>JANAVB010003398.1:958139-1090639 GCA_029216955.1 Iris pallida
GGGAAGGATCCACGAAGGGATGCGATACAGGCCCGAAGGGCAGAACTTGCAAGGGCGGCGAAAACCAAGATTATGGTCGCTAGGGCAGAGGCCGAAAGGGCAGCGGCGGAAGCAGCGGCGGCGGCAGCGACGATGAAAGCGGAGGCGGCAGCCAAGCCACGTGCAAAAAAGGCTAAAAACACTCATTGCTCGACAAAGACCAGAAAATCTATCTTCGATACAGAGTCGTCGGAAGACTCAACTTATGAAGATCGAAGGCGTACTCAAGCGAAGGCTAAGGTGGCAACGGATACAGAGTCATCAGCGTACTCTGTGGATTTTGAATCCTCATCAGAAGAGGAAAATGAAGAGGAAGAGCAATCATCAGATAAGTCCCAGGCTGGAGAGGAGGTAAAAAATTTAAAGACTCTAAAACTAAGAAGATATACATTAAATATTTCAAGAAAAAGGCTGTTATGCCTGAAAGATCAATTAAGATGGATGATGTCGAAGACGAAGCTTTCCTGGATATATTGAAATTCTATCAATTGGAGAAACTGAACAAATCCTGTCTTGAGAAAATCTTCCAAACAATAGTAAGAGAATTTTACTCAAATCTTCCGGCTGAAATTAAAGAAAAAGAAGAGGATCAACCACTGGTGTTTCTGAGAGGGAAACTGATTAGGGTAAATGCTGCTGTCATCAACGAATTTTATGGATTTGATCCAGTTCCTGAGTTTGATATGAAAGATATTGATAATGTTTCCATGACGGATGCAATTCATGAGATTACAGGTGTTTCAATGGGTGCCAAGACCCCTCAAAATGTATACAAAGATCAATTAAAAACTTTGTATAAATTGTTGCATGCCTACGTATCTCAAACACTCAACCCTACTGGACATGAGTTTTCCATCCATCCCGAGAGAGTAAAATTTCTTTATTATATGGGGAAGAAAAAAAGGATGGATATAGGTTCCTACATGTTCAGTAGAATGATGCATCTCGTGGGAAAACCAACTGCAAGGACAGCTCTCCCTTTCGGAGGATTTGTATGCTCGATGGCTAATAAACATTCTGTCCCAAGCTTAGCAGGGGATGTTTATATTAAAAACAAAGGCCCCATGAGAAAACTAACCTTCACTCGAATGTTTGGAAAACGGGCAGCAGCTGCAAGCAAACCATCAACATCTGGAAAACCATCAACTTATGGAATCAAAAACACTAAGGACAGGGTTGATGATCTATACAATTTTGTTGCTGCAAACTTTGAGAATGTCTTCAAAGAGATGAAGACTATATCCGACAACCAGAAATTGATTCTGGATAAGATTAACCAGATAGAGGTTGAATTTGCTGACCATGTCACGCCCCAGAACCAGAATACTGGAGAGCGGGGGCAGACATAGCCAGCTACGTATATTGAAGTACAACCCACCTCGCTATACGGTCACGGCTGTCTAGGATACATGAGGGTTTATCTACAAGCCAACAGTCTCTTAAGGTCATGAACAAGCCTAGTGTCTCAATCACAAGCAAGTAAGTAAATGTTACAAGATGTATGATCATTAAATATACAATAGTAAGGCGTCCCAAACATTACATATTCAGCTGATCATGAAGCTAGTCATTACAAAATGTTAGGACTAGCAAGAGTTTAGTCGTACATGATCAACCCTAGGATCTGTTAATCATGTTACAGCCCGTAGGCAGACAATAAGTAAGTGCAATCGAGCTAAACAGGTGCTCGTCGGCTAAACGCCTCAAAAGAATATTTTTACACTAGAGTGGGAGAGCCAAAAATAACCCACTCGTTGCCAGGGTTCCGTCTAGTGGCCACCATCTGGCTGGAAGGTCGGTAGATCCTCTGGAGCTGCTCCGAAATCTGGCCACACAAAACCAGCTGGGTCAGACCCCAGAAAAAGCAAGTGCTACAAAGGAGGCTTCACTTAAGAACTAAAACCAGCAATCAGCACAGGAATATAGATAATATAATAAAAGACAGGAAAATATAATTAAATGGTAAAAACTGGAAATAAGAAAAACATGCCAGGGTGATATACGACGAGATAACCATGGAACTATTCAGATAGCTAGGTTACAACCCGTAAACCAAACAAGGACCGGGGTTGTAACCTTTCGTCTGAATGGAGCTTGGTTTCTCACCATTTATCGAGAAAATAAATATAAGCATGCTGGTCATGTAACAGTCTGGAACAAGATCAGGGCAAGACTAGACTGGTTAGACTCCACCCAATCATTTCACGGCCAAGCAAGACCTACGGCTTGATACTTTAACTAACTAGGGTTATCACAATCCTAGTTACTAACAAGATACAGCGAGATTGTTCCACAGCCACAAGCCCTGCAGACCATCCAGGTTACCCAGGTCGAAAGATTAGGGTTGAATTCAGGTGGGTACATCGTCCAGGAAACGCATGTACCCTTAAGTAGCTTGAAGTGTGCAACACATGACAGTGTGCTGGAAATGTGCCCTACTCGACGGCAGGCTACAGATCCCAGGCGCGCCCAGGTAACGGGATTGCCTGTAGCTGGGAAATCTCTTCATGACTAATGTATTAATCTAGTTGTTAACCTTAGTCCATTTTAGTAGGTACTCCTGACCGTGGTACTCAGGAGTTCCCTCCTAGACATGATGCAAAACAGGACTGGATTATTTGTACAAGCACAATCACCCACGGTGTCCAGGATGTTCATTCTTGTCAAGTCATGTCATGTCAGGTAGCCGTCGCAACAGCTTATCAAGATATAACATGTCAGGTTTATCATGTCAAGTGTACTAGTCAGGAGTGCACCACGACGGGCCACTATCAGGTCATGTCAGGTCATTATGTCAGGAGTGCACCACTAACTATCGTATCAGGCTCAGGTATTATTTCCAAACATATTAAGTAAATTCGGGAAATATCAAGTTCAGGTCAAAAGGCGTAAGGATATAAAATGGACGTAAAATATCTAATAAAATATCAATATACAGGGCTATAATTCCAGGATAAGGAAAATAAAACCAAACTGACATGCTAATATAAGATCAAGTCTGCCAAAGCCATACGCTCAGGTAGGCATACGCTCCCAAAAGGCAGCGTAAAAGGCAGCGTATGGGGGTCACAAAGCTCTCGGGTTGAACCAGGGTGACAAGATAGGCCAGCGTACGCTCAAGCCAGCGTACGCCATGCTCACTCAAGCTAGCGTACCAAGGCACCCGTACGCTCAAGCTAGCGTACGCTCAAGCTAGCATACAAAAAGACATGCTGCCAACAGGCAGCGTATCAAGGTGAGCGCACGCTCGCTAAAGAGCAGCGTACGAAGGCTAGCGTACGCTCGCTAAAGAGCAGCGTACGAAGGCTAGCGTACGCTCGCTAAAGAGCAGCGTACGACTCAGCGGCATAAGCTAAAAAGCTAGCTCACTGCTCATTGTCTTCTCCAAAGGGCAAGAACAGCAAGAACTGTAAGAACTCTAAGGATGGAACCCAAAACTCCAAATGCTCATAACTTGGTCAAAACAAGTCCGAATCCAACTTTTCAAAGGTCAAAATTGGGTAGAATGAAATTCTCTAAAACATGGAACCATCAAAACTTGAAAACAAGCAAGTTTGATAGATCAAAACCACCAAAATCCGAAGTAACAAAACCCTAGATCTACAAGAATTAAAGCCTCAAAATGGAAAATGCCAAGTTCTAACGTGGTTTAGAATCATGAGAAGAAGCTAATGGAACCATCAAAAGAAGTTCTCTTGTGGAAGCAAGTTGTACTTGCCTAAGGGTTGGGGAGTTGTGGAGAGGAAGGAAGAAGAAGAAGAAATAAATGAGATTTATGGAGGAGAGAGAAGGCTGGTGGGATAATAAAAAGGAGGTTGTGGTGGAAATGAAGGAGAAGCATAGACTAAGGTGTTCCACCCTTGGCCCATGATGAACCAAGCATTGGGCCGGCCGAACCAAGCCAACCCAAACCGAGAGCTAAGCCAAGCCAAGAAAACTAAACAAGGAACAATACAAGAAAATACGTACACGTATTTCCAAACTACGTAATACGAACCACAGGCATTACAACTCTACCCACCTTAAAAGAATTCCGTCCTCGGAATTTAATCAAGAGGCTAGAGGGACAAGAACAAGCTATACTATTCATAGGTAATTATACTAGGCAATCAATCAATCGTGCAAGCAAGGAATTGATGGCATGAGGCATAAGAAAGACATTATACCTCACGAGTCAAACAAGTCGGGATATCGTGATCGGATATCATCCTCACGTTCCCACGTTGACTCCCCCAAAGAGTGATGACCCCAAGCAACTCGGACTAACTTGATAGTCTTGTTCTTGAGGATCTTCTCTCTTCGGTCCAATATAGACACAGGCCTCTCCTCATACGAAAGGTTGGTACCAACAACCAATTCTGAATGATCCAGGATGTGGCTCGGGTCCGAGATGTACCATCGAAATTGGGATACATGGAACACGTCATGCACCTCGCTTAGCGACGGTGGAAGAACGAGACGATAGGATACATCTCCTACTCGCTCCAAAATGTCAAATGGTCCTATATACCTAGGACTAAGCTTGCCCCGTACGCCGAAACGAATGACGCCACGGTTAGGCGAAATCCTCAGGAATACATGATCACCGACCGAGAACTCGAGAGGGCGCCGATGAGAATCGGCCCAATGGCGCTGGCGATCTTGGGCAACTCGAAGGTGATCTCGGACTCTCCTGACCACCTCAACTGTCTGGGCAATCATCTCTGGATCGAGCATCTGTCTCTCTCCAACATCATCCCAGGCTAGCGGGGATCTGCACTTCCTAACATACAGTGCCTCGAACGGTGCCATCTGAATACTGGCCTGGAAACTATTGTTGTACGAGAATTCCACCAGGTGCAAGTGATCTTCCCATGAACCACCGAAGTCAAGTGTACAAGACCGCAACATGTCTTCAAGAGTCTGGATCGTGCGCTCCGACTGGCCATCTGTCTGTGGGTGATATGCTGAACTGAACTGGAGATGAGTTCCCAAACCCTCTTGCAAGCTACGCCAAAAGTGCGACGTAAATCTTGAATCTCGGTCCGAGGTGATACTGACTGGCACACCGTGCAATCTGATAATTTGTCTGAGGTACATCTCTGCTAGCTGAGCCGTCGACTGACCAACTCTGAATGGAAGAAAGTGAGCCACTTTCGTGAGCCTGTCAACTATAACCCAAATAGCATCTCTACCAGCTGGGGATCTAGGTAATCCAGTCACGAAATCCATGGTCACATGCTCCCACTTCCATTCTGGAATCGGTAAGGGCTGAAGAAGTCCAGCCGGTCTCTGATGTTCAGCTTTAACTTGTTGACAAACCAAACACCGAGAGACAAACCGAGCTATCTCCCGCTTCATGCCATTCCACCAGAAATGCTGCCGGATATCACGGTACATCTTCGTACTGTCGGGATGGATGGAATACTGTGAACTGTGCGCTTCTGACATGATCTCCTGTCTGATATCTCCACTGGGTACACAAAGACGCTTACCATGCCTGAGTGTACCATCCTTATGAATACATAGCTCTGGTCTTCGTCCTGCCTCGCACTCTGTTCTGAGTCGCTGAAGCTTGAAATCTGTCGACTGCGCCATCCGGATCCTCTCGACTATAGTAGACTGAACTTGCATACTGGCCATCAAGGCCACACTGGAAGGGAGAATAACTTCAATACCCATCTTCTGAAGATCTGCTAACAGCTCTGGTTGCGCTGTTAGAAAATAAACTCCCGCTCTTCTGCTCAATGCATCTGCTACGACATTAGCCTTTCCATGATGATACTGCAGGTTGACATCATAATCCACAAGAAGCTCCAGCCACCTTCTCTAACGCAAGTTAAGATCCTTCTGGGTGAAAACATACTTCAGGCTCTTGTGGTCGGTGAAAATCTCCACCCTATCTCCGTACAAGTAGTGTCTCCACAACTTAAGTGCAAACACCACTGCTGCCAGCTCCAAGTCATGGGTTGGGTAATTCTTCTCATGATCACGAAGTTGTCGTGACGCATAAGTGATTACCATCCCATGCTGCATCAAAACACATCCTAAACCTCTGCCTGAAGCATCACAGTACACTGAGAATCCTCCGGTACCATCTGGAAGCGTAAGAATAGGAGCTGTTATCAATCCTCGCTTCAACTGCTCAAAAGAACTCTGACACTCTGCTGTCCAAGCAAACTGGGCATCCTTGCGGGTCAACTGGGTCAATGGCGCTGAAATTCGAGCAAAATCTGAAACAAACCGCCGGCAATAGCCAGCCAATCCAAAGAAACTACAAATTTCTGCAACGGTGCTGGGTACTGGCCATGACTCAATGGCCACAATCTTCTGGGGATCCACTTCTACCCCTCCTCGAGTGATGATATGACCCAAGTACGAAATGCGATCGAGCCAGAACTCGCATTTACTGAACTTGGCATATAACTGGTGCTCCCTAAGAGTCTGAAGAACCACACGAAGATGCTGCTCATGCTCCGCCTCACTCTTGCTGTAGACCAGGATGTCATCCAAGAACACAATCACAAACTGATCCAAGTAAGGCATGAAGATGCGATTCATGAGGTCCATGAATACTGCTGGCGCATTGGTTGCTCCAAAAGGTATAACAAGGAACTCCCAATGCCCATATCTCGATCTGAAAGCTGTCTTCGGGATGTCCTGCTCTCTGACTCTGATCTGATGATAACCTGAGCGCAAGTCAATCTTCGAGAATACTGAAGCCCCCTTGAGTTGATCAAACAAGTCATCTATCCTCGGAAAAGGGTATCTGTTCTTGATTGTCACTGAGTTCAAGGTACGATAATCAACACATAACCTGGACGTACCATCCTTCTTTTTCACAAGAAGCATCGGGGCTCCCCAAGGCGATCCACTAGCACGAATGAATCCCTTGGTTCTGAGTTCTTCAATCATTTTGTACAATATCTCCAACTCTGACGGCGCCATCCTGTAGACTTCCTCTGACACTGGGGCTGTCCCGAGAATCAAGTCTATAGTGAACTCGATCTCCCGTTCCGGAGGCATACCTGGAAGTTCTTCTGGGAAAACATCTGGAAACTCTTCGACTATCCTGGGCAACTGAACTGCTGTTACTGCCATCCGCAATATCGGAGGAGAAGGTTCAACTGCTCCTCGAGAGAAAGAAAACTCTGGCTCTCCTGGAATGCTAAAAACAACCTTACCAATATGGCAGTCTATTCTAGCATACTGGTTCCTCAACCAATCCATCCCTAGGACTACATCATAATCGGCCATCGGGAACTCTATCAATCTAGCGGGGAATTCTCTACCGCTAACTACGACCCGGCACGAAGAAAACACTCTATCTACTCCCACAAGTCCGTTACCAGTAAGTATATTGAGCCTTACTGATAATGACTCGGGCTCCAATCCTACCCGTGTCGCGAATCGTGCAGACATAAATAAATGCGATGCACCAGAATCAAATAAAGCTGAAGCTGGAAAGGAGTTGACGAGAATAGTACCTGCCACTACCTCACCTGGTGCCAACTCTTCCTCCATGGTCATCACCATAGCCTGACCGTGCCCTCGGGGTGCTGGTCCCCTCTGCTGATATCCTCGCTGCCTATTCTGACTCAAGACCTGGGCTTGAGTATACTGCTGGGGCTGTTGCTGCTGGAATACATGGGACTGAGGCGGCAAGGGCCTCATCAATGGATACTGCTGCTGCTGCTGGACTGGTGCTGGTCCCCTCACCGAAGAGCTAGAAAGGTTGGACGATGATAAACCACCCCTGTTCGGGCAGGATCCAACCCTATGGTCTGCTGTTCCGCAAACTAGGCACAATCCCTGTGCCCTACGACATTCTGCCACCACATGGCCTGGCTTCCCACAATGAGAACAACCCACTGCGGAAGATTGCTTCTGCTTCTGCTGCTGCTGAGGGTGCGTCGGAGTTGAATGCTGAACCGACGTTACTGAGGCCGCTCGCCTCGGAGCTCCAATAGTCAAAGCCCTGGCTGCCGGGGCTGGTGCTGAAGACTGATTCATCTGGCCGTAAGATCTCTTCCGACCTCCGACCCTATCCACAATCCTCTGGGAGGTATACTCATGCCTCCGGGCTGCTCTCAAGACTGCATCAAAAGTCTGATACTTAAACTGCTCAACTGCCAACAAGATCTCCAGGTGAAGTCCCTGCTGGAACCGCTGGGCTCTATCATACTCGGTTGCCACCAAGGTGGGAGCAAACCGACTGAGTCTGGAAAACTCGGCCGCATATCCGTCGACCGTCCTGCCACCTTGCTTCAGATTGGTAAACCTCGTCTGTAGATCGTACCGAGCCACGGCATCGAAATACTTGGTCTGGAATCTCTCTCTGAACACCGCCCAAGCAATAGGTGCTGCTAATCCAACGGCCAGCACTGCCCACCAGCTGCGGGCAAGATCTAATAGCTGCAGGCGCACCACGGCTACCTTCTCGTTCTCTGGGGTCCTGGCTGCTTCTAGAATCACTTCTGTGTCCTGAAGCTAACCATCTGCCGCGATAGCATCTTCACTACCGTCAAAGAAGGAAGGGTTCAAGCGCTTGAAGCTGTTGGCCGCGCTGTTCCCTGGATGACCACCTCTAGTCAAAGCATCCGCCACTGCCTGGTGCAAGGCATCTCCACGCCAGTCTTGGGAAGCTATCAAGGTCCTGATGAGTCCTACCAAAGTGCCGTCATCATGCTCTACAGTTGAACTGGCTGGACTGGTGGCTCTCCGCCAGAAGGTACGACTCTGGAGGCTACTCCAGAATGCTGGGCTTGATCTCCAGGTTGCTGCTGGTCCGCGGGAGGTGCTCCGCCTTGCTGATCGGTAGTACCACGAACAATGCCGCTGAAGAAGACGACATAGGGAACAATAAGGAAGGACCAGGACAGATCAACGATACAAGCATATGATCAGGACAAGAATCCAGGGATTCAGAAGATACGAGCAGAGATCAAGGACGAATACTGATTGAGACATCTATTCGGTAAACCCTCACATATCTTGATTTACAAGACCTGCATGGGGCACCACTTAAACCATGCCACGCCCCAGAACCAGAATACTGAAGAGCGGGGGCAGACATAGCCAGCTACGTATATTGAAGTGCAACCCACCTCGCTATACGGTCACGGCTGTCTAGGATACATGAGGGTTTATCTACAAGCCAACAGTCTCTTAAGGTCATGAACAAGCCTAGTGTCTCAATCACAAGCAAGTAAGTAAATGTTACAAGATGTATGATCATTAAATATACAATAGTAAGGCATCCCAAACATTACATATTCAACTGATCATGAAGCTAGTCATTACAAAATGTTAGGACTAGCAAGAGTTTAGTCGTACATGATCAACCCTAGGATCTGTTAATCATGTTACAGCCCGTATGCAGACAGTAAGTAAGTACAATCGAGCTAAACAGGTGCTCGTCGGCTAAACGCCTCAAAAGAATATTTTTACACTAGAGTGGGAGAGCCAAAAATGACCCACTCGTTGCCAGGGTTTCGTCTAGTGGCCACCATCTGGCTGGAAGGTCGGTAGATCCTCTGGAGCTGCTCCGAAATCTGGCCACACAAAACCAGCTGGGTCAGACCCCAGAAAGAGCAAGTGCCACAAAGGAGGCTTCACTTAAGAACTAAAACCAGCAATCAGCACAGGAATATAGATAATATAATAAAAGACAGGAAAATATAATTAAATGGTAAAAACTGGAAATAAGAAAAATATGCCAGGGTGATATACGACGAGATAACCATGGAACTATTCAGATAGCCAGGTTACAACCCGTAAACCAAACAAGGACCGGGGTTGTAACCTTTCGTCTGAATGGAGCTTGGTTTCTCACCATTTATCGAGAAAATAAATATAAGCATGCTGGTCATGTAACAGTTTGGAACAAGATCAGGGCAAGACTAGACTGGTTAGACTCCACCCAATCATTTTACGGCCAAGCAAGACCTACGGCTTGATACTTTAACTAACTAGGGTTATCACAATCCTAGTTACTAACAATATGCAGCGAGATTGTTCCACAGCCACAAGCCCTGCAGACCATCCAGGTTACCCAGGTCGAAAGATTAGGGTTGAATTCAGGTGGGTACATCGTCCAGGAAACGCATGTACCCTTAAGTAGCTTGAAGGGTGCAACACATAACAGTGTGCTGGAAATGTGCCCTACTCGACGGCAGGCTACAGATCCCAGGCGCGCCCAGGTAACGGGATTGCCTGTAGCTGGGAAATCTCTTCATGACTAATGTATTAATCTAGTTGTTAACCTTAGTCCATTTTAGTAGGTACTCCTGACCGTGGTACTCAGGAGTCCCCTCCTAGACATGATGCAAAACAGGACTGGATTATTTGTACAAGCACAATCACCCACGGTGTTCAGGATGTTCATTCTTGTCAAGTCATGTCATGTCAGGTAGCCATCGCAACAGCTTATCAAGATATAACATGTCAGGTTTATCATGTCAAGTGTACTAGTCAGGAGTGCGCCACGATGGGCCACTATCAGGTCATGTCAGGTCATTATGTCAGGAGTGCACCACTACGGGTCACTATCGTGTCAGGCTCAGGTATCATTTCCAAACATATTAAGTAAATTCGGGAAATATCAAGTTCAGGTCAAAAGGCGTAAGGATATAAAATGGACGTAAAATATCTAATAAAATATCAATATACAGGGCTATAATTCCAGGATAAGGAAAATAAAACCAAACTGACATGCTAATATAAGATCAAGTCTGCCAAAGCCATACGCTCAGGTAGGCATACGCTCCCAAAAGGCAGCGTAAAAGGCAGCGTATGGGGGTCACAAAGCTCTCGGGTTGAACCAGGATGACAAGATAGGATAGCGTACGCTCAAGCCAGCGTACGCCATGCTCGCTCAAGCTAGCGTACCAAGGCACGCGTACGCTCAAGATAGCGTACGCTCAAGCTAGCGTACAAAAAGACATACTGCCAACAGGCAGCGTATCAAGGTGAGCGCACGCTCGCTAAAGAGCAGCGTACGAAGGCTAGCGTACGCTCGCTAAAGAGCAGCGTACGAAGGCTAGCATACGCTCGCTAAAGAGCAGCGTACGACTCAGCGGCATAAGCTAAAAAGCTAGCTCACTGCTCACTGTCTTCTCCAAAGGTCAAGAACAGCAAGAACTGTAAGAACTCCAAGGATGGAACCCAAAACTCCAAATGCTCATAACTTGGTCAAAACAAGTCCGAATCCAACTTTCCAAAGGTCAAAATTGGGTAGAATGAAAATCTCTAAAACATGGAACCATCAAAACTTGAAAACAAGCAAGTTTGATAGATCAAAACCACCAAAATCCGAAAGTAACAAAACCCTAGATCTACAAGAATTAAAGCCTCAAAATGGAAAATGACAAGTTCTAACGTGGTTTAGAATCATGAGAAGAAGCTAATGGAACCATCAAAAGAAGTTCTCTTGTGGAAGCAAGTTGCACTTGCCTAAGGGTTGGGGAGTTGTGGAGAAGAAGGAAGAAGAAGAAGAAATAAATGAGAGTTATGGAGGAGAGAGAAGGCTGGTGGGGATAATAAAGAGGGGGTTGTGGTGGAAATGAAGGAGAAGCATAGGCTAAGGTGTTCCACCCTTGGCCCATGATGAACCAAGCATTGGGCCGGCCGAACCAAGCCAACCCAAACCGAGAGCTAAGCCAAGCCAAGAAAACTAAACAAGGAACAATACAAGAAAATACATACACGTATTTCCAAAATACGTAATACGAACCACAGGCATTACAGACCAAGAATAAGATTTTCCTTCCCTCGTGAAGAAGGTAAATAGGGCTAGCCCAAAATCTTATGTAAAAATATAGACTGTGCACATTGACACTTTAATGCTAGCCATCACTTTGATACTTCTATTTATGTTTCTGGATGTCATTTCTACCTATAAAGTGAGTCAATACTGACTATAATTTTTTTCATCCGTCCCTCAAGGTGTAGGTGAAGGATATTTTGAGAAAGAAGAAGTAGGAAAAAAAAAAGAAACAAGAAGAAGAAGATGGAGACGTCTATGAAGATTCATCTTTTGAGTTTTGAATGTCTCTTATTTCAATGTGGAAGTAATATTTGACTTGTAATATTGTTCTGAATATTTGTTGGTCATGGCGGACAAACTAAATTTTGTGTTTGAAATATTGTAAGACTAAACTTTTCGCTTGTACTCAGTGCATAGTTCGTAATTTGTTTTGAAAATGTAATATGGTCTTGAATTTAGAGTAGGTCTGATATTTATTTGGATTATTGTATTGTGAATTATGCAGGTTCTATGTTGAATTACTAACGTGGATTGGACAGATTACTGTAACGTGAATTATGCAGTTTATTGGACTTGGAATGAAGTATACTTAATTTGATTATGATTTTTTGGTTGAAGCGTTTATTTGGTTGGCAGTTGGCCTTGATAGATGATATTGATATTTTGGTGTATTCCTTTGATTTGCAGATGCCCATCACAGATTTCGTGAGTCCTGGGTGCATTGCTAGGGTTTACAGGTGGCCTCATTACGGATGCATTCCTGGGATCACTGAAACTTTATTTGATTGTAATGTGTTTTGCTTTCTGTAAAAAATCATTACATCGATTCCATCAGTATGAATTCGATGCCAGTGCATGTTCATCCCTTGTTATTACTGAAGCAAAATTGTAATCATGCATGTTCATCCCTTGTTATTGCGAAAACATAATTATAATCCTGCATGTTCATCCTTTGTTATTGCCATCAGTACATCGATGTCATCAGTATGAAGTCGATGCCAGTGTAAGGCATAATGTAATGCAAGAAAAATTCTCTTTGATAGTAGGTTAATTATATTCAAACATTCGCAAGAAATTTTGTTCAGCCATACAGTGGAAGCCTGATAAAATGATATTCGGATTATCTTGAAAATGATTTAATATAAAATGAATGTACTATGGTAAATGATATTAAAAATACTGTAAATATTTGGTGAAAAAAATATGAGATACTTGAACATTTCCAGTCCTAAATGTACCATACTTTGTTAAAAGCACAGAGAGTGTCCGTTCTCCGTTTTCAAAGAACGGAGAATGGCCATTCTCCATGTTAAAGTAACGGAGAATGGTCATTCTCCTTGAGCATGGCCATTCTCCGTGTTAAAAACAAAGAGAACAGCCATTCTCCGTCCATTCGCCGTGTAGAAAGCAAAGAGAATGGCCATTCTCCGTCCATTCGCCGTGTTAAAAGCAAAGAGAATGTCCATTCTCCGTCCATTCGCCGTGTTAAAAGCAAAGAGAATGGCCATTCTCCGTGTTAAAAGCAAAAAGAATGGCCGTTCACCGTCCAAATAAAATATTCTCTTCGAAAATATTATCATTAGAAAAGTAAAAAAAATTCGTCCGATCAATACAGATTTTTTTTAAAAATATGTGACAAGATGATCCGCCCGACCTCAGAAGCAGGTTTTCCTCAGTTCACAACCACCACCGTGACATGTAGCTTTATTAACAAAATATTAAATTATTAGATGAAAAATAAGATTTCTGACAATGGCATGGACAGTAAAATTAGAGCGGCGCCGCTAATACTTCTTGTTCGAGGAGGTTTCGACTATGTCCGACGCGAAGCGAACCGATTCTTCACGGCGCAGCTGGTACTCCTCGTTGTTCTATGAGGGCTAGACGACGTTCGACGCGATCCGGACCGATTCTTATTTCCATCTTCATCTCTGTTTCTCTTTCCACCACAACCACCAACACCACCACCACGACGGCCTGTAACCAAAAAAAATATAATACGAAATATTAAATTGGATGGACTTTTGAGAGAGTAAATATGAATTAATTTAGGGTGTTCATTGAAAAAATTAAAGTGAAGAATGACCTGCTAAAGCAAGTTACCAACAGGTCAAAAGTCTAAATCAGCATTAAATGATGTTTCTACACTATTATTCAATCCGAACCATTGGATCAACATCCAACGGTCCAGATTTCAGATGTATATATTATTGTATATAAATATTTGTATATATATATATATATATATATATATATATATATATATATATATATATATATATATTTTATATATATATATATATATATATATATATATATATATATATATATATTTTTTACATATAAAAATATATATATATATATATATATATATATATATATATATATATATATATATATATATATATATATATTATGTTATATGTATTTTTTTTATATATCTAATATATATATCCTTTATATATATATATATATATATATATATATTAAAATATATATATATATATATATATATATATATAAAATATATATATATATATATATATATATATATATATATATATTGTTGTTATATTTTTATATATGCATTTCAAATTCTACTTTGTACAAAATATTATTGTGCATAAATTCACAAGTCATTTTATTATTTAAATTGTGACTTGTGTATTTTAGCACTTTAAAAATATATTTATTTATGTATATAAATTATTGCTTTTTATTGATTATGACCAATTGATGTCCAAGACTAGCATGGTTTTTTGGGCCCGATTGTGTCTAATACATTCAGAGTCTGTACAAGTCATATTGGACTTGATTCATGGCTCTGGGTCTTGTATCTAGACTTCGTTTCAATTTTGAATACATGGACAAAATAGCAAATAATTAATTATTTTCCAGAAACTGTTGTTTGCTGTTTTTGAATTTTTATATATGTTTTAAGTACTGTAAAAAATCTGAGAAATATTGTATTTAAATACTATGTTAATTTAGATAATTTATTATAATTTTTTCAGCATTTAATAAGTGCTTTTGGTATTTTATAAAAACAGAACTCATTTTCAGTATATATGTTTGCTGATTTTTAATAATTATTTATGAAGGTTTATAAGTTCCAAAAAAATTAGTATAAATTTCTATAATTAACAAGGATCATTATGGTACTTTATTTATGTAAAATTGAGCTTTTTGTCAATATCAAAAATTGCTGGAACATAGTGTACAGTTTGATTTATTTATTGAATAATTATGATTTTTAATATTTTGTGTTGCTTTGAGTTATAGTCGTATTGGACCTCACCCCGCACTAGTATAAAGACTCTAGAATGTTACTTAGAGTATTATGTCACCTCACATTGGTCTCCTATGCTAAAGTCATCATTTGGCTAGGTGTCCAGTCAGAAAGTCGTGTTGTACCACTAGTGTTTAATTGTTTAACTTAGTGTAAAAACTAAGTTTATGTATTTATTTCTACAGTGACGAGTCACCAGGCATCTATAGCATTTTTATTGCTGCTTTGCTTTGCTAAAGGCAAGTACTTCTACAAACTTTACATACTGTTACAAACAATGAACTGTGATTTCCAACCATGTTAAATGCTGATACTTGGGGTAGCAAGTTAAATCTCCATATATTGTATTATTTTCAGTCCCTACCATGTTTAGAACAGTTTTATACCTCTCACATGATTAGAATCTGGGTATGGGAAAACTGATAGTTGAGTACGTGATCATGCCTCCTTTATCGTACCGAGCAAAGTTTTATTCTACATGTTACTGCGCCATCGGCCATTATCCCGTATTTTTGTATGGATGTACACCTATGCTTGTGCACTTGTACGTATGTACATTTTATTTACATTATGCCTCAGTACATTATACACCTATTGACGATCACGTACCTGCTACAGTTTTAAACATTACATATATATCTGTCTCTATGACATATGTGTCCTTGCCATGATAGATTATGATGTGCCATGATTTCAGTTTATTACATTCCTGTTCATTGTATCTTTCGTATATTTAGTTTGCTAGAATCAGTACTTGCTCCAGTCCTGACAGGATAACGTTGTAGGTATACTTACTGAGGAGGAGTTACTCTGTGACTCATATTATGGAGTTACTGCCAAGGACCAGACTTTATCTTACGAGGATGTACCTGCGGAGAAACTCGTCTAGTTTTCTATTTATATTTTGGACTTTTGAGAGTAGTCATGTATTAGACTATGTATTTTGTGACTGGACCTGTATCCAGATTTACATTTTGGACTTGTACATGGACTTATTATTATACGAGATGACTTTTATGTTTGGGAACAATTCTGACTCTTTATTACTTATAAAATTGTTAGCATATTTTTGTCTTATCCTGTTATCTTTAGAACAGCTTACTACGCTTTATCTCAAGCGTAGGCTAGACATGACTTGGCCCGGCCCAACAATTTGGGTAGCGGATCGTGACATGTTTTTAGTGGTAGCCCATGCAGGTCCTGACTAAATTGTTTGGTTACGTCATTGTACCAAGCTTGCCTGCAATTAGGAACTTAAGGTAATTAGACAACATTAGGAATGACGCTTAGAACACCTAGAGGAATACTAGGATTGCAACATAGGAAATACATCACATGCTTGCTATTACAATTAGATTTTCTTGTTTATGATTGTTTACTTTAAAGAGTCCTTTTAAGTCTTTTTTATTTTAATTAGATGGTGCTCACCCGCTCATCCCAGTATGTCACACCTGAGAATGGCACACTCCCTATCCAGTCAACTGACCAGTTGACCGATACACCTCCACCTACCATATTCCCCCACTCCACAAATCCACCAACCCAAATGCCTCCACCACCTTCCATATCACAGTCCCAGCAGGACCCGATACTCCCACCACCACCTATCACTATACCTATCCAGGCTTCCGTCACCCTCGATGGAAACTAACTGCTCACTCTGATCCAGGGTTCCTAACAACCTATCAGGAGCAGACCACCCTACTCCGCCAGAGCATGGAGCGTTCTGAGGAACATACCGTAGTCTCACCACCTGTAGAGCCATGGCAGAGAGCAGGGACAATCAAAGACCTCATGGGTCTGAACCCCAAGGAGTTCTTAGGGACTGAGGGCATAGTAGTAGCAGATGACTGGCTAGACTCGGAAGAGAGGAAGCTCCTTGAAGCTAGGTTGCCGAATGACCTCCTGGTCGAGGCAGCAGGATTTCTGCTGATAGACTTGGCAGGAGTTTGGTTCCGGAATGAGCCGCTATTCGCGAGAGGGAGGGCCACTTGGGATCAGTTCAAGACCCAGTTCAAGAAGAAATTCTTTTCGACCACCGCTAGGGTAGCCATGGGGCTATGATTCCAGAACATCCAGCATGGAACCGTTCTATTGACGAGTATACGGCAGAGTTTAGTCGCCTGAGCCGTTTCGCTCCTAGTCTAGTTGCAGACCCAGAGGAGATGACGCGTAGGTTTTGCCATAGTCTAGTTCCAGACATTGGCATTCTTATAGTGGCGAACAGTACGACTGACTACTACCAGAGCCTAGAGTTGGCCCGGAGCATAGAGGAGCATCTTCTGTCTTACAAGAGTTTGGCTTCTGTACACCTCGAGGGACCGTCCAAGCGTCAGGCTTTCCAGCCGAGAGCACCGATGCCATACCAGCAGACTTACCGTCCTCCTACACAACATCACCCGACCCCGCCATTTAGAGCCCCGGGACCCCGGCAGCAGCAGAAGGGAGCTTTGTGTGGATTCTGTAAAAGACCAGGACATGATTACTCCATCTGCAGGAAGAGGTTGGGGCAGTATTTAGTTTGTGGGTCTGCCACCCATCAGTTTCGGGACTGCCCAGTAGCCAGGGTACCAGGTGTCGGACCACAGTCTAGAGGACAGCCGCTTCCGACTCAGTAGCAGAGGTTTGGGCAACATCTGCAGCAGTAGAAGGGACCCCAGGGGAAGACTTATAGTCTGGCCCTTGAGTCGGAGCCGGAGCAGGTTTTGGAGCCAGATTATTTGGCTGACGTCATCACAGGTCATGTTTATTTGCATACTTTTCTAGCTCTATACTTGTTTAATTTTGGTGCATCTCATAGCTTCCTGTCATTAGAGTTTACGCATAAACACCACTTAGTAGCTACACCTACCGAAGAGATGATTAGAGTAATGACGGGAGGCGGACCGGTGCCCATTAGAGCTATATATAGATGCTCTATTACTATAGCCGGGAGAGAGTTTAGGAGACGATTCTTTGTGATGCCACTCCCCAGGTATGATATCATATTGGGGATGGACTGGCTTAGCTATGCCCATGCAGCTATAGACTGTCATGAGGGTAGTATTCTGTTCAGTCCCCCAGGTACGGCACTATTCAGTGTCAGGAGGACAGGGCCGGAGATCAGCCTAGAGCAGAACTGTTGTGCGACAGTTTGGGAGATAGCACGCCACACCCTATCATTAGGAAGTTTATGGATATATTTCCAGAGGATCTTCCAGGACTTTCGCCTGACAAAGATGTGGAGTTCACTATAGATTTAGTACCGGGTTCATCGCTAGTATCCCGGGCTTGCTATAGAGTGAACCCTAAGGAGGCCATAGAGATGAAGGAGCAGATTGATGACCTATTGAAAAAGGGTTTCATTCGATCTAGTGCTTCTCCATGGCGAGCACCAGTGCTCTTTGTGCCTAAGAAGGATGGTACAGTTCGATTGTGTATTGACTACCGGGCTTTGAATACCATCACCATTAAGAACAAATATCCTCTGCCCAGAATAGATGATTTGTTCGACCAGTTGAGTGGGGCGAAAGTATTTTCCAGGATAGATTTGAGATCCGGGTACCACCAGGCGAAGGTCAGGGCAGCAGACATCTAGAAGACGGCGTTCAATACAAAGTACGGGCAGTACGAGTTTCTGGTGATGCCATTTGGTCTCACAAATGCGCCAGCTGTCTTTATGAATTTGATAAATAAGACATTTCACCAGTATTTGGATAAGTTCGTCGTAGTATTTATCGACGACATCCTGATATACTCAAAGACGCCGGAGGAACACGCAGAGCACTTACGGATAGTTTTGGGGATCCTGAGACAGGAGAGTTTATATGCCAAATTGTCGAAGTGCGAGTTCTTTTTGGACCGAGTGGAGTTTCTCGATCATATAGTTACTGGAGAGGGGATCTCGGTGGATCCCAGGAAGGTTGCTGCCGTTTAGACATGGAAGGCTCCGACGTCAGTTTCAGAGATCAGTAACTTTCTGGGTTTAGCCGGCTATTATAGGAACTTCGTCCAGGACTTTCCTAGGATAGTTGAACCCATGACGAAGCTGACACGGAAGGATGCAAAGTACATCTTGTAACGCCCCAGTCCCAAATACGTAGGACTAGAACGTAATCATGCCAGCTGTATACATACGAAGTATATGGACCCTCGTATATATACATAAGCTGTAAAATACAGTAACCAAGGTACTAAATCTCATCTACAAAGATAAATATGATATAAAAGTAACTATAAATTTGTCATGTACACAATAGTTAGGCGGAGACAAAGTCCACTACCAACCAAATTAAATATGGAAAAATATACAAGGAAAGAATTTAGCAAGCGAGAGCAATGGCGAGTCCAAGAGCAATTACCACGAAGGAAGGAATGGCCTTAGCTGGAGCACCTGCAAGAAATCACGAAACACACACCTGGCGAGATAACCAGGTCCTCAGAGGGACGTAACAAGATACATCAACATGCCATATAATACTGAATATAAATATGCCACAATCAAAGAAAGTGACAGGACATAATTAAGGTAAACTAACCAACTAAAGTGAACATGCAATGAGAACAAACCTTTCGTCGCATGGGCCCTGGCTGTAAATGGGATCTGGTATAGTCCCCACTTGGGCACCAGTGACCAAGAGCATGACGTTCAAAAACGACAGTGGCCAACCTGAGAGGCTCATACCCGTATCTCCAGCGGAGCTTCCGGGTTACAAGGGAAGTGCAATAGAAGCCCATACGATAAGGAACTGTTCTCCCCACCCAATGTACCTATCATGTCGCATCCACGACCATGTAACACTACTAACCGTCAAGTCTTCTAACATACAACTATTGACAGTTAGACCTAACGCACGTCCTACACGCATCAGTGATCAGCCAATACGCAAGTCCGTAGGCTATATGCTACTCATAACTCACACATCTCGTGGCACAACAGTGTCAAAGTCTATGCAATGCACTAAGCTAGTGGTAGTCCCTTAACTTAAGTCCATATGTAATCAATAGTAAATAATAAGGTACAACTAATATCACTGAGCAGGCAGTAATCAAGAACTAGAAATAAATGAACAGTGATATGTAATAAATAAAATGCAACTAATTTATAAACAGTAAATTATGGCAAGGTAACTTGCCTGGTGTGTCGCCTGATGTGGTACGATAATCCGACAAGTTATGTTTGTCCAGTAGCCATGTCATGGTGCAGAGGTCCAAGGTCGCGAGGAAATAGAAAAGATGATCAGTCGCAATCAAAGATATTTGAGAAAATTTGTGTAATAAATATAACTTATTTTTAGAAATTTATTTATAATTTGGAAACTAAAATTTTATTAGTTAAAATAATGAATATTTGAAAATCTCGGAATCATTTGTAAACTTAGTTTTATTAAAATACACTATTTAGGTAAAAATTAATATTAAGTTAGATATAAAATTATACATAAAGATTTTTAAAATTCTACCTCATAATATAATACAGCTAGAGCCCAAGCTTAATATAACTTTGTTGCAAAAATATATTTCAATCTCAAAATATATATATATTGGTAAACATTATAGATATATTTTATTAAATAGTAATGATAATACTAATGTTTTAAGAAAACAATAATAATTTTAATGATAATATTAACAATACTTAACAATGATAATAATAATGATAACAATAATAATAATGGTATTGAAAATATAACTACTGATATTAGTGATAATAATAAAAGCTAATAAAAACTAATAATAATAATATCAGTAATAAATAATAATAATAATAATAATAATAATAATAATAATAATAATAATAATAATAACCAAAGTTATATTAAAATAATAATAATAATAATAATAATAACAAATAATATCTTTGACTGATCCTTTTACTTTCCTATCCCCCAATATTACACGAGAGAGAGAGAGGAACTGAGAAAAGGGGGCGGGGGTTCTTACCAGCGGATGGCCGGCGCCGGAGGCCGGTGGAGGGAGCTTCGGGAAGTTGAAAGGGGCGCTCACCTGGGGAGGCCGGCCGGGGTTCACGCGGCGAGCGCGGCGGTGGGGCTCGTCGGAGTTCTCGGGAGGAGGTCGGTGACAGAGAACGCGGCAAGGAGGCGCGGATCTGAACGGAGTCGAAGGTTTTGGCGGTCACAGCGCCGCAGCCGGAGGTGGCGGCGGGAGAGCTCGGAGACGGTTGCTGGAGGTGGCACGGGATGTCGAGGGCGGAGGCACGGCGTACCGCCGTGGGTTCTCAGCGGGGCTCAGCCGCTGGGGTTCTGGGAAGACTCGACGGCGGAGAGTTCGTCGCGGTGCTGCCACGGTCGCCGTCGACTCGAGGAGGTAAGGGTACTGTCCCCTTCCTTTTCTTCGTCTATGGGTGATGGTGGTGTGTGGTGTTCGGGAAGGTCGGAGCTGGTGAGGACGGTTGACGGAGATGATGACGTGGGGGTGTCGGTGATGTTGGGGCCTGGGATGTGGTCCGTGGCAGCGGAGATGTCGGCAGGGTGGTGGATTGGTGGTCGTCGTGGTGACGGGGATGCGGTAGGATTTGGCGATGGAGATCGAAAGGAGAGCGGGGGTGGTTGCGACGATGGTGATGGTGGTGATTTGATGTAGTTAGGTTAGGGTGTCATCGCGTCGGTTTGTCCGACACGACTGGGATAGCGTGGTGGTGTGTTGCGTGACACGGGGATGACGGGGGATGGTGTCCGGACTGTCGGACACGAGATAGAAATCTGTATTTGTAATGGAGAAATTTTAGTGGATGGGAGACACAGACACGATGCACATCTGTGGATGGAAAAATTGGAGGAGTACCTGCCTATTTATAGGATGTGGGAATTCCCAGTTGGATAAAGATTGGGATGATTTAAATCCCAATTAGATAAATCCCCTATTAATTTAAATCGAATTAAAAATACTTAATTTAATTCAAATCCAATCTAGATAAATTCTATACTTAATTTAAAATATTTTAAATAAAGCCAATAAAATCTTTTGCAATTTAATTTACCATATTTAATCAAATATTGAATAAAACAAGATTCCAAATACCTTTTTCATAAATATTAAAATATAATATTACTTAATTTCAAAAATCAAGGTAAATGTTTAAATAACTAAAATATTATTTTGCAATAATTTATACTCATTGTGGTAAAATCATGAAACAAAATTCATATCACTTGCACGCAACTAATATATTTACATAAAAGAATTTCTACTTATATTACAGTAAAACATGAGTTTTAGTATGTCTCGATGTGACGTCTTTATAACTTTATGTAATTAAAATATTTATCACGTATTATTTTGAAATAAAAAAAATCTTCTATAAAATCTCCAATAAAATATTTTTACAAAATATGTACCTCGCATATATTCGCACTCGACGAGCAATTTCGAACCGAAACTCGCACGCGACGTACATTACGAGAATGCGAACTCGTGTGCGACGTATAGATACGAAGTACAAAAATAAAAAAAATAAAAAATCGTAGTAGAATTTTAGGGGGCTTACATCCTACCCAACTTAAAAGAATTTCGTCCTCGAAATTTAGGAAAAATTAGGGTAGGTAGGGCGAAGGGGATAGAAGGTGTTTATTTGAATAGATATACGAGATCACGAGAATGCAAACGTAATATTCGCCGAGGAGGCGAGTGACATTTCAATGGCAACGTGTCATTCGATCGACTAGAATAAAATTTCGATGGTTTTAGATTACGATCATGCACATGACAATCGATCAATGACTAAGCTCAATCAACCTTAACATTAACATAAGAAAGACAACCTCAAAGGTAGGTAATAATCTTCTTAATCCTTTGATTTCAATATTCATGTAATTCTATCTTATCATAAATCGTTCTTTTCAAAAAAAAATTCGTTCCACGTCCTCTTAAGCAAAACCAATATGGTTATAATTGTACTCTAATTTCCTCTATTTCGTCATAGAATTTTCGATAATCTCAAATTTTGAATTCCATAATCTCCATTATACTAGCTCACTTATATATATCTTCCCAAGTTAAAATTTCCTCTAAAATTATAATTCCAACACTTTCAACCAATTGGCCCAAGTAAAAGTTAAAATCTCCTTACTACGATTTGTATTTGTTGCTCAATGCATCCATGGGTATCAAAAATCCGTCTTCAATGATAAATCTCAAAAACTATCCGTATACCTTCATAACTCAATCTTCTATCATCATAATTGCAAATTTTTCTAAAATACTTATTAGTCACTCTCTCGAAAATTTGAATTCAACAATCTCATCTCTTTGATGGTAGAATTGAACTCATCTTAACTTCGTATTCGTGATCATCCTAGAACTTAATCAAATATGTAAATGTTTCTTTCTTCAACAATTTGTTATTCTTGAAATCTAATATCGCCAACATTGCCTTTATCCAAAAATTTGCATCCCTAAATTTTATATATATAATTGGTTCTTAAACCACCAATACTTTAGAATTTCTTCGCTCAATATTTTGTCACCTCGAAACAAATTTGTAAATTTGAGAATTCTATTTATCTTTGCTTGTTTTATCATCACCATCTAACATTTCTCACTTCATCTATTGGAATTAACGTACTTTTTTCATTTATGTCCACTAATCTCGTAATTATCTTAACAAACTTTAATATTTATCCATGTTGTGGGGCTCTCTAATCTAGCTTCTACTAACTCAAGATTGTCATGATCAAATTTCATTTTGCATAATGGAATCATACGAGGAACAAGGTGGCGTAAACAATGGAGAAATTATAGTGAAGTATGAGAAAGCAATTTAATTGGAAGGGAGAAAAGTAAGTGTTGATAATATTGCATGAAGAGTAAAAGGTGTTATGGGTCTAAGTAAATCAAGATAATACAAGAAAATAAAATGACAAGGATTAAGCAGTCAAGATAAAAAAAACACAAGGTTAAGCATTTAACTGCCTTAGTATATCGCAATCGGGCCGAAGATTTGAGTCGAGATCGAGTCCCACTATATAGTCAAAAGTATATCGATACCATGGTATAGGTTATAGTTAGTCTTTATGACCCGAAAGTCGTACCATAAAAATAGAGTACAATGGGACGTGTTTTAGTAGGACATGATATACCTACATGAAGGTGAGCTCGTCTAGGTCTTGTATGTAAAATTTGTTGGAAGGAAAAGTCTAGTGTTGTGCTTCAAATATCGAAGTCACGATAGGGAATGCCAATAGGTCTAGAATAGAAAGTGGGAGTTCATAAGGTGACATTTACGCAAAAATAAGATGGATCCAGTTAAAGCACGAAATAAAGATAATTAGGAAATCTCGTAGATCAAGGTAAAATAAGTTAGAGCACAGTTTCTAGAGAGAAAATAGTCTCATAGATAAGGGTATGATCAAGGGAACGACTCTAATCATTTCTAAGTTTCAAAACAATTAGATGGTCACGATTAAAGATCTAGATTTTGAGGGAAGGTCGAGTAAGTCAAAGGTATGTTCATCGGTCTGGTCGATGACTAACTATACTTGTGTATATGCAATATCATAGTCATAGGTGGCATGGCAATCTAATATGGAATACTTCTATCTCACTAGGGGACCTTGCTTGTTCCTTGGTCCTTCACCAATATTTGATCTAATCTAAAATTTTAAGTTCCTCGAAATTTCTCAATAAAATTTCCATGATACTCCACCAAGATTTTCCAGTCATCTTAGACTGTCAATTTTAATCAAAATTTTAAATCACTAGTCAATCTCGAACAATCCTCGTAATTCGCAAATCGAATAAATTCATTATTTTTTTTTCAAACCTTAAACTCGTCATTTAATAAGTTTATCAACCGAATTTCATACTACAAAATGGAACATTTAATTAACTCTCGAATTTAATCATATATCCTTCAAATGTGTCTATCTAGCTTCCAATAAGTCACAACTACTCTTCAACAGTAATTTTCTTTTTTTTTCAAAATTTAGATATCCATAATCAAGGTTTTAAACTCGAAATCTAAATAACTTTATAAATCGTAAATCATATGAGCAAATTTTTAAACTTTCCTTCAAAGTCGATTTCATATCTTCCAAAATATTTCAAACCTAACCTTTTTACCATCATCTCTTCAAACTCAAAATTAAATAAATTTAAAAATTCATATGAATCAATTTAAAACCTCAAGCTCTCTAATAAACCATAAATCCTAAACCCTCCATATTCTCTTATGATTTAAAACTCTTTTAAAAACTTTTACAATCCCATACTTGAACTCGACGTAAATCATGTGTCACAATTTAAAGAAGTTTTCCAATCGGTTTCATATCCCAATAATCATAAACTATTTTGCAATTTCAAAAAAAACCATAAATCATAAATTTGTTTTCGCGATTTAGCTGTCCTCTTGTGTATACCACCTTGTAATAGCAAAATAAAATTCCAACTATCCATTGAAAGCGAAAAATATGCTACTACCCAACTTAAAATTAACTAATCCTTAAAATCATACTTTCTAGAAAAAAAAATTCTTTTATAACTCAAATAAAATTCCAATGCATATTAATTGTCAATGCAATCCATCTAGCCATGTGTTTAACTCAAAAATAAATTCCTTTACTAGTGTAGTCATCTTACTAAACACGAAACTAAGAATTTACGGTAGAAGGAGTCAAGCAAGATGTAATTCAAGGAGGTCGAATGAGAGTTTGGAATTTGAAGTCAAGAAAAGATGTCAAATAGGTGGATGAGATTCTAAACTCTAATATTACAGGTCCGTTTGGTTCAATCATGTAACCGAAACGGCAAACTAGACCTGCATGGGCCACCACAAAAACATGTAACGCCCCAGTCCCAAATACGTAGGACTAGAACGTAATCATGCCAGCTGTATACATACGAAGTATATGGACCCTCGTATATATACATAAGCTGTAAAATACAGTAACCAAGGTACTAAATCTCATCCACAAAGACAAATATGATATAAAAGTAACTATGAATTTGTCATGTACACAATAGTTGGGCGGAGACAAAGTCCACTACCAACCAAATTAAATATGGAAAAATATACAAGGAAAGAATTTAGCAAGCGAGAGCAATGGCGAGTCCAAGAGCAATCACCGCGAAGGAAGGAATGGCCTTATCTAGAGCACTTGCAAGAAATCACGAAACACACACCTGGCGAGATAACCAGGTCCTCAGAGGGACGTAACAAGATACATCAACATGCTATATAATACTGAATATAAATATGCCACAATCAAAGAAAGTGACAGGACATAATTAAGGTAAACTAACCAACTAAAGTGAACATGCAATGAGAACAAACCTTTCGTCGCATGGGCCATGGCTGTAAATAGGATCTGGTATAGTCCCCACTTGGGCACCAGTGACCGAGAGCATGACGTTCAAAAACGACAGTGGCCAACCTGAGAGGCTTATACCCGTATCTCCAGCGGAGCTTCCGGGTTACAAGGGAAGTGCAATAGAAGCCCATACGATAAGGAATTGTTCTCCCCACCCAATGTACCTATCATGTCGCATCCACGACCATGTAACACTACTAACCGTCAAGTCTTCTAACATATAACTATTGACAGTTAGACCTAACGCACGTCCTGCACGCATCAGTGATCAGCCAACACGCAAGTCCGTAGGCTATATACTACTCATAACTCACACATCTCGTGGCACAACAGTGTCAAAGTCTATGCAATGCACTAAGATAGTGGTAGTCCCTTAACTCTAAGTCCATATGCAATCAAAGGTAAATAATAAGGTACAACTAATATCACTGAGTAGGCAGTAATCAAGAACTAGAAATAAATGAACAGTGATATATAATAAATAAAATACAACTAATTTATAAACAGTAAATTATGGCAAGGTATCTTGCCTGGTGTGTCGCCTGATGTGGTACGATAATCCGACAAGTTATGTTTGTCTAGTAGCCATGTCATGGTGCAGAGGTCCAAGGTCGCGAGAAAATAGAAAAGATGATCAGTCGCAATCAAAGATATTTGAGGAAATTTGTGTAATAAATATAACTTATTTTTAGAAAATTATTTATAATTTGGAAACTAAAATTTTATTAGTTAAAATAATAAATATTTGAAAATCTAGGAATCATTTGTAAACTTAGTTTTATTAAAATACACTATTTAGGTAAAAATTAATATTAAGTTTAGATATAAAATTATACATAAAGATTTTTAAAATTCTATCTCGTAATATAATACAACTAGAGCCCAAGCTTAATATAACTTTGTTGCAAAAATATATTTCAATCTCATAATATATATATTGGTAAACATTATAGATATATTTTATTAAATAGTAATGATAATACTAATGTTTTAAGAAAACAATAATAATTTTAATGATATTATTAACAATACTTAACAATGATAATAATAATGATAACTATAATAATAATGGTATTGAAAATATAACTACTGATATTAGTGATAATAATAAAAGCTAATAAAAACTAATAATAATAATATCAGTAATAAATAATAATAAAAATAATAATAACCAAAGTTATATTAAAATAATAATAATAATAATAATAATAATAACAACAAATAATATCTTTGACTGATCCTTTTACTTTTCTCCCCCCCAATATTATACGAGAGAGAGAGGAATTGAGAAAAGGGGGAGGGGGTTCTTACCAGCGGATGGCCGGCGCCGGAGGCCGGCGGAGGGAGCTTCGGGATGTTGAAAGGGGCGCTCACCTGGGAGGCCGGCCGGGGTTCTCGCGGCGAGCGCGGCGGCGGGGCTCATCGGAGTTCTCGGGAGGAGGTCGGTGACAGAGAATGCGGCAGGGAGGCACGGATCTGAACGGAGTCGAGGGTTTTGGCGGTCACAGCGCCGCCCAGCCGGAGGTGGCGGCGGGAGAGCTCGGAGACGGTCGCCGGAGGTGGCACGGGATGTCGAAGGCGGAGGCACGACGTACCGCCGTGGGTTCTCAGCGGGGCTCGACCGCTGGGGTTCTGGAAAGACTCGACGGCGGAGAGTTCGCCGCGGTGCTACCGCGTCGTCGTCGACTCGAGGAGGTAAGGGTCCTGTCCCCTTCCTTTTCTTCGTCTATGGGTGATGGTGGTGTGTGGTGTTCGGGAAGGTCGGAGCTGGTGGGGACGGTTGACGGAGATGATGACGTGGTGGTGTCGGTGGTGTTGGGGCCTGGGATGTGGTCCGTGGCAGCGGAGATGTCGGCAGGGTGGTGGATTGGTGGTCGTCGTGGTGACGGGGATGCGATAGGATTTGGCGATGGAGATCGGAAGGAGAGCGGGGGTGGTTGCGACGATGGTGATGGTGGTGATTTGATGTAGTTAGGTTAGGGTGTCGTCGCGTCGGTTTGTCCGACACGACAAGGATAGCGTGGTGGTATCCTACGTGACACGGGGATGACGGGGGATGGTGTCCGGACTGTCAGACACGAGATGGAAATCTGTATTTGTCATGGGGAAATTTTAGTGGATGGGAGACACAGACACGATGCACATCTGTGGATGAAAAAATTGGAGGAGTACCTGCCTATTTATAGGATGTGAGAATTTCCAGTTGGATAAAGATTGGGATGATTTAAATCCCAATTTGATAAATCCCCTATTAATTTAAATCGAATTAAAAATACTTAATTTAATTCAAATCCAATCTAGATAAATTCTATACTTAATTTAAAATATTTTAAATAAAGCCAATAAAATCTTTTGCAATTTAATTTACCATATTTAATCAAATATTGAATAAAACAAGATTCCAAATACCTTTTTCATAAATATTAAAATATAATATTAATTAATTTCGAAAATCAAGGTAAATGTTTAAATAACTAAAATATTCTTTTGCAATAATTTATACTCATTATGGTAAAATCATGAAACAAAATACCTCGAATGGAAAGCTGTACAGAACCACTCGAGTCTAGCCCCCGGCGGCAGACGGACAGAGAGGTTCACAAAAGTCTCCAAAAATCCCGGGAGCAAACATGGTCGGTCCAGACCCATCTGACTTGCGTGAGGCCATCCTACACAAACACAAGAAAAAAGAAGATGCATCGGGGTGCAAAGAGTCCTCCCACGGACGTCACTGCACCCAAGTCATCGTCAACTGCTGCTGCAATGGCACGACAAGGTAAGAAGACCGGCAGTCTGTCTTTCAAAGATTACAACAGCCATCATCAGAAGATGAGGCACTACCCGTCGTCTCCTGCAACTCTGCTCGGAAAATCCCCGCTGATGGAAGGGGGAAGAAGACGAATGTTCCCAGCCCGAAGATCTCAACCACTGCGACTAAAAGAGTGTCGTCTAAGCGGGTGCCAACCACCAGAGTTTTCCAAGGTACTCGCTCTAAGACGAAATCTGCTACAGTGGGAGATTCGTCGTCCATGACACAGGGGGTTGCTGGGGCTGGGGGTAGCACCCCTCCGAGCCTCTACAGCAACCCGATGTTCCAAGAAGATGAGCCAGGGGAGACAACTCTCCCATCAGATACAGCAAACCCCGACGTCCCCGAGGACGTCCACAACTCCCAAGACGAGGCGAACTCGGAGATTGGGGGTACTGTTCCTTCTGAGTCTAAATCAGAAGGAAACATACCCACATACCCCGATGACTTCTCACTACAGGGGTACGATTCGGAGGGCGCTTCCTCCACCGCTCCGTCTATCTCTCCTCATGTGAAGACGGTATTCATGACAGACAGCAACCAAGGTGGTTCCAGTGATCGCCAGCGCATCGACAGTCTCGAAGCCATATTACTTGCTTTGGTCAAGTCTGTAGACGAGATTAAAGTGGCCCTTCCAACTCTGCAAGGAGGGACGCCTGGCCAAACAAGCGCGGGTCTCGCAATCAATGCGGACTCGAATTCGGCGACACCAAACCCGGGCAACAATCCTCCAGAAACAATGGTCCCCACCGCCGTGGACAAAGCACGCAAAGCGAAAAGAGAGGTCCAGGAGCTCCGAGCCATGTTCCACGTTCGAGAAAACTCTCAAGACATCAGAATACGGCAACCGTACCCTGCTGCATGGAGGGATGTTCCATTCTCACCAAGATATAAGCCGTTCAATATCAATCCTTATGATGGAAAGACCTCAGCAAGTCGGTACATCACTTACTTCGAGGTCACCACCGACCATCTGCCCCATGATGATGCCATTCTCACACGATTGTTTATCGGGGCATTGGAAGGAGTCGCCTTCGACTGGTATCGTAATCTGCCGGACAACTGCATCCACTTCTTCGCCGGCTTCAAGCGCATGTTCTTGGAAAGATTCTACGAAGTAGGGCAGGACATTACCATGTCCACCCTCATGGACGTCGTCCAAGGGAAGAAAGAGCTGACAAGGAACTACATCGAGCGGTTCCGCCAAACCGCCATGAAGCTGCCGTCTGGAAACCCGAATTCCTCCTTAATTGAAATTTGCCAAAAGAGACTGCTTCCAACAATCAGTTTCTGGATGGGCGAAAGTCAATTCAAGGATTAGAAGACGTTCATCATCAGCGCCACAAGCGCCGAAGAACGACTGAAGAAAGCTCGCCAACTGGGATTGCACATCTCGGACGAAAAGAATAAGGGCAAGCGTCCCAACAACGATAATGGGTGTAGTCCCTCCAACAATCGGAACAGCAAGGGAAAGCAGGCTATGGTGGCCGATACAGTACAGAAACCTGAGCCAAAGCCAGCAGACAAATAATGGCCGCAAATCACGTACTCCTTCGAAGACGGGCACGTCAAGCCCATCTTGGACATGCTCATACAAGGGGACAGAATTCAGCTTCCTCCACCAATACGGGAACCACGACCGGCAGAGATGGAGAATCCAAAATACTGCCATTATTACCGCTACGTCCACCATGCTACACACGACTGCTACCAGCTAAAATGGTACATCCAAAACCTCGTCGATTCGAATGCTCTGGCTATCGATTTCGAAGAGGTAACCGTGGCAGCCAACATGGTGTCATTATAGTTCGACAGCTTCTCTCCGACGGAAACTCAAGACGGGGTGGTCCCCATCCCTCTGGCGATAATGGAGATTGCTAATCTTCCACCTCCCCGAGATCAGACAGCTGGTCTAGTGCCCCTCACCACATCACGAGGGGAGGTCATATGGATCCATCCAGACTTGGTATCGGAAGTGACTTGGCCTATATCGTCTTCTACCTGCAAGAAAAAGAGTGAAAAAGTAAGATCCTGCCGCATGATCTCGGCAGACATCGAAGAAGCTACAGCAGTCGTCACGCGGTCGGGGGCGCAATCCCAACCTGTGGTTGATAATCCAGCTGAAGATCATCAACCCACTACAACTGATGCTCCAGGACCGGCTCAGCCTTCGACGACCGACAAGCCTAGACAGAGGGAGACTCGCTTCGACAAATCCCTCCGAAAAGAGGCAGCCCAAGGGTTGGAGAAGCCCTACAACTTCGATATCTTGGCACAATTGGCCAACACACCGGCCAAGTTGTCACTATACGAGCTCCTGAGACTCTCCAAGGATGTTCGTGCGGCTTTGAGCGATGCACTCCAAAATGCCGACGTATACCTGGCTCAAGTTAACCTCACGGGAGAAAACCCGCCTGCAGATCTCCAAGACAGCGCCTGCACGGGAGCAATGCCCAACATCGTCTTCACTCCACAGGATATGCTCATTAAAACTAATCCGCACGATCGCCCACTATACTACACTGGATACATCGGCGACGTAAAGGTGGATCGGATGCACATTGATCCTGGCTCTTCCATAAGCATTATCCCGAAGGGTCTGCTACATCATCTCAGCATCCCAATGCATCGCCTGACGCCTACAAGCACCGCCATCAGCGATTTCAATTCGGGCAGGAGCTACCCTATTGGAAAGATTCGTCTGAAGTGTCAAATTCGCGACCTCCAATCCGAAGTCACCTGCTACGTCATAGATGCAGACACTTCTTACAACATCCTCTTGGGGCGCCCGTGGATACACGATTATATGATCGTGCCCTCCACGCTATACCAGTACTTCAAATATGTCGACAAACACAGCTTCGTGAGGACGAAATTTGCTGATATTGATCCCTTCAAAGGGGTCGAATCTTACTACTCAGACTCCTGCCTGTACAAAAAATCGAAGAAGCATCTTGGTGAAGGAGATGTACAAGCTAGTACCGAGACAGTCACAGGATCAGAAGAGTCTCTGACGATCCACCTCCAAGCTCGTAAACCGGGCAGGTCTGCACCCCTTACCGCCACTCTGCGTAAAGACGCAATCAGCCTCTCGGCATAAGAAGAGCAGATGATAATCCGGCTACCAAGGGCTGGCCAGGTGCCCAGATCCACAACGGGGCCACTGACAATCAGGCTGCCGAGAGTCGGTCAACCCGAAACGGAGAAGCTCAATCCTTCCGACAAGCCACTGACGATACGCCTTCCCAAGAAGGGTCGTCACCCCGATGCAAGGTCTGACACTTCTAGCGAACCAGCCACTCCTCGCCCCACATCGAGTACCAAACTGGGGGTCGCTAGTCTGCCAACAACTCTACGCTCAGCTCCATCAACTGAACCGCTGACGGTCAAACTTTCCAGGTCGTCCTCTCAGTCTTCATTCACACAGGGGGTAGCCGAAGAGAAACCGGAGCTAGCCAAGTATGTGGCTGTCCACACTGATGTTCCCTTCGCAGATGATGTAATCCCCCTAGAAAAGATACCTTACTTCATCAATAAAGGGTTATCTTTGAATTACCTCGAGCTTAATAAGCTTTGCACAATGTACGCTATGGAACACGGTATAGGCACTCACCTACACACACAGGTGACAAATGTCTACGCCACAATCCAGCTTACTCCAGCAGAAGACGCTTACCGAATAATCGAGGGAGGGGACCATTCAATCATCTTCGGCCGGAAGGACGATCCGTATTCCTTCACCATACAAGAAGTCGACGTTGGATCAGATGTCGGGAGACTACCTCTGTATCTTTATAGACCCCAATCTAAATATCTCATGCAGAAATAGGGGTATGATCTGGAAACGACACCAGGTTTGAACTACGGTACTGGACGACGATTACCTTTGAAGCCCCCGGCCCCGGCTGGCAAACCACGAGACTACTATAGCAAGACTCGATATGGATTAGGGTATGTGACACCCACGACAACCCCTGAAAGTTCAGATGAAGAATGTGACTGGCATTCACATTCGACCGGGTCACCAACTTCCGACTCGGATACCAGCATCGGAGATGTATTCCGACAAGTCCTGTCAGTCAACATGGCATTCACCGACGCCTATGAAGAAGATGAAGATATTCCGAAAATCCTCGAGCTAGAGCCATGGGTCCAACAGCTAGATGAACAATAGGAAAAGCGTTCCGAGCAAAGAGAACCTCCCACCGAGGATGAGGTCATACAAGTTAATCTTGGTGATGAAGCCTCCCCAAAACCAATGTTTGTCAGCCAGAGTTTGACAGATGAAGAGCGAGAGTCGCTGCTCCAACTCGTCAAAGAGTACATCGATGTGTTTGCCTGGAGCTATGAAGATATGCCAGGATTGGACCCCGAGATTGCACTCCACAAACTCAATATTCGTCCGGATGCAAAACCTGTCAAGCAACAGCAACGACAGTTTCGCTCCGATGTCATGAATGCTATTGAAGCCGAGGTCAATAAACTGATATCCAGTGGCTTCATTCGCGAAGAGCAGCACCCAGACTGGGTAGCCAACATCGTACCAGTTCTCAAGAAGAACGGGAAGATCCGAATATGCATTGACTTCCAAAATCTGAATGAGGCATGCCCTAAAGATGAATTCCCTCTCCCTATCACAGATTTTATGATCGACAACACCTGCGGCTTCGAACGTATGTCCTTCATGGATGGCTTCTCAGGATACAACTAGATCAAGATGTTCCCTGACGACGAGAAGCACACATCATTCCGAACATCGATTGGTACATATTGCTACACCGTTATGCCTTTCGGTTTAAGGAATGCTGGCGCCACTTACCAGAGAGCTATGAGCATTATCTTTAGAGACCACTTGCGCAAGACAGTGGAATACTACGTCGACGACATAGCCATCAAAAGCCGTTCGAAGGGAGACCATCTGCAAGATCTCAGGACAGTGTTCGACCTAATGCGAGCACACAACTTAAAGATGAACCCTAAGAAATCATTCTTGGGAGTCTCCAGCAGGAAATTCCTGGGTTTCGTCATTACTTCTCAGGGCATTCACATCGACCCCGAGAAAATAAAGGCAATCATGGAGATGGGTCCCCCGAGAAATCTTCGCGAACTCCGAGGCCTCCAAGGCAGGCTAGCTTACATCAGGAGATTCATCTCTAATCTCTCCGGACGATGTCAACCATTCACCCATCTCATGAAGAAGGGAGTCTCTTTCGTATGAAATGAGAAATGTCAGCGCGCTTTCGACAGCATCAAAGAATATCTGTCAAACCCCCCAGTCCTGGTAGCTCCTATTGCTGGAAAGCCATTCCTGCTCTATGTACGAGCGATGGAACATTCTCTCGGTGCTCTGTTGGCACAGAGCAATGATGCGGGCCACGAACAAGCTATATACTACCTCAGTCGGAAGATGATTAGGCCAGAATACTGATACACGACCGTAGAGAATGAATGCCTTGCTCTCGTGTTCGCCATCCAGAAGACGCGATACTACGTCACGGGACAGACCATCCACGTGATATAGCAGATCAACCCCCTCAGGGTCCTCATGACCAAGCCTGGGGCACTCAGCTCTCGCCTTGCTACCTGGGCGATATTACTATCGCCATATCACATGATCTTCGTCCCACAAAAGGCGGTCAAAGGTCAAGCCCTGGCAGACTTTTTGGCAGCCCACCCGGGCTCGGAGTCGTCCAGAATATATGAAGAAATCCCAGATGAGGTCGCCGACTCGCATGCAACCTCTCACGATGATATATGGCGAATGTTCTTCGACGGCGCTTTGAGAACTGGACCTAAGGGCAACATCGTTGTCGGAGTTGGGGTGGTACTGGTTTCCCCTACTGGACTGGTGATCAACCGCGCTTACTCCCTCACGGAACCCTGCTCTAATAATGTGGCCGAGTACAACGCTCTGGTCATTGGCCTCCAACTTGCAAGGGAGCTGGGAGTAGAATATCTTGAAGCATACGACGATTCTCAGTTAATCGTCAATCAAATCCGGAGCTCATACGAAGTCCGCCACGAAGACATGATTCCCTATCACCAAATAGCAATCAACCTCATCTCGTCGTTCGAGGGGTTCTTCATCGAACACGTCCCCAGACTCCGAAATATCGAAGCCGATGCCTTAGCAGGTCTGGCCGCTTCCCTAGCAGTGCCAAATCATACTCATCAATCGGTAGACGTAGTAGGCCACGAACTGGTCTGCCCCAAGAACAACGTTCAATTCGTGGCAAGTTATTTTGCTCAGACGATTGATGATGTCCCAGATTGGAGACAACCATTCATTGACTTCATCGTCTACGATATCCTGCCAGAGAATTCGAAGGAAGCTACTTCTATCAGAAGACGTTCTCTCAAATTTTTCTATGATACGGAGACGAAAATGCTGTATCGCCGATCCTATGATGGGTTACTGCTTTGGTGTCTATCAAATACAGAAGCTAAGGAAGCCGTACGCGAGGCCCATGATGGTGTTTGTGGAGTCCATCAACCTGGCCCGAAACTGCAAGACCGCCTTCACCGAATGGGCTATTACTGGTCCACGAAGGTTGCAGATGCAATAGATTATGTACGAAAGTGTAAAGCCTGCCAAATCTATGCCGACTTCATCCATCAGCCATCTGAATTCCTACATCCGACTGTGGTCTCCTGGCCATTCGAAGCATGGGGTATGGACATCGTCGGCCCAATCACCCCGCCTTCGTCCAGAGGACACCGATTCATACTCGTAATCACCGATTACTTCTCCAAATGGGCGGAAGCCATCCCATTGGCAGAGGTAAAAACTTCAAACATTATCAGCTTCCTTAAGCATCATGTCATCTACCGCTTTGGACTGCCCCGAAGGATCATTCACGACAATGGGCCACAGTTCGCAAGCCACGTATTCTATAGGTTCTGCGACAAGCACCCAATTCAGAACATTGCTTCGACACCCTACAACCCAGCAGCCAACGGGTTAGCAGAAGCATTCAACAAAACCATAATCAAGCTGCTCAAGAAATTCGTTTCCTCTAACAAGCGCGACTGGAACGAGAAGCTCGGCGAATGCTTATGGGCGTATCGCACCACAGTCCGAACGGCCACAGGGAACACACCATTCTCCCTGGTGTACGGGAGTGAGGTAGTTCTACCATTAGAGACTCAGATCCCCTCACTCCACGTTGTCCTTACACATCAGTTGACGACAGACGAAAACCACCATCGTCGACTACAGAAATTGGAGGCCCTAGACGAGAAATGCCTGTTAGCTCAACAGCGAATCGAACTATATCAGGCCAGAATCTTCGGAGCTTTCAACAAGAAAGTCAAGGTCAGAACATTCCAAGTAGGCAATCTCGTTCTGGCAGTTCGAAGGCCGATGGTTATGACGCATAAAACCGCCGGTAAATTCCAACCAAAATGGGAAGGCCCGTTCATCATCGAAGCCGTATTCTCCAACGGCGCCTACCGCCTCGCAAAGCAAAATGGAGACTTACTCATGTTGTCCATCAACGGCAAGTTCCTGAAGAAGTATTATGTCTGAAACAAAATCCTCGAGACATCTCAGAGTGTCGAGTTATGTACCTCCCCGTACCGCTGAACTTACATTCTGGTTCCATACATCGAGTCATGTACCCGTTGGTACCCCTGAACTCATTCCCACATTTTTCAATCATACGAGTTACGTACCCGCTGGTACCACTGAACTCACCCTCACAATTTTCTACTCATACGAGTCACGTACCCACTGGTACCGCTGAACTCACCCTCATAATTTTCCAGATTTTCTAGTCACGTACCCGCTGGTACCACTGAACTCGCCCTCACAATTCTCCAGATTATTGAGTCATGTACCCGCTAGTACCGCTGAACTCACACTCACCATTCTCCATATTCCCAAGTCATGCACTCTCTCGTGCCGCTAAACTCACACTCACCATTCTCCAGATTCCCGAGTCATGCACTCTCTCGTGCCGCTGAACTCACATTCATAACATTCCAAATTATCGAGTCATGTACCCGCTAGTGCCTCTGAACTCATATTTCGGTCACTCTTTCAGATGGTAAGTCATGTATGATCATACCTCTGAACTTTCTTCCTGGAAGAGATCCCCCCTCATGATCCAATACCCGTACTTCCAGTGCACAAAAAAGGGTAAGCGATCCACAAATTTCTAAAAACGGCCATGTCCTCATTACCTCTGAGTCGTTTCACTTCCGCCAAAAACAAATCACCCCCTACATAGAACTTCCATGTCCTCATTACCTCTGAGTTGTTTTATGTACCCCCTCTTCATTGAGCCCACTCCTGTCATGTCCTCTCTACCTCTGAGTGGGAAGGCTCCGTAGAAGAAACCTTCATACTTACCATGTCCTCATTACCTCTGAGTAAGTATGTCGGTTCCCTTTTAACCTATTATTTGTACCCACAACCAGAGTATGACAGGGATAATAGGCCCACAAATGTCCTCTGTTGACCACAAATATCCTCTGTTGACCACAAATGTCCTCTGTTGACCACAAAATGTCCTCTGTTGACCACGAATATCTTCCGTGAAGTCACTCCTGCCATGTCCCCATTACCTCTTAGTAGGAAGATTCCATGATAAAACCCTCATGCTTGCCATGTCCTCATAACCTCTGAGCAAATATGTTGGTTTCCTTTCATCCTATTATCCGTATCCTAAACCAAGGTACGCCAAGGATAATAGGCCCACAAATATCCTATGCTAAGCTTCTTAGCATAAATCCACCATCTCATCATGTCCCAGGAGCCCAGCTGCTCTACGGTATTCTTTTTCCCAATACCGAGAGCACCCATGACCACTTTGCCATGGCTGTTTCGAATATCCTAACCAAAATTGTTATCCGTACCTAAAACCAAGGTACGCCCAGGGTAACAGGTCCACAAATAATCCCCCAGCAAGTCCAATTCCACAAACACCACGAGTACAAGAAAGAGAAGATGAGTTGAAACATGCTTATTTATTCAGAATTCAAAATGCTACATCATTTGGGATCACATCCCTTACAAAATGAGAAAGAAAAGAAAAAAAAAGAAGCAAAAGAAAACAGAAAACCGATCACTGCTCCGGAGCACATAGTGCCGTGAGACGGTCCGTCAGCAAGGCAATCGACCGCTCAAACCTCTGTTTAGCTCGACGCTCCGCCTCTTGGGTCAGCACCGTCGCGTCCTCCAGATGAGCGTGAGCTTACCAGTTGTCCTCGAATTTCTTGAAAGCCCGCTCCAGGTTAACAGAAGATCGAGAAACCTTCTCGGCCTCCTGAACGATTGACTCATGTTCCGCATAAGCAGCCTTCAACTCCGACTCTAGGAAGGCCAGTTCTTGAAGTGCGAGAATCCGCTCCTTCGCGTCAGCTATTCCACGAGAAGTGGTCTCTTTCCGAGCCCTACAAGCTTGACTTCGACGACCCAGCCTGTCATACGAAGCGGAAAGCTCGTCAAGGTCCCCCTTCACAACTGGCCCGGCAGTGTCTCGAGCGAGCTTTATCCTATCCCGAGCAGCAATAAGGAAGCCCCGCTCCCGTTCAATCGCAGCAGGCAAGTCAGCCTGCCGTAACACCAGCAATCGGGTCACGAGCTGATCAGCCTCTGCCAACTTGGGCTCCAGGAGCGCAGCCAACCCCACCCCGCCAGGAAGAGTCTTCAAAGTTTTAATTTGACCCCGAGCGCACCACAGGGACAGAGAAAAAGGGGTCCCCCGTTCTATGGCAGCGTCTACGCCCCTCTTTAAATGGCGATAGAAGCTGTCGACCACATCCTGCGACACCTCGTCCAGAGCCTCCGAAGAAGCCGGCGTCAACGGGAGTGTAGCTGGCAACACTGAAGAAGACGTGACAGAATCTGCCGCTCCTGCTACGAGGGAAACAAACTTCGTACGGAAGGACGCTTGAACAGCGGCCAACTCCTCTTCAGCAGCCCGCAGAACTTGAATACTCGACAGGGCCGAGAAGTCAATCTCCGAAGCCGTATAAGCAGCAGAGGATGAGGCGGAGACCAGCGCTCCCGGAACAAGCTCCATTCCCATTTGCCCGGTGCTGGCGTGAGGCCCCTCGACATGAGTCGGTGAAGGAGAAAAAATGCTCCTTTCCTCCAGATCACAGCAGGCCGAGCCTTCCCCAAGAACATTCACTGTGGGAAGTGAAGGGTCAGGACCTGTAGGGCCAAGGCAACCATGAATCAATTTGACCTAGAAGATATGTTGATAGAGCAAATAAGCCCCCTCACTAGTCAATATTTGGCTTATCTTACCAGCCAAAGAGTGTGGAGGCTGAGGTTCGCCTACAGCCACCGCAACCACTTCACCAGCAGCCGTCGAGTCAAATATAATAGACTCCTCCGCCCCGGCACCCTCGGGAGGGGATGCAACGAGATCGGCGTCGCCTTGCTGAAATTCAGCAATCTCGGAGACGGGCCCGAGGAAACCTTCGTCACCTCGGACCGAGGCCTCAGCAACTTGGGAGTCCTCAGCCGCCGCTGAGAGAGCCCCCGCAGAAAGGACCGCAGCACATATGTCGCTAATCAAAGCAGCAAGGGCCGGATTAACTCTAGGGGCAGCAGATGGTTCATGAGAACCTGGTTCGTCAGACGCCTACAAAGAAAAGATGATTAGGTCATATCTCCAAGAAAAAAAGAAAACCACAACAAGGAGATAGCTCCAACATAGTCTTACCTCCGGAGCATCGTCAGCATCCTCACCCCTCTCGGTAATAAGCAACCTATGAGACCTAACGGTAGCTCTTTTCACAGAAAAGGTCGTTCTGCCGTCAGAAGACTCACGTCTGACTCGTTTACGTGAGGGACCAGACACAGCGGGAGGCTGTCCTTCTCTCACTACTTCCTCTTGTGTAGCAAGCGACGGATCTTCCGCCAGTTCATCTGGTGTGGCAAGCGGTTGATCCGCTACTTATCCGCCCCCAGAAGAAAGAGAGTCTTCGCTATCATGATCATCATCTTCCTCAGCCGCCTCGGAAGATTCTGATTCAGGGAGGGGAGTCTGAAGCGCTAGTTGCTTTCTAGCCTTAGCCCCCTTGGGCTTTTCCTCTAAATCGGTACCCACGATGAAACTGGTACTCGGATCAAAATTGACAGGAGGCTTGTTCGCCATAACATGATACAAGGCAGCTACGTACAAAATTTCCCTCGGCGCCTTGATATCAGGGACTAAGAAGCTGGCCCGAGTATGATAAGCGTCATAATAATTCTACGCCCTGGCACCATCAAGAACGCTACCTTCAAAGCCCAAGCAAGGGCTGGGACAGTCGAGGAATAACTGACTATAGCCAAATTGGCGAGAAAACCTACTAGGCAGGTAGGGCTCCAAGTACATATTATCGCGGTTACGATAAACCAGATACGCGGGACGAATATTGCACAACCAGATGAGCATCTTCGGAGACAGGAAGCGAGGAGGTTCGGTACCATCAAGGTGTACATCCCTCACTTCTTCATTGGAAAAATGAGGAACAGACACAAAAAAGTCACACCCATCCACCCTCGCCAACGCCCTCCGACAAGCTGGCATAGTACTGTATTCCCAAGGCTGGTTATGGCATTGGAAAAGGAAAGCATCTTCATCTGTAGCATCTTCCGCTATTCCAGGTCCCATCAAAGACTTGTAGTGCATCAACAACCACCCCATCAAATAGTGGAAAGGTAGCTCTATGCGCTCAAAGTCCAGGTCTTCTTGCGGGCAATAACCTTGGACGAGAATGTTCGAAGACCATGGTGTATGCTACACACCATAGCTGGAAGAAGAGCCAGTCTAACTCCAAATACCAGCTTAACGGCAGGGAGAATGAAGTGGCGGCTGATCCTCTCAATAGAACCTGCCCCTCCCGAGACTACGCAGTTTCGTAGCCATATCATCAAAAATCCAGCCAGGAGCGCTTTCTCAGACATCTACCTAGTACCGTAGTAAAAATAGCTAAGAGAGTCAGTTTGACTCCCGAATATGTCGCTCTTGGACCGCGACTTCTTGATGCTCAACATCAGGTCCTCTATCTCTCCCTGGGTTTGAGGGGTTCGAGGAGTAACCTCGCTAGAAGGGCCAAATTTAAAAAGATAATTGACCCAGGGGGTGGTGTGGGGAGCGTTCCCTTCTGAGCTATCCTCTATTTTTATAGCTATCTGGTGACAAGCACTATGATGGCATAGCAACTCCTGATACACCGCAACAAAACCTGGGAGTCGTTGGTTCAGGTCCTCGAACTCCTCGTTCGACGGGGTGTACACCTCGAAAGGCTCGTCCCCCTACGGAAGCTTGGAAACAATATACATCTCATGGAGAGCAAGCCCCAACTCCCCTCCGGGTGCGAAGAACGTCCCCGTTCGCCGGTTATACATCTCCAAGAGCGCCACGAACAATGGCTTATTGATAGAAAGCCCGTGACAGGTGCCCCGGATGGCATGATAGAGTCCCACCTCCCGCAGGAATGTCCCGTAGGTCTGCAGAACCCAAGTGGTCAAGTGGGCCCACGTAGAAGAGGGGTTTATCCAGTTCAACAATGCCAGTCTGCCAACAGGATAAGATTTTTTACGAACAAGCCGATTCAGGAATGTATCAGCCTGAGTGAATATAAAGTTGGGGCCATATACATTCATGAAAGTACCTGGGGCCAGTCCCATCATGTACCGGCGGACGGAATCCTTACCCGGGTACGCTGACCCAATGTTCGAGTTATAATGGATGTCGCCCATCAACATCCCTGATTGGGTAGGAGTTAGGTTACACACCATCTTCCTGTCCAATAATACCATATTGAACCACGACAAAGGATAATGACGCTCCATGAGAGGAATATGGATCGTCTTCCCATCCAAAGTAAAATCCCAGTTCTCAGAGATCTCTAACACTCAGGGATTCTTTATGATTAAAGCATCCCCGAAGAAGAATGAGGGCTTCAGGTATAATCCATCCACCTTCCCAGAATTCATTATGGCACGGAGATAATGGAGGGTCTGATTATCGATGGTGTTCAACCTCCCCGAAGGCTCATTAGCAGGAAATTGATTTAGTACGTACTTAACTAAGTCATCAAGACGCACGCCCAAGGCAAACTGATTCGAGCCCACTAGGAGTTCCTCTGCAGGATTTACTGGCAGATTCACTAAAGAGAGACGAAAGAAATAAGATTAGAATATAAGCAAAAATAAGAAGTATTGGAAGGATCATTCGAGTCTATGCGGCTCGGGTCGTCACAGCATCATGCGGCTCAGAACCAGACGAGTCCATGCGGTTCGATTCATCATAGCCTTGTACGGCTCCGAGTCAGACGAGTCCATACAAATCACGTCAGATGAGCTTATAAAGCTTCTGCGGTTCGGATTCGGGTGAGACTATGCGGTTCAAAGTCCACGCGGACTCATGCGGCCCTGAACAGACAGACTCATGGGCAACGAGCAGATGAGCTTATGCGGTTCAAAAGTGAACTACGCTCATGCGGCCCAAACCGAAAATATATATACGGTTCAGATCAAGTATGACAAGCCCATGCGGCCTCCTGGGCGAAGTGCTTATGCGGTCATATCGACGAACCTTGTACATGCGGCTTGTGCATAAATTATGCAGCAGAGCCATGGCAGTTAGGGTTCTAAGGCAATGCCCTTACCGGCAATAGGTGGATGAACGTCGGCATGAACAGAGTGAACAGCGGCCGGCGGAGGGGTGGCCACGTTCGTCGCCACAGTCGTCGCAGAAGCGACCGCCTTGCCCTTCGCAGCCTTCGACATAGCAACCTTCTTGGGAGCCATAGGTGCTTGGGAGAGAAAGGAGTTAGAACAGCGAAAGATCGAAGAGATCAAAGAAGATTTCCCAAAACGATAGTGTTCCTATTTATAGACAAAGAAGGAATACCTCGATCCGCGTGCAAATTGATAACCGACTCTTCGGTCATCGAGGCAAAACGGCTGAATAATAGCCTGACTCTTGGGATCCTGGCCCAAAAAGCGGCTCTTAAAATCTGACAGCAAATCAAGAGCATTAAATGCAGAAGATTTACAAATAATTTGCACACGTGGCAGAAAGACGTGGCAAGAAGCTCATGCGGCCAAAACAGCCCATGCGGCTCAGAGAGCCATGCGGTTGAGGTAATCATGCGGCTGGACGAATCCATGCGGCTACGACAGAATACATCCATGCGGCTCTGGCATAATCATGCTTCTTATTCAAAGTATTTCAATTTTGCAAATTGAAAACTTTGAAGGGGATCTTGTAGAAGCATGAAAAAGAAGAGAAAAATGATCTATGCGGCCAAGGGGCCGCATGCGGCTCAGGAGTCCCATGCGGCTCAAACACGTAAGCAACTCTAGTGGACTCCATGCGGCCCGCAGAGGGAAGCCACGTGTCTTTTCAGAACAGTTGTACCCCAGCGTCATTCCAACACAATTAATGCTCTAACGGCTGACAGCTGACAGCCCTGACGTAAAGTAGTCATGATGACTGACATAAAGGCACTATCTTCCTAGGGAACTGGAGAAAATCTCCACAGCTTCGAGGCAAGTTTATGCGGCCAGACTAGACGAGTTCACGCGGCCAATGCAGAGAAACCTATGCGGTTCAATCATGAAGGTCCCCCATGCGGCTCGGCCATGAAGAAACCCATGCGGCTCGATCATGAAGACTCTCATGCGGCTCAGCCATGAAGACCCCCATGCGGCTCGGTCATGAACATATTCATGCGGCTCGGTCATGACAACCTTCATGCAGTTCGAGTATAGAGACTATTCATGCAGCTCGGTCATAAAATCTTTCATACAGCTCGGTCATGACGATCTTCATGCGGCCCAAATATGAACGCTCCTCATGCGGCTCAGCAACGATGATAGGACACGTGTCCTAAAGATAATCAAATCTTGGGTCAGATCCCAATAATTTGGGACACGTGGCAAGAGAATAAATTAAATTGATTCATTTAGATTTGCAGACATCAGCAAATCATCAGGATGGGGATTTATTGCAATCAACATTAATGACTGACAGGATTTGACATAATCCTCATTAATGGCCCAGATCCTTCGCCCTCGAGATTAATGGCCTAGATTGACCAATCTACAGGCCGCCGCCATCTCCAAGAAGCAATCATTTGTAACCCTAATGATCACACCCTATTCCTATAAATAGCAGGGTACCATTCCCTTACAAAAGATATAGAGAGAGACGCACATACAGAGAGAGGCTCCCCCCAATAATCCGAGATAGAAAATACACAGAGATCAATCCACAGAAAGAGAAGCCAGAAGAGCAATACGAGGAGAGCAAGAAGAGCATTTCTTCGTCAACGCCAACCATCTCGTCACAGGAGCCAAGGCTGCATACCGATCGTCCAAGGAGTAAGGCAGGGCTGCCGTCGCCTTCCCGAGCCTCTATCGTCACCCTCCAGAATCAAAAATAAACAATTATACTTAGACTGCTGTACCTAGGTTTTCGTCCCTAGGCTTTCTTTGTACAAGCGAGTTTGTAACGTGATGTAAAAGTCCAGTCCTTCCATAAAACTGTTCTGCTCTTTTATATTTTATGGCAAACAAGAACATGTTCCCAGACTCCAGAATATTGAAGCTGATGCCTTAGCAGGCCTGGCCGCTTTCCTAGCAGTTTCGAATCATGCTCACCACTTGGTTGACATAATAGGCCGTGAATTGGTCTGTCCCAAGAATAATGTTCAATCTGTGGAGAGTTACTCCGCTCTGATTGTTGACGAAGCACCAGACTGGAGACAGTCATTCATTGACTTCGTAGTCTACGACATCCTGCCAGAGAATCCAAAGGAAGCCACTTCCATCAGAAGACGTTCCCTCATATTTTTCTATGATACGGAGACGAAAATGCTGTATCGACGATCATACGATGGATTACTGCTTCGATGTCTGTCAAACACAGAAGCCAAAGAAGCTATACGTGAAGCACATGATGGCGTCTGCGGGGTCCATCAGCCTGGCCCAAAGTTGCAAGACCGCCTTCGCCGAATGGGCTATTACTGGCCCACGATGGTTGCAGATGCAATGGACTATGTATGAAAGTACAAGGCCTGTCAAGTCCACGCAGATTTCATTCACCAGCCATCCGAGTTTCTACATCCGACGGTGGTATCCTGGCCATTTGAAGCATGGAGAATGGACATCATTGGTCCAATCACTCCACATTCATCCAGAGGACACCGTTTCATACTCGCAATCACAGATTACTTCTCCAAATGGACGGAGGCTATTCCGCTGGTAGAAGTGAAGACATCAAACGTGATCAGTTTCCTCAAGCATCATATAATCTACCGCTATGGACTGCCCCGAAGGATCATCCACGACAACGGTCCGTAGTTTGTGAGCCACGCCTTTTATCGATTTTGCGACAAACATCGAATCTAGAATGTTGCTTCAACACCGTACAATCCAGCAGCAAATGGGTTGGCAGAAGCATTCAATAAAACTATAATCAAGCTGCTCAAGAAGTTCATGTCCTCAAACAAACTCGACTGAAATGAGAATCTTGGCGAATGCTTATGGGCGTACCGTACTACAGTACGGACGGCCACTGGGAACACACCATTCTCTCTGGTGTATAGGAGTGAGGCAGTTCTCCCACTAGAGACTCAAATCCCTTCGCTCCGCGTCGCCCTCACCTACCGATTGACGACGGATGATAATCACCACCGCCGGTTACAAGAGTTGGAGGCTCTAGACGAGAAGCGCCTGTTAGCTCAACAACGAATCGAGCTGTACCAAGCACGTATCTCGGAAGCTTTCAACAAGAAGGTTAAAATTAGAACATTCCAAGTGGGCGGTCTCATTCTGGCAGTTCGGAGGCCGATGGTTATGACTCACAAAATCGCCGACAAATTCTAGCCAAAATGGGAAGGCCGATTCATCATCGAGGCTGTATTCTCCAATGGTGCTTACCGTCTTGCAAAACAAAATGGAGACTTTCTCATGTTGCCCATCAACGGCAAGTTTCTGAAGAAGTATTATGTCTGAAACGACATCCTCTAAATCTTTCAGATTGATGATTTATATACCCCCTGGTACCGCTAAACTCACATTCTGACTCCAAATTTCCCAGAATGATGAGTTATGTACCCCGTGGTACCGCTGAACTCACATTCTGACTCCAGATCTGCCAGATTGTCGAGTTATGTACCCGCAAGTACCGCTGAACTTACACTCTGATCACTACAGATAAATCTATATCGCATCTTTTAATTAGTAAGTCACGTATGATCATACCTCTGAACTTTCTTCCTAAAAGAGCTCCCTCCTCATGATCCAATACCTGCACTTTCAGTGCATAAACAGGGTAACAGATCCACAAATTTTCTGAAACAACCACGTCGATGTTACCTCTGAGTTATTTCCCTTCCATCACAAACAAACCGCCCCTCACATAGAACTTCCATGTCCTTATTACCTCTGAGTTGTTCTATGTACCCCTTCATGGTGTCCACTCCTACCACGTCCTCATTACCTCTGCGTGGGAAGGCTCCATCGAAGAAACCCTCATATTTACCACATTCTCATTACCTCTGAGTAAATATGTTGATTTTCTCTCAACCTATTATCCGTATCCAAAACCAGGGTATACCAAGGGTAATAGGTCCACGAAAAGTTTTCCAATAGAACAAATACTACCAGCAAAAAATAGAGCAAATGTATTTTATTCATTCAAAACCAGTTACATTCATAGGACTCTTCAGACAAGAATGATTGCATTGATATCCGAAAGAAGCGAAACATGAACTACAGCTAAAGACAGACAGAAATATCAAAACAAAATACGGACATTTAAAGGAACCCGCAAATCCTAGTTGCGGTGACACATGCCATTCCCTCAACCATTTTACATATAAAGGATCTATTGGATTAAGATCCTCGTCCGGAGTAGGAAGATCAGAACTCCCAGTACTACTACCCTCAGGCTGGGGCTCCTCCTTTACAGCAACTTCAATATTAGGAATGTTCTCCTCCCCAATGGGCGCCAGCTCTTCTTTTTGTGCCTCCATGTCTGGTATTACCTCCTCCTTAACGAACAATGACTCCTGTTTGACGAAGGGAGGCAGCATCTCTTCCTTCATAAAGATCTCAGCCTTCGGCATGGAAGTTGCAAGAATAAAAGACAAAAGAAATAAAGTTAGAAGATGGGCAACTTAGTGTTTCGGGACTTATGCGGCTCGGATTAGCGCAGCTTCATGCGGCACTGTTCTGATGGAGCTTATGCGGTTCTGCGTAGTGGGTCTTTATGCGGTCCAATCCAGAAGAGCTCATACGGCTCTGTTTGAACTTCAAAGGGGGGCTTATGCGGTCCTGTTTGATAGGGGCTTCATGCGGCTCATTTCAGAGGGGGGCTTCATGCGGCTCATTTCAGAGGGGGGCTTATGCGGCTCCGTTCGACGGGTCCTTATGCGATTCAGTTTGCGAAGTGCTCATGCGGCCATTAGACGACTCTCATACGGCTCGGACATGGGGTACACCCCCATACGGCTCGAATATAGGACGTCTATGCGGCACATACAATTTGAACAGTTCGATGAAGACGAAGGACGCATTAAAGGCTTATGCATAAAACATGCAACAGAGGTTCGAATAACAGAAGAAAGTAAAAAGTTGGTCGAAGAAGAAGAAGAAGAAGAAGAAGAAGAAGAAGAAGACGCAGCCTAGGGCAAGAGAGGTTCGAATAACAGAAGAAAGTAAAAAGTTTTTCTAAAGAGTTACTCTTATTTATAGGCAGACATGGGCTCATAAACCGACGGACGCTTCGATTTGTGTGCCACCTAAAGAGCAAAATCGACGCTTCAGTCATCGAGGCAAATCTGACCCTTGGGATCCTGCCCCAAAAGATGGCTCCAAATCAAAACGAATCAAGAGCAATTAATGACGCCTACGTGGCAGAAAGGACAGTATGCGGCCAGAGCGATCCATGCGGCCAGAGCGGTCCATACGGTTAGGAAGTCCATACGGCCAGGCAGTCAATGCGGCCATGAAGGCCATGCGGCCAGGAAGGTCATACGGCTAGGAAGTCCATTCGGCCAGAATATCTTATGCGGCCAAGAGAGCTTATGTGGACATAGCCATGCTTCTCATTCAAAGTATTTCAATTTTTTAAATTGAAAACTTTGAAGGGGGTCTTGTAGAAGCATGAAAATGAACAGGAAATCCTATGCGGCTCAAGACTAGAAGAGTTTCATGCGGCTCAAAATTTCATTAGAGTTCTATGCGGCTCAAAAGTTCATTAGACTTTCATGCGGCTCAGAAATCCCCATAGCTCCATGCGGCTCTATACAGCGGCCTCATTTAATGCTCATTTAATGCCACGTGGCCCTATGCGGTTCGCCTCTACAGCTGGCCATCAAGCAGCGACCTCATTTAATGCTCTGACATAATACGGCAGCTCTGACATAAATGAGCATTGACAGCTCTGACATAAAGCTGTAATGATGACACTGAAAGAATGACGCGCTCCTAGGGAAACGAAAAAATCTTTATAGCTGGCACAAATCTACCAATTCCAAAGATCATTATGCGGTTACCTACTTTAATGCGGCCGCCACCTTCATGCGGCCGCCACCTTTATGCGGCCACCATCTCCATGCGGCCGCCATCTCCATGCGGCTACCATCTCCATGCGGCCGCTATCCCCATGCGGCTGCCACTCTTATGCGGCCGCCACCCCCATGCAGCTGCTACTCCTATGCGGCTCGGATCATGGGGCCACCCCCATGCGGCTGCTACTCCTATGCGGCTCAGATCATAGGGCTACCCTCATGCGGCTCGAATTATATGGCCACCCCTATGCGGTTCAGATCATAGGGCCACCCTCATGCAGCTCGGATCATATGGCCACCCCTATACGGTTCGGATCATAGGGCCATCCTCATGCGGCTCAGATTGAAGGATTGCCATGCGGTCCTAATACGGGGCCACACTCATACGGCCCAACTGTGACAGTCCTCCATGCGGCTCGCAGCAGTTGGGACACGTGGTGGGAGCTGATCGAATCTCAATAATTCATATTTATTACAGTCAATGAGGGACACGTGGCGGAAGCTGATCGAATTTCAATAATTTATATTTATGAAGGACACGTGGCAGGAGTCGATCAAATCTCAATAACTCAGATTTGCTGCAATCAACATAACCATCCAGATTTGGTCAAATCCCAAACAAATCAGATTTATTACAATCATCATAATTATCCAAATAAATCCCCAACAAATGATACAGATTTGTTATAATCAACATAAAAGCAAGATCAGGACGAATCTTAACAAATCCTTGGCCGCCGTCTGTTTAAAGTGTAATCATTGCAAACCCTAATTATCAGGCCCCATTCCTATAAATAGCAAGGTGCCATTCCCTTGCAAGAGAGAGCAGAGAGGAAGGAGAGAGAGCATAGAGATATACGTACGGAGCCAGACACAGAGTAATCCACATTCGAACAAGAGCATTTCTTCTCCGGAGTCGAAGCTGCGTCCGATCGTCCAAGGAGTAAGGCAGAGCTGTCGTCGCTTTTCCGAACCTCTACCGTCATCCTCCAGAAAAAATAAACAATTGTACTTAGATTGCTGTACCTAGATTTTCGTCCCTAGGCTTTCTTTGTACAAACGAGTTTGTGTTGTGAAGTAAAAGTCCAGTCCTCCCATAAAACTGTTCTGTTCTTTTATAATTAATGGCAAACATATACCATCACCTAAATATAAACTACCATGTTCATCAATACAACTATCTATAACTACTTTATAGTTCTTTGTCATTTACTTGGGATTTCTAGATGAGTTATGCTCGTTCCTGTCCTGACTGGACCTGTTAAAATATTACAGATGCTTGCCTCGAGGACACTTGCCCTACTTACTATGGACCAGGAGATGGTTTAGCTAACTTTAGCCCTGACACTCAGGAGTGATCAGGAGACTAGCTAGTAGACTTGGTTTAGTTTTTATGTTTTAGAACTTGAATTGTAATAGGTTGAGATATGAGTTTGTATTTGAGATTGTTTGAGATTATTATTATCTAGTAGTTGGTATTTGTAGTTGTTTAGTCTTTAGTTATAAACTTATGTGTTATCTTATCATTCTTAGACTGTGATTAAGATTTCATTATATCTATACTTGTCCTCCGTTCGGAGTTGAGATTTGACAAGTACATTATATAATTACATGGGTAGTTGATTAGATAGTAACCTAGGACAGCGTTCTACCGCTGACACTGCGGCGTAGGCTGGACGTACTCACTTCTCGTGCCCCTATACTAGGTGCGGGTCGTGACAAGATATGCCAGGCTTGGACCCTAAAGTCGCCATGCACCGCCTAAATATTTTGTCTAAAGCTAAGCCAGTAAAGCAGCAGCAACGACGATTCTGACCAGACGTTATGGAAGCCATCGAGAATGAAGTTAAGAAGCTCAATGCCAGTGGATTCATTCGCGAGGAACAACACCCAGACTGGGTTGCCAACATCGTTCCAGTCATAAAAAAGAATGGTAAAGTTCGAGTCTGTATCGACTACCATAATTTCAACCTGCATGCCCGAAAGACGAGTTCCCCCTACCGATCACTGACGTAATGATCTACAATACTTGTGGCTTCGAACGGATGTTCTTCATGGATGGGTTCTCAGGCTACAACCAGATCAAGATATTCCCCGACGACGAGAAGTATACATCTTTTCGAACACCGTTGGGGGTATACTGCTATACAGTGATGCCCTTCGGATTGAAGAATACAGGAGCAACATACCAGCGAGCCATGAACATAATTTTTTACGATCATTTATGCAAAACTGTGGAGTGCTACGTAGACGATATCGCAGTCAAAAGTCGTCTCAAGGGCAACCACCTCCAAAACTTGAGAACGGTGTTCGAACTAATACGTGCACACCAACTCAAGATGAATCCAACCAAGTCTTTTCTGGGAGTCTCCAGCGACAAGTTCCTTGGTTTCGTCATCACTTCGAAGGATATACATCTGGACTCGGAGAAAGTGAAGGCTATTCTCGACATGCATCCTCCAAGAAACCTCAAAGAGCTACGCGGACTACAAGGAAGGCTAGCCTACATCAGACGATTTATTTTGAACCTCTCTGGAAGGTGTCAACCATTCACTCAGCTCATGAAGAAAGGCGTATCTTTTATCTGGACTGAACAATATCAACGTACATTCGATAACATCAAGGCGTATCTTACAAGCCCTCCAGTATTGGTAGCTCCAATAATAGGGAATCCCTTCTTACTATATGTCCGCTCTATGGATCATTCCCTAGTTGCCCTCTTAGCTCAGAAGAACGAAGGCGGCCATGAACAGGCAATCTACTACCTCAGCCGCACAATGGTGGGTGCTGAGCACAGATATACACCGGTGGAGAAAGAATATCTCGCACTAGTATTTGCCATCCAGAAGACATGCCACTATGTGTCTGGGCAGACTATCCACATTATATCTAAAGTCAACCCTCTCAGAATACTTATGACTAAACCAGGCTCTCTCAATTCTTGTTTAGCTACATGGGCAATGTTGTTGACTCCGTACGATATGATCTTCGTTCCTCATAAGGTAGTAAAAGGCCAAGCATTAGCAGATTTCCTAGCAGCTCATCCGGTGCCTGAGTCGTCCAAACTCTACGATGAAATCCTCGACGAAGTGGTGGAGTCTAACACTGCAACTGAAGAAATTCCCATTTGGCGAATGTTCTTTGACGGTGCATCAAGAACAGGACCCAAAGGGAATATCGTGGCTGGAGTAGGTGTCGTGCTCGTGTCACCTGATCATCTAGTTATACACCGTGCATATTCTCTCGTGGAACCATGCACCAAAAATATGGCCGAATATAATGCCCTATTAATCGGCCTGCAACTGGTGAAGCAATTGGGAGTTAACTATCTAGAGGTTTACGACGATTCTAAGCTAATCATTAGTCAGGTCCGAGGGGATTATGAAGTTTGCCACGAAGATCTCATCCCCTACCACAGGACAACAATCAAACTGGCATCTACTTTCGCTGGTTTCTTCATCGAGCACGTGCCTCAACTACAGAATATAGAAGAAGATGCTCTAGCCGGTCTCGCTGCTTCCTTGATCGTTCCTACCAATACACAGTAGTCGATCACAGTGTCTGGTCGAGAACTATTCTGTGTGAAAGATGTCTTGCATATTTATCACAGTTACGCAGCGGAAATAAATGTCGATGCTAAAGACTAGAGATTTCCTTTTATAGACTACGCTGTCTATGGAATCCTCCCCGAGGACCCGAAGGAAGCAGTATCCATCCAAAGGCAATCCCTCAGATTTTACTATGACACAGCTACCAAGATGCTATACCGACGCTCTTATGACAGGATACTGTTATGATGTTTATCAGACACAAAAGCCAAGCATGCACTCCGGGAGACTCACGATAGAGTTTGTGGTGCACATCAACCAAGCCCCAAATTACAAGATCGCCTCAAACGAATGGGTTATTACTGGCCCACAATGATAGCGGATGTTGATGAATATGCAAAGAAGTGTAGAGCTTGTCAGTTCCACGCCGATTTCATTCATCAACCTTCAGAGTTTCTACACCCGATGGCAGCATCTTGGCCATTTGAAGCCTGGGGCATGGACGTCATAGGACTAATCAGCCCGCCATCCTCCAAGGGACATCGGTTCATGCTAGCTATAACTGATTAGTTCTCCAAATAGACGAAAGCTATATCGCTCACCGAAGTAAAGATGTCAAACGTGATCAGTTTTATCAAACATTACGTCATCTACCGCTTTGGCCTACCTCGCAGGATCATCCATGATAATGGTCCACAGTTCACAAGCTATACATTCTATCGATTCTGCGATAAGAATCGAATCCAGAACGTAGCCTCTACTGCCTACAATCCAATGGCAAATGGGTTAGCAGAAGCCTTCAACAAAACCATCGTAAAACTTCTCAAGAAGTTCATGTCTCCAAATAAGCGTGATTGAAATGAGAAGCTCGGTGAATGTCTATGGGCTTATCGCACAACGGCCCGGACTCCAACAGGCAGTACTCCATTCTCTCTGGTTTATGGGAGGGAAGCAGTTCTTCTTCTAGAAATCAATATTCCTTCTCTTTGGGTAGCCCTAGCCAGCGAGCTGACTACTGAAGAAAGCTACCGTCTGCGACTCCAAGCACTCGAAGTGCTAGACGAAAAATGCTTGTTAGCTCAACAGCGCATTGAGCTATACCAAGCACGCCTTTCCAGAGCCTTCAATAAAAAAGTGAAGGAAAGGATCTTTCAAGTCGGTGATATGGTCCTAGCAGTTAAAAGACCGATCACAAAACAAAAGGAAAATTCCAGCCTAAATGGGAAGGTCATTTCGTCATAGAATCGGTGTATTCTAACGGTACGTACCGGCTAACCATGCCCGATGGTGACTTGCTCATAATGCCTATCAATAGCAAGTTCCTGAAAAAAATACTATATGTAACCTCTTTGACATAATGTTCACATATGTTCAGTCATGTAAATGTACAGTACGATGTTTATATGATTCAAAAAAACTATCTATCTATTATCCGTATTTCAAGGGTCTTGAATACGCCCTGGATAATAGGTCCTCTAAATATTTCCCCAGTGGAATCATTTTCGTTTTTGACTCCATCCAAACTCGGTTTGACGAAAACAAATCACGTCCCTATTACCTCTGAATTATTTTTCGATAATTATTTCTCCAGCGGAATGATCAAATGATTTGCCACATCCACATAACCTCTGAGCAAAGCATTCATCAAAGATGGTCATGTCCATACTACCTCTGAACTATCCACTCCTACCTAATGTTATATATCATTCCACGTCCATATTAGCTCTGGTCATATATAGAACATCCTCTGCTGTTAAGTCCATATTACCTTTACTAGCAGCTTCATTCAACTTATCATCTATATTCGAATAATTTGAATATAAAACGGATAATAGGTCCACATAAAAATTCTCCAGCGGAATACCCACCAAAAATATCTCTGCTACGTCCATATTACCTCTAGCATCAATATTTCAATAAAAACCACATTCACTTCTAGAAAGAGTCTTTATTTTATAAAAAAAGGTACAAGAGCCGCGACGGCCAAAAAAAGAGTTACAAAGATCTACGAGATACACAGGCGGTTTATGCTGTCCCTCAGAGCAACAATCTCGGCTTCAGATTTCATAGCAGCTCGGCGACGTGCCTCTTCTTGACGAACGGCTTCATCTTCAAAGAGGATCAGACTCTGATGGTCCCCCTCCAACTTCGCCAGCTACTCTTCTAAACGGGCAGAAGTAGTGGCAGTCATGGCAGCCTGGGACAAATAATCCTCCTGTTCAGATGTTGCCGCCCTCAAGTCGGCTTCCAGCTGGGCGATCACGTCCCTGATCTGCCTAATCTGACTTTTCTTCTCAGTGATCTGCACAGCCAGCCTGTTCTTCGAGGCAGCTCCAGCCTGTTCTTCGAGGCAGCACGTACCTTACTTGCAACATTGAAGTAGATGTACTGGTCAGCCAGCTCGCCAATCTCCCGAGCGAGGGCATCCTTCCTTACCTGGAAGGTAGCCTTCTCCTCCGTAAGAGCTATTATCAAAGCCTCATCCTCTGTGCGGAACAATGACGTCGGGCTCCGCTGTTTGGCATCCCGAAACCTGGCCACTTGACCCTCTAGGTCGTTCAGAACTTTCCTCAGAGTGTTGGCCCGCTCCTCATAGCCGGCTATGTTCTCGAGCGTCGCTACCCAATATTCGGCGATAGCCTCCAAAGGGCCGAAGGTAGCGTTCCGATTCAAGACTCCAGGAAGCTTCACCTTCAGCACCGAGTAGAAAGCTCTGACAACTGCCTGGGCTATCTCCTCATCTTTAGTGGAGGTCGCCGGAGAATGAGCTTGGAAAGTCTTTCCCACTCTAGGAAGGAATACCTGACAAGAAGCCAAACTTGACAAGAAAATCCATTCCACCAAAAAACACTCTTGATTATCACGTGTCACGTCCATATTACCTCTGATACTGATAGTCTTCCAACTTGACGCCTGTACCCAACCCGAGATGAAAGGCACGACGCCAAGATCACAAAACCTATCACGATCTTGTTACCTCTTTTAGGTTTTGTTTTAAATCTATAACCCGGACCGCTAGGTTTTGTTTCAAATCTATTACCCGCACCGCTGGTGTGCCAAAGGGTAATAGGTCCACGAAAGGATCATTCCAATCTATTTGCTTGTATTTTTCGGATGCACAAAAGGGCAATAGGTCCAAACAAAAAAGAAAGAGAGAGGGGGGATCCCCCAGCGGGATACCCTTTACACAAATGCGGTATTTGGCTCTCTAATACAAAGCACCACAGATATCACAAGCAAAGAATGGAGCGAATGTACTCTGTTTATTCAAAATCAGTTACATTCACAGGACTACATTTCATGAGCAAAACAAAAGGTTCTCCGTCTCTTCATCTGAGCAAGAAGTAGAGGATTACAGTTGATGCCCAAAAAGAGGTGAAACACAAAGGCCTCAACCTTCGGTATGGATGCTTCAAAAAACAATGGCAGAAAGAGAGTCAGACTCAGGAAACTGCAGAAAAAACTAAATCCTGAAGACTCCTATGTGCCCAAAGGGCTATGCATCCAAAAGGATATGCGCCCAAAATAAGACGTATGGGCGCATAACACTCGGACAGTATATGGGCGCATAACATGCCAATGCCTAGAGGGCGCATAACATGGCAACACGTAGGCGCATAGCACACCGCAAGTGTTGGCGCATGACTTCTGTGGGCGCATAATAATGCTCACAGAACTATGTTTCCCTTAGACGCAAGCGCCCAGGCAGAAGAAAAGTTTGAGTGTCGCAAATTAACGCTCGAGACTTTGTTTTTGAAACATGCCCTCACCCAGAATTGGGTCCTGGACTGTCGAAGACGCTGCCGTAGGAGGAGAGCCACCCGGTGCAGCTCCCTTGCCCTTCGCGGATCTCTTGGCACTCTTGGGATACATGGTGCTCAAAGAAAGAAGAAGAAGAAGAGTTTTCTAAAAAATTCAAAGAGAAGGGAATAATGAACTTTCTCTCTCCTTCAGGGCCTATTTATAGGCACAGACCACTTCCTATGTGCCCACTTGTTGTATGCGCCCATGCGCCCATCACATTATATGCGCCCACAATGGCCTATGCGCCCATGTGAAGAATCAGCTTCCTACACACTATGCGACTGTCATTTGCTGACGTGGACAACGTATGAAGGATGGACCATTTAAAATTTCGTTCAGATGAATCTGTCAGTTCGGATTTCGAAAAAAATCTCAACAGTCATATCTTTCTGGGAGGCTGGACAAACACTATACGCCCAAGGAGAGAGTCGTGCTATGCGCCCATTGCATCACGAGAAGATGATCCATGTTTCTTTTAAAGTACTTCGAACTTGTTCAAATATCAAAAACTTTGAAGGGGGTCATGTAGAAGCATAAAAAAATTTCAGCAAATGAAGTCCCATGCGCCCTAGCCAGTAAAGTTCCATGCGCCCAAGTCAGTGAAGCTCCATGCGCCCAGTCAGTGGAGCTCCATGCGCCCAGTCAGTGAAGTTCCATGCGCCCAGTCAATGAAGCTCCATGCGCCCAGTTAGTGAAGCTTCATGCGCCAACCAGTGAAGTTTCATGAGTCTAAGACTAGCTTCCCTGAAAGGAGGGCGCGTAGCCTGTGACATGGCTATGCGCCCAAGCCTGACTCAGTCAAAGCCATGATCAAAACGTGCATCGAAGTGCACGGCCAAGTCAGTCTCCACGAGCAGTCATGCACCGAAGCATGCGGCCACGTCAATACCACGACCAACCCACGATCTCGCAGCCTGTATGTGCCTACATCCTATGCGCCTAAAGTAGGACTATGCGCCCAAATAGAAACCAGTGTGTTTCCTCATGTGGGCGCATAACATCATTCCAGCTCAAGAATGACTATAAAAGGGGGGCCTCATCCCTCTTCAAAAGATAAAACGGAGAGCATTTTCAAGAGCCAAATTGCTGCACTTCTTGCCAGTGAGCCGAGAGTTAGCAATTTTCTTAGGTTTTCTTCCACTTTTGTAATCGGAGTGTCAACGAAGTAAAGAAGCAACTGCCGCTCGATCTCTATCGTCCCATTTCCCCTGAATTCTTTTTTGTACTCGGGGATCCTCAGCACAGGATCTCTCAAGCGTACTCGATTTGTGGTGCCTTGCACCAATAAAAGAAAAGACAGTGTTTTCTTCTTCTTTTTTGTGTGTGTCCATAGTGGTTATGTTGGATGAATTTGTTGAGGTTTAAACAATGTTCTACCGCCGACACTGCTGTATAGGCTGGACGTACCCACGACTCATGTCTAAATTTCTGGGTGCGAGTCATGACACATTTTTTTGGTGGCCTACGCAAGTCTCGATTTTGTAACTAGTGCGATGTTGTAGTAGTACTTAGGATTAGGGTATTGTTACAATCCTGCAAAATGAATAGAATATAATAGGAATAAGAAAATACTCAATCACATACTAGGAAAATTCTATTTTTATTTTTTGGCTTTACTAACCCCGGCTAGATAGATAATTACCATCCTATCAATTTTTTCCTTCTTGAATGATTTCTTACCCAAGCCATATCTAATGATTCTTGCAAATTTATATCTCTAGAAATGGCACCTAAGACTTGATCATCCCGTTTAGGAACACCTGCAGCTTCGGAGAGGTCAATTTCTTCTCGGCCTAGGAGCCGAAGAGCGAATGGGATTCTTTTTCTCCAATCCAAAGATCAAGAGGTGGCATCAGCTGCATTAAAGAGCCCTTCCCTTCCTCCACCACCAAGGAGGATAGCCCCATCGTCGTCCTCGGAAGGTATGCCCGCTGATGCAATACAAATATTTAAGATCCATTGAGGCATAATGGAGACGCAGAGGGCTCAAACCGAGGCCCATAGGGAGCAGACCACAATAATGCGAGAGGGCATGGAGAATGCTCAGCGACTGGCAGCGTCAGCTAGGAGAAGGCCATCTTTTTACAGCAACCTTATCGACAAAAGGTAAGCGACATCACTGATTTCAAGAAGATGGACCCGCCGGAGTTCAAGGGCATGGAAGGAATATATTACACGGACGAGTGGCTGGAAGATATCGAGCGCATCTTACGAGTTTCTTGGAATGCGACAGATCTACAAATTGAGGCTGCAGGCTTGCAACTTCATGACATTGCCCGGACATGGTTCAGGAATGAGCCTTTAATCGCAGATCCATACCAAACCTGGAAGCATTTTAATGACATCTTTAAGTAGAAGTTCTACCCTGTAGTGGCCAAAGGTATCCTGGAGAAGCAATTCCATAACCTAGAGCAGGACAACTTATCGGTAGATGAGTACGTCACGGAATACGACAGGCTGAGCCGATTTGCGAATTACATGTTCAAAGATCTAGAGAACCGAGCGCAGAGATTTTTCTAGGGCCTAGCAAAGGACGTAAGGATTCATATTTCCTCCAACACCATAACTTTTGTGGGCATCCTTGCAGAAGCCTAGACGATAGATGTGGACATGAATAGCATACCCAAGAGGGACAGGGACTCAGTTGGAGGTAACTATGGTTCAGAACTGACCAAGCGTCCCCAGCTATAGAAGAGGACCAAAAAGGGATCGGGACTCAGTTAGAGTGACTAGCTCTGAGGCCAGTCTACTTGGATTAAACTTAAATATTCGATTGACACAAAAATAGCTTAAAAGCCTAAGCCCAGCATTATTCGAATTAATCAATCCCCATATTTATTAGGCTGATCCCACAAAGCATTAACATGGCGCTAGGCTCAGCACTGTCGGAATGAATTTGTAAAGCACAATACTCTAAGGGGGGTAAATAGAGTAGGCAACGAAATATAGCTAATTTAAAAGTTAGCAGCAAGATCACAGAGATAATATATATCATAAATAAATAATGTAAAAGCATAGATCAGAAAGCAAACACAAAGACGGCAATGTATACTGGTTTTCGTCTTGTGAGGGCTAGTTCAGTCGGAAGAACTTTAGCTTCCAGTTAAATCCACTATTGGAATAAACCGCAAGTTTTTATACGAAGTCCTTGCAACTTCTACAAATGCGAGCTTTGATATGAAGTACTCGACCAACTTCAATTATGAAGAGTCTTTCTTCAATCAAGCATCTAATTACAATCGCTCTGAATCTTCTAGACCGTACCGTACTGGCAAATCGACTAAAGGATTGTAACCGGCTTGGGATTTAAAAAATAAAGCTTATAACTCTTTAGAATATAACAGTAGGCTTTAGAGAGAAGAGATGAAAGTGAATGAGTAAGTTGAAATGATCAAAAAATTTCTCTATTTATAGTTTTTCCAAAGGCAGAACTCTGGCAGAATTCGGGCAGAATTCGGACAGAACTCTATGAAAAAATCTCTTTGGGATCCGTAACTGCAGGGAGACCAAGTTTTCAAACGTTCAAAAGACAATGGCCACTAACCGAACTCTGGCCGAGTTCTGTCAAGGTTTAGTCAAGGTTTTTGCAAATTGATTTTTGGTCTTTTTGAAATTCTTTTAAGCAGTTAGGAGCTTTTTGTAAATAGGGGCTATTTTTCAAAACATGGGATATTTTTGAAAACATTTTTAGGGTAGTCTATTTCCTAGTGCGACTCGGTGTACAATGTATTCCTAGACTCAATAAAAAATGAAAATTATATTGCATAAAGGTAATACAGACTCGAGTGGCAAATACAGCTTCGGTCTTGAACAGATCGGATAGCTATTCTCTGGCAGTGTCCAAGAATCCAAACATCTTTAGGTAGCCCATATATCGAGATAGAGTTTGATCAATTATTAAAATCAGGTTTTACCATTTCTAATGTGCCAACAATCTCTCCTATTTTGGTAATTGACAAACCTTGACCAATATAACATCTTTGATCGATAAGATTTAAAAAATTATCAAAATTGCAAATTATACTGTATCCTGAAAAAATATTCATGTATCTTGCAATAGATGTTAGATCTATCCTGCAATAGATGTTAGATCCTATTTCTCCCCCGTTGTCACTTAGCAAAATAATTTTAAAGAGAGAATTTCTCCCGCAATATATGCATAAGAAACAATCGTTGAAGAAATATAAACATAATAAATAGAAAAACAATATTTCACAGGCAGTTTATATTGAAGCATAAAGGGATAGTGCTATGAAAAATATGAAATAATGCTAAACTAAAAAAAATGCTAAAGAAAGAATAAAAAATGTTCACAGAATATCATCTCAGATAAAGACAATCTCAGTACAAAATAAACTAAAAGGATAGAGTACTAAAGATATCTTGCAATGTCGGAGCATTTTCAAGTAACAAAAACATAATCAAAGTCTCAAAAAAGTGAACATCTAGTCAAAATGTAGTACGTCTAGATCACAAATCCTCATCATTATCATCTGCAGTACCAGCACGTCCACCATGTTCGGATGGACCAGCTCCAGAAGTGCCAGCTCCAGAGGTATGTGGAGTAGCACCAAAACCACGGTACCAATCATAACCGTTACCAGACGGGAAGAGAGTATGTACCGTCTCATCCTTATAGCGGTATCCGGAGACAGCTAGATCTCGGGGAAGAGAACTGACAGAATGTCCAGTCTGAGCAAATCAGAGATCAATAAAGGAGTTGGCTAGTGCCTGAAATCGAGTCACATCACAAAACTCGCGTTCCCTGGATGTGTCAGTGATGAATTTTCGGAGATCAGAAAGGTGCTGATGGATACCCTTAAAAGACATAGAGTAATCCTGATGAGGTGGGGCAGGTGCAGTAGTAGGTGCAGGAGGTACGACAGCACTACGAAGAGATAACTGGAGGTACTTGGGCTCAGGGTCCAGAGCATAAGTATACAGATCGATGTCAAATCGCTAAAAGATGCATAGAATAAACATCGTATAAGAGAGATTTCGATCTCTTGTGCGATATCGTCCCATCATCTGGATAGTAGTCTTGGGAACTAAAAATAGAATTCCCTTGATGATATGGTAGAGGGCAGAAAGTCCAAGATTATAACATCATCTTTTAAAGTGGATTTTGGAAAAATAGTAGAATAGATGATGCAATGTAACTCATAGTTAAACAAGTTCAAGTTTGCAGTCTTGAACTTTCCAGAACGAACACGTGCAGGTGCACAAAGATCGTTCTTAAAGCTGAGAAGAGTAGTGCCAATGAAAAAATTGAAATCAGTGATATCATCGAGCGGGGCACCTTCGTTAGGAACACCATAGATTTTTGCTAACAAGACATCATTGAACACTATGTTAATACCTTCGACATGAGTTTTAACATCAAAAGTGTCTAACACAAAGTTGCAATAAAACAATCTAATGGCATTAGTAGCTATAGGGAATTTTTTGGTGACAAGTCGGTGTAACCCTAATGCCTTAAAGTAAGGACGGTGGTCATGAAACGCAGTCTACTTAATCGGGGCGCCAGTGCATACGTTGCACATGATAAAATCCCATACCATAGCAATGATTGGTCATGAGTTTTAAAATAAAACTCATTATATGCACCGTCGGCCGATTGGACTGGAGAAAAGTGTGAATCCGCTGGTGGATTCGAAGATGATGCCTCTTCACTGGCATTGGTCTTCTTTCTCTTGGAAGGAGTGAATCCCTTAGGCATCTCCCAAAATAAATTTAAAACTAATGAACTTGAAGGAGATGGAAGGAGAGAGTTATACCTTCCAGAAATTGAGTATGTTGTAGAGACAGGAATTCTACGCATGAATCCAAAATTTGGATTAAAATCTCCAAGTGGATTGGGAGAAATAGATTAGAGAAATTCTAGGATTTGGAGGAGCTTTCGGGTGGCAGCAGCAGTATGAAGAGGATTTTGGAAGAGATGAAGAGGAGGGGGCCTCCGATTCTGACTTAAAAATATATACCACCAACAGAAATTGGGCCGAATTTGGACCGAACTCGGGACAAATTCGTCTAGGGTTCTTTTGGTAAATTTTTAAAAATAAAATTTTTGAAGGCCACCTTCTATTCATCATCCTCTTTCAATTATTTAATTCTAAGTTTAGTAATTTTAAATTTCAATTAATATAATTAATATTACTTTACAAATTAAATTTTGTTACACAGTGACTATTTCAGATTAGCTGTAGGGGTACTGTCCCAGCTAACGGGAGTTTACCGGAGAACAATTAAATACCGTTGTGCTTCGACCGTAGTCGTGGTGACAGACAGACACTTTTTAGGCTTGTCTCAAAAATAGTTTTTGAGTATTGAAAAATAATTGTATAAAAAAATTAATTAATATTATTGATATATAAAATTCCTAATCCCGACGTAAATAATTGAAACGAACTTTCGCTAGAGGTTTTGTGAAGATGTCAGCTAATTGATTCTATGTGTCTATGTATACAAGGTTTATATCTCCATTTTGTTGATGATCTCTAAGACAATGATATCGAATCTCGATATGTTTAGTACGAGAGTGACAAATTGGATTCTTAGTCAAATTAATAGTACTAGTGTTGTCACAGAAAATGGGTATGTGTGTGTATAGTAGGCCAAAGTCTTCTAAGGTTTGCTTCATCCACAAAATTTGTACACAACAACGTCCTGTGGCGATATACTCAGCCTGAGTTGTTGATAATGCGACAAAATTTTATTTCTTGCTAAATCAAGAGACTAAAGCTTTGCCTAGGAAATGACATAAAATACTGGTACTTTTTTTTCTACTTTGCATCCAGCAAAATCAGCATCCGAATAACCGGTTAGGTCAAACGACGTAATTTTAGGATACCATAAGCCGACAGAAGAAGTGCCTCTAAGGTATAGAAAGATATGCTTAACCGCGCACAAATGTGATTCCTTAGGATTGGCTTGAAAACGTGCACACAAGCAAACACTAAACATTATATCAGGTCGACTAACAGTTAAGTAAAGTAAACTACCAATCATACCTCGATGCTTATGTATGTCGACAGGTTTGCCTTGTTTATCAATATCAAGCTTGGTTGAAGTTGCCATCGGAGTGCCAAGTGGTTTGACTGCTTCCAGATCGAACTTCTTTAATAAGTCTTTTATGTACTTGGCTTGATTTATGAACGTCCCATTGTTGGTTTGTTTGATTTACAGTACGAGAAAGAATTTTAGCTCTCCCATCATGCTCATCTCAAACTAATTTTGCATACAATTTGAAAATTCTTGACAAAGAGATTCATTAGTAGATCCAAAAATGATATCATCTACATAAATTTGAATCAAAAGAAGATTGCTATTAAAAGACTTTATAAATAGTGTAGTATCAATCTTTCCTTTTGAAAAATCGTTGTCAAGTAGAAAAGAACTTAGACAATCGTACCAAGTACGAGGGGCTTGTTTCAAACCGTATAATGCCTTCTTCAACTTGAAAACAAAATCAGAATTTATGAAATCAGTAAAACCTGGAGGTTGAGCTACATAAACTACTTCTTTTATAAAACCATTCAAAAATGCACTTTTAACATCCATTTGAAATAACTTAAAATTATGAAAACATGTAAATACACATAACATGCGAATGGATTTTAATCTTGCAACTGGGGCATAAGTCTCATCGTAGTCAATACCTTCTTTCTGATTGTATCCTTGAGCTATGAGTCGAGCCTTGTTACGAGTCACTAAGCCATTCTCATTCAGTTTATTTCAGAATATCCAGCGGGTGCCAATGACCGGATGATCAATGGGCTTGGGAACAAGTTCCTAAACTTGATTCCGTTCGAATTGGTTCTCTTCCTCTTGCATAGCATCTAACCAAAAATTATTGCTACATGCTTCTTCAATATTTTTGGGTTCAAGCAGTGAAATAAATGTAAAACATGAAGCTATATCTTTACTAGAGGAACGAGTACTTACACCTTTGGTAATCTCACCAATTACTAAGTCCTTTGGATGGTCTACCAAAAATCTTATTTCTTTTGGCATATTCTTTGGATTGCCGGTTTCGACTTCTATTTTTGTACGTGATTTGCTTGGAGACTCAGCTGATGCTTTGTTTGAGGGTTCTGCAGGAGCCATACTAGGTGTACTTATGTCTTCATTATTATCATTGACAGAATGTTGATTGAGTTCGTCAAATTTAACATTTATTGATTCTTCGATAATCATCGTTCTCTTGTTGAAGACTCTGTACCCTTTGCTTTTTGTCACTACCACTTTTCTAGCTTGGGGGTATTTTGGTCTTTTTAAAATTTTGGAATTATTTAGAATTATTAGTATTAATTATAATTATTAGAATTTTTCAGTAGTTTTTAGTATAATTGATTAGGTGCTATTATTGACTTTGACTAGTGTTGACTTAGGAGACTGTCCTAGAGGCTAACCTAGGTCAGGACTATTTGGTTAGGTTATGGAACCCTAGCTTGACCTAAGTTAGTAACATTTAATTCATTAGAATTTATTAGGAGGAATTAGGATTTGATTTGAATAGAAAATGGCTTGTGGTTTCACAAGTCATGACTTGTGACTTAAGCCTTAGAGGCCCAACCCAACACTAGTGGAGCCCTAACCCTAGCCAACAGCCCATGGCCGGCCACTTAGGTCATTCCCTCCCCTATTTAATCCCTCCTAGAAATTAGGGCTAGCCTCCATTAGAAATATTTGCAAGTTTTAGAAAAAGGTGAGTCTCCATCTTCATTAATTCCTAGAAATTTCATTTCAATTCCTTTTCCACCCAAACCAATTGCAATAGGCTCTAAATTTAGTTCACTTGTTGTTGGTATTAAGAAATTTTAGGGGAGAAACAATTTGGGAGAGTTTTGGAAGCTTGAGGAATCATTCTCATTTGGGGCTTTTTGAGCTTTGCACACCCATAGGTAAATTCAAATCTACACCATGAAAGATATGCTTAACCGCGCACAAATGTGATTCCTTAGGATTGGCTTGAAAACGTGCACACAAGCAAACACTAAATATTATATCAGGTCGACTAGCAGTTAAGTAAAGTAAACTACCAATCATACCTCGATGCTTATGTATGTCGACAGGTTTGCCTTGTTTATCAATATCAAGCTTGGTTGAAGTTGCCATCGGAGTGCCAAGTGGTTTGACTGCTTCCAGATCGAACTTCTTTAATAAGTCTTTTGTGTACTTGGCTTGATTTATGAACGTTTCATTGTTGGTTTGTTTGATTTACAGTACGAGAAAGAATTTTAGCTCTCCCATCATGCTCATCTCAAACTAATTTTGCATATAATTTGAAAATTCTTGACAAAGAGATTCATCAGTAGATCCAAAAATTATATCATCTACATAAATTTGAATCAAAAGAAGATTGTTATTAAAAGACTTTATAAATAGTGTAGTATCAACCTTTCCTTTTAAAAAATCGTTGTCAAGCAGAAAAGAACTTAGACAATCGTACCAAGCACGAGGGGCTTGTTTCAAACCGTATAATGCCTTCTTCAACTTGAAAACAAAATCAGAATTTTTGAAATCAGTAAAACCTGGAGGTTGAGCTACATAAACTTCTTCTTTTATAAAACCATTCAAAAATGCACTTTTAACATCCATTTGAAATAACTTAAAATTATGAAAACATGTAAATACACATAACATGCGAATGGATTTTAATCTTGCAACTGGGGTATAAGTCTCATCGTAGTCAATACCTTCTTTCTGATTGTATCCTTGAGCTATGAGTCGAGCCTTGTTACGAGTCACTAAGCCATTCTTATTCAGTTTATTTCAGAATATCCAGCGGGTGCCATTGACCGGATGATCAATGGGCTTGGGAACAAGTTCCTAAACTTGATTTCGTTCGAATTGGTTCTCTTCCTCTTGCATAGCATCTAACCAAAAATTATTGCTACATGCTTCTTCAATATTTTTGGGTTCAAGCAGTGAAATAAATGTAAAACATGAAGCTATATCTTTACTAGAGGAACGAGTACTTACACCTTTGGTAATCTCACCAATTACTAAGTCCTTTGGATGGTCTACCAAAAATCTTATTTCTTTTGGCATATTCTTTGGATTGCCGGTTTCGACTTCTAGTTTTGTACGTGATTTGCTTGGAGACTCAGCTGATGCTTTGTTTGAGGGTTCTGCAGGAGCCATACTAGGTGTACTTATGTCTTCATTATTATCATCGACAGAATGTTGATTGAGTTCGTCAAATTTAACATTTATTGATTCTTCGATAATCATCGTTCTCTTGTTGAAGACTCTGTACCCTTTGCTTTTTGTCACTACCACTTTTCTAGCTTAGGGGTATTTTGGTCTTTTTAAAATTTTGGAATTATTTAGAATTATTAGTATTAATTATAATTATTAGAATTTTTCAGTAGTTTTTAGTATAATTGATTAGGTGCCATTATTGACTTTGACTAGTGTTGACTTAGGAGACTGTCCTAGAGGCTAACCTAGGTCAGGACTATTTGGTTAGGTTATGGAACCCTAGCTTGACCTAAGTTAGTGACATTTAATTCATTAGAATTTATTAGGAGGAATTAGGATTTGATTTGAATAGAAAATGGCTTGTGGTTTCACAAGTCATGACTTGTGACTTAAGCCTTAGAGGCCCAACCGAACACTAGTGGAGCCCTAACCCTAGCCAACAGCCCATGGCCGGCCACTTAGGTCATTCCCTCCCCTATTTAATCCCTCCTAGAAATTAAGGCTAGCCTCCATTAGGAATATTTGCAAGTTTTAGAAAGAGGTGAGTCTCCATCTTCATTAATTCCTAAAAATTTCATTTCAATTCCTTTTCCACCCAAACCAATTACAATAGGCTCTAAATTTAGTTCACTTGTTGTTGGTATTAAGAAATTTTAGGGGAGAAACAATTTGGGAGAGTTTTGGAAGCTTGAGGAATCATTCTCATTTGGGGCTTTTTGAGCTTTGCACACCCATAGGTAAATTCAAATCTACACCATGAAATATTGTTTTTATTGCATATCTAGGAATCCCTAGGCCTAACCTAACTGTAGGACTAGCTAACCCTAGGATTCGTGTCCGATACGTGTCCGTATCGAACACGTATCAGTCCATGTAATTAGGTGTTTGATGAAATGCCCCAAAGGGCACTTCGATCTGATTTCTGGGATGTTTCTGAATAGGAAGTTAGGTTTTGTGTTTGCTTATGGTTTTTCTTTGGACTGAGTCGCTATTGGTGTTGTGTCGAGTCGCCACGGACACACGAACATGCGGGTGCACGCACGCGCGCGGGCACTATAGCTGCCCTGCTACTCGGGGCTTCCTGTACACAGCACACGACACTAGGACACGTATAACTTGACACACGTGTTGTATTCATGACTGACATGAGGTTCCTAGAGTTTTATGACCTATCGTGTCGTGTCGGACATGGTGTCGTACGTGCACTGTGTGTGCGCTGTGCGTATCAGTGTAGTATTGGTTCCCTATTTTTATTTCAGTTTTAATGATTTTAATAGTGATTTTAATTGTTATTTTGATCCTAAATATGATGTATGAGATATGTTATATTAGGTTTACATGATAGTTTAGTTGTTAATGTTAAATTAGTTTCGTATTGGGTTAAATTTCATGAACACTGATATTGTTCTGATACAGGGTTTTTTCCATTTCCTAAACTTTCTAATTTCCAATTTATGTAATATTTTGCACTGTTAATTACCCCCACATGTTTGTAGTTCATATTTAGCTTAATGTTACAATTCGAAATGGGCTGTTGGATTTGTGAATGGAATTTAGACTTTGGGTTGGATTTTGAAATGCTAAAAACTGGAATTGATTTCTTTTCCCTTCTTCAACTGAGTTGAATGAATGCATTGATTCATTTTGCTAAACTGAGATTTAGTTCCCTTCTTACTGTAAACTGAGTTTGAAATGAAGGTTTGAATCATGTTATGCTGGGATTTAATTGTTTGCTAATTAGTTCAATTTACATTCGAAATTGGTTTTATGGTATGTAAATGAGATTTAATTCCTAATGAACTGCCTATAACCTGAGAATTGATACACTGAATACTTGGACTGAATTTCTATTACCTATGATTAACTCATTCCTATTTATTAACTGAAATTGGTTTCCTTTCCTTCTTTCCTGTAAACTGTTTTGAATTTGAATTATGAAAACTGAGATTTATTTTCTAGCCTACTGATTTCTTCTATAAACTGAGCATGATTCCTTCCATAACCTGAGTTTAAAACCATTCTTAATGAACTGTAGACTGAAATGGTTTCCTAAACCTGAGATTACCTCATGGTTTCCTAAGCCATGATTTATTTCTTGTTAACTGTCAACTATATTCCAGTTTCCATTTCACTAATTCCCTCTTAACTGAAATGTATTTCCAGTTATCACCAAGTTTGTTTCCTGTTATTCCCTGTTTTCTATTCCTATTGCACACACAAATGTATACACTGTTACACTGATTTTTCTATTTCCTTTAACACTCACAACTATCATGTAACACTAACCTATCATGCCTACACTGTTTCACAGGGTCAAGCCTTCACACACACACACACATGTCACCACCACATCCCCTTCCTATTTCTCTATGTATGTATATATATATGAGATGTATATTCATATATGTATCCTATATTATGTGTGTGTACTATCATATATATTAAATATATTATCAATGTATGTATATGTGATATGGTTTGGTTATAGGCATGATATTGCCTAATAGCCTATAGCCTAGGCTCTTAGCCTATGGGTGTATCTGTCTGTTTGCCTAGTGAGTCTAGATTGGACTTGTATAGCCTTGTTAGACCTAGAATAGATTAGTTAGACTAGTATAGACTTGTTGACTTAGGTTTGACCTAGTTTGACTTCTAGGGTTGACCAGAGTTGACCAAGAGTTGACTTTGGTCTAGATTGACCTAGATTCATGTAGAATGCATCGACTTGCATCTTATTATCATTGTAGACTCATAGTGACTTGTATTGTTCTATAGGAGACAGATACCACTCCTCAGACAGTATATATCCTTCAGATTCTCAGGATACAGGCGAGTATATTCTCTGATCATTTCATATCCTGCATTAGGAGTATATTTTCTGCTTTAGATTACTTTACATGATGCTGACACGTTGGAAACACGGATTAGTACTGTATGGATCTTGTTGTGCGATGTTATCCCCTTAGCGGATACATCGGGTATTCGTGTTCGTGTACTTTATCGTGAACATCGTGTACTCCTTGTATTCGTGACATTCGTATACGAAACGTGTGAATCGTGTATAATCATGTATTCACATAACCTTCGTGTACAATAACATAACTTAGCTAGATCCTTGTGTATTGATTGGGGCGGGGGAGTAGAAGTGGTTATGTATTCAATCCTGTAGATTACTCGTGTACAAACCTCTGTAGATTACTCGTGTACAACATCGTACCGTTTACATAACCATCTTGTGCTCTGAATCACTAGTCACTGTTAGTTCTCTATATATTGTATCTATTTATTTACATTCTTCCTTTTTATCATGTTATTCTTTCAGTTTCTTGTATCTTACTCTCTAGCATGATTATATATCCTGACCTGCTATGATTTGTTGAGATGTATTGTGCTCGCTCTTGTCCTGACTGGACCTGTTGAAAATTTTACAGAGGACGAGGCTGAGGCGTTCTGCCCTACCTACTACGGTGCTACACTAGATGAGTATTTGGACTTAGACCAGCAGCAGGATCCACTAGCAGTAGATGACACTCCCCTAGATTTGGATGTCTTACTTTTCATGGATTACTGTATATGGATTTTGAGACTTTAGGATATGTACTTATTTTAGACACTTAGAATTCTGGATTGTATCTCTGTGTTTTCTTCTGTTCTGGATATTCATTTATCTATCTATCTTTATCATGTTCTACCTTAGTTGTGATTGAGACTGTATTTGCTATGTCACCTCCATTCGGAGTGTATATACTATACAGGTACCTTTAACTGTTAGATATTGTGACCTAGGACAGTGTTCTACCGCCGACACTGCAGCGTAGGCTGGACGTACCCACGTCTCGTGCCCTTACTCTAGGGTGCGAGTCGTGACACTTTTTGCCGCTTAAGCTAAAAATATACCTTCATCGGCCTTTTCGTCAAATTTTTCCAAATTATCTTTAGTATTAAGAATAAAGCATTTATAACCAAATACTTTGAAATAAGAAACGGAGTGAGTACTATCAAACCATAATTCATAGGGAGTCTTCTTCGATATAGGTCGAATTAGAACCCTATTGAGAACATAGCACGCTGTATTTAAAGCTTCAGCCCATAGGTATTTAGGTAGATTTGTAACTCCCTAAACCGAATTTTGTGAATTTCAAAATTTTATTTTCCTAAATGATTATTGGAAGGAACATTTTTGTTTTCTAAAAACTTTATTTCTTTAAAGATATTTTATTTACTTGTATTTCAAATATTCTTTTTTTTCTTCCAAATAAATTTGATCATATCCATTATTACCTATTTGCTACTAAATGCCTAATGGATTAGTTAAGTAAATTTATTTCCTATGATGAGAAATTGTTATTTATTAATAAGTTGATTGAACTTTTGTATTAAGGAGTAATACTATTTAGTTAAGATGTTAAGCCTGTTGTTGCCTTGAAATCCAATTAACTAATTTCATAAATATTAAATTAAAAAGTTAACTATTTCTGTCCTTTTAACTAATGACGAGTTAGATAATTAATTTATATTAGTTGGTTGTTTTTAGTTATTATTTATTGAGTGGTAGCTAACTAATTCAGAATGGAGGTTGTATAATTCTGTTACAAGGTTATACAAAAGCTCCTAGATCTGTAACTATTTACCTATAGTGCCATTGTCCTAATTTGGAAAACACCCCAGATCTACACTAAATTACTACACTGCCACTGTTCACTACTGTGGAGACACCACACGTAATATTTTATTATAAATATGCACAGTACACGAGATTTCTGACAGCATCACACATCATCTATCTCTCATTTCCTTTACTTTTTTGGCAACGTCACCACCACCGCACCATCCGTCGTGACTGGCTGGAGGCAGCTGTCTTCTGCCGCCACCAGAGCACTATCGGAGACTTCGAGCCACTGTTCACCGGATATTCGCCACGAGCCAGAGGAGCATGTTACCACCATCACGCTCGACCTCGCTGGAGGAGTCGAGGTAGTAATCTCGACTGCAGTGGTACCCCTCATGAGTCGGACCGATCTTGGAAGCCTCGTCGAGCGGAGCCAGATCTCGCCGACAGCTCCGCCGAGCCAACCTCCTGAACCCTCTCAGAGTTCGCCACCACTGCTGTGGACCTTCCCGCCATGTCGCAACCGTTCTTCCGGAGCTTGTCGGCATCGTGGTGCCACCCTACGTCCTCGTCGAGACTATTGCCAGTGAGATCGGGACGACGATAGACGCCAGTTGCACAGAGCGTCAGATTTGCTCGCCAAGGAGCCCTCGAGCAACGTCGAACCCGTATTCCTACCGATCGTCGCTGGATCTAGTCGATCGCCACCTCGAACACAGGTAACCTTCTCGTTCGAGCCTCTTCCTCATGTCCTGCTTCTTTTTCTTCTAATTATAGGGTTTTCTTGAGCTTTTAGGGAAGGAGGAAGGAATCTAGGGTTAAGGCTTCTAGTTGCTGGAGAAGTGAAGAAGAAGAGTGTAGGAAGGGTTTCTACATGTGAAGTACAGCTGTGGAATGTAGTGAGTATGAAGAGAGAGAAATAGTTGAGGTTTTTATTAGATGTTTAGAGTCGAGTGGCAGGATGTCCTTTAATGACCCTTCAAATTTTTCGTAGAAGCCAGAAGAGAGAAGTCCTTTAGTCCATGCAATTTCTCCTAACGTTTTGAGTAGGTGTGCCATGTGATCCTTTGAATGGAGAGCTGGATTGTCTCTTCGAAATCGAAGAGTCGGCTAGTTGGCCTTCCAAGAATTATAGGGGTGGCATTTGAGTGACTAGGTCAGAGCTGACTGTTTGACCGGATAGTAGGGGTGGTATTTTCTGATAAATGAATGTATAGTTTTGTATGGCAGCAGTGAGTTTTGGGCTGCAGTTTTAATAGGGTTAATAGAGAATGTATAATAGTTGTAAGTTGGTCTGAGCTAGAGAGGTGGGCTCGGGTTATGTATATATATGTCAGCTTAATTCTTTCCTTCAAGAATTTTAGCAGTAATAGCAACATGAGCCGGGTCGAGTTCATACAGCATGGGGTTGAGTGTGTGAATTTATTTGGAAGAGAAGTAATAACAGTGAGCTATGTTAGGTTTCTTTACTCATTAGATTGGGCCTAGGTTTTTAATGTTGGGCTAGAGTTGATCTAAATTGTTGTTTAGTAATTATGGTAGTTGTAGATTGAGTGGTTTATATTGCACTATAAATTATAGTATAAGTTATACTATATAGTTTCAGTCACTTGTTATATATATTACTTAAGATATTAAGCCTAAATTCTATTTTCTAAAACTTTTTTAAAAATCTAAAGTATTATTATAATATTTTTTATACTCTTAACCTAAAAGATGCATTACTAAAAGTGAGCTTTAAAAGTGATTTTCCCTGTTATATTACTACCACTTCAAAATATTTTGCTATGACTTTTGGTTAAAAGTATATTGTTAGTGTTTGTTATAAATATGATTAGTTAATATTTGGAAAATATCTAATATCAATATATTTTGTAAAATAGTTTAGTTTCCAATTATTTTCTAAACAATTTTGGTTAAAACATAGTTAAGTATTATACTCGTATTTATCTTGATCAAGTTATATTATAAATATTTTCCAAAATTTTGGTTAGTTAGTAAAAGAATATTGTTAGCAATAAATTAGATAATATCTTTAACCCTAACAAATTTGTACCAAATACCAGGTGACATTCATTCATGCAGTACTACTCCCGTGCTTCCAAAGCGAGGCAAGTACACCGACTCGAGCTCTTTACTCTGTATTTCTGTTTTGCTTCATGTTCTTATATTGACACGTTGTACACACAATTGTTCATCGTTCATCGTTCATTGTTCATCGTTCATTATTCATCGTTCATTATTCAGTGTTCTTTACTTGTACATTAGGGTGGAGAAATAGTACAGATATGTGACCAATCCTATATTAGCTAGGCATTGACTAATAGCTTAGGTCTCACATCGTGCACGTGGGACTCTAAGCCGTACCATTATTCATGTGCTCTTGTATCCTGTACTACCCCAGCCGATCACATACTCTGATAGTTATTTTAAATGCATGTTATACTGATAGTCTAGTTCATTATTTTTGGATCTGGTACTATAGTTTCATCGTTATTCATGTACTACATTTTTATGTTCTGGTTCTTGTACCATAGTTCATATAGTAGTTCATTGTTCATGCATTTCAATTTACTTTGTTTAGTGCTTCTTATCGGGGTTGTACTTTACTCTCTTCCTGACAGGATACATTGCAGGTGAGCTTGAGGCCCTTGAGCATTGGGACATCATGGATATTGCAGGATTTATATTTGTTTTTTTGGAGATTGTATTTTATTATTTCTTCATTATATTTTATTTTACCGGATCGTCTCCGGATAAAATTATAAAAAGACTTGGATGATTATTGGTGATTTTTGTGGAAACGATATATAAAAGCTGTGGATGTTTATATTTTATTGTATCTTGGAGTTTTTCTTAGTATTGTACAGCTTACTTCGTCGTGTCCATCGACGAAGGCTGGGCGTGTCCGACTCGTGTCCGATTATTTGGGAGCGGGTGGTGACATATTTTTTTTGGTGGCCCATGTAGGTCTGTCCTAATGGCACTTAGGCTATAAAGTGCTATTGGGGGACCAGCAAAACTAAGGAAAACTTATCACAGCATAGGATCCGTAGAAAGTGGCTACGGTTATAGTTTTACTAAGATTCTTTATTATTTTGTAGTTTAGGCCCTATCTAACCAGTTTCCTATTTTTTTAGGATGGTTCAGACACGCAACACCAAGGTTATCGATTTCCTGCACTTAGACTTTTAAGCTTATCATTTATATTTTGCTAGTAAAAATATTTGGGTATTATGATTCTTCTTTAAGTTTTCTTTTAGCACTAAATTTTCCTAAGCCTTCCTTGTTTGCTATTCGAAGGTTTTGTCTCTTATTCAAGATTCTTTTCTGTAATATCCTTGTCCTACTGTTTGTTTTTCAGTAACTACTTGTTTTCTAAGAACAGATAACTTCACCTTCCATCATGATTAGGGTTTTAGAATTAGTTTAAAATTTTGTAAACTCCTTTGAAATTTATGTGGATAAAGTTGAGAGAGTATTCGACAACCTGCTATGACGTAGCATATGCGCACTACAGTCATTTATCTGGATTATGGAGAGCGCGGATTCACTGCAGCCAGCTGCGCACTGGCGAGGCATGAGCTCTAAGTCAAAATAATTTTAGGTATTATAGGTTCTCGAATATTATTGAGGCTATATCCTAAGTCATAAAATTTTGATCTCTTGAGTTGTTCCTATAACATGGATAAAGTTGATATACGTATTCGGTAATTTATTATTATTTGAGTCATTGAGCCAAAGGTTCATTGCAGTCAGATGTACACTATATTGGCGAGGCAGGAACTCTAGACAAAATAATTTCAAATATTCATGGGTTCCAGATACTATTGAGAGTAGTATATCCATGTTATTGGCCTCCCTTCGCCATTGGCAAAATATTTTTTCTTTTTCTTTTCAAAAATTATCTTAATTGGTTATTGACCTTAATTGAAATCTTAACAGTTGATCTCATTTTCAGAAATCATTTATATCATATGTTTCTCTAAAATTTTGCTTGATTTTTTTAAAAACCCATCATGACCATTTTTACTTACTGACCAATTACTTTCATGATTTGATTCTAGTGTATTACATATATTTTGTTGATTATTTTATACTTTGATTAATGGTGATTTGAAATTTATTTCTAGCCATGCTACTAAATAATTTTTTTATTATGATCATGTTTACAACTTAATCATTTTTTGTACTATTTTTTACCATGCCTAAATTATGTTTTGATCATATGATCATTCCTAGACAATCTTGATTCTGCTAATTTTACCTAAATTCGCAAGTATGTATAACCAATTTTAAATCATTTTCAAAGTCTTGTATTTTGTTAATCTTAATTGTGCTTATTATATCCTTGAAATTTCGAGGACGAAATTTTTATAAGGGGGGTAGATTTGTAACTCTCTAAACCGAATTTTGTGAATTTCAAAATTTTATTTTCCTAAATGATTATTGGAAGGAACATTTTTGTTTTCTAAAAACTTTATTTCTTTAAAGATATTTTATTTACTTGTATTTCAAATATTCATTTTTTCTTCCAAATAAATTTGATCATATCCATTATTACCTATTTGCTACTAAATGCCTAATGGATTAGTTAAGTAAATTTATTTCCTATGATGAGAAATTGTTATTTATTAATAAGTTGATTGAACTTTTGCATTAAGGAGTAATATTGTTTAGTTAAGATGTTAAGCCTGTTGTTGCCTTGAAATCTAATTAACTAATTTCGTAAATATTAAATTAAAAAGTTAACTCTTTCAGTCCTCTTAACTAATGACCGGTTAGATAATTAATTTATATTAGTTGGTTGTTTTTAGTTATTACTTATTGAGTGGTAGCTAACTAATTCAGATTGGAGGTTGTATAATTTTGTTACAAGGTTATACAAAAGCTTCTAAATCTGTAACTATTTACCTATAGTGCCATTGTCCTAATTTAGAAAACACCCCAGATCTACACTAAATTACTACACTGCCACGGTTTACTACTGTGGAGACACCACACGTAATATTTTATTATAAATATGCACAGTACATGAGATTTCTGACAGCATCACACATTACCTCTCTCTCTCTCCCCTCACTTTTTTGGCGATGTCGCCACCGCCACACCAACCGTCGTGACCGGCCGGAGCTAGCTGTCTTCCGCCGACAACAGAGCACCATCGGAGACTTCGAGCCGCTGCTCACCGGATATTCGCCACGAGCCAGAGGAGCATGTCACCACCCTCACGATCGACCTCACCGGAGGAGTCGAGGTAGTTAGTAGTACCCTTCGTGAGTTGCACCGATCTTGGAAGTCTCGTCGAGCGGAGCCCGATCTCGTCGACAGCTCCGTCGAGCCAACCTCCCAAACCCTCTCAGAGTTTGCCACCACTGCTTGGACCTTCCCGTCGTGTCGTCGCCGTTCTTTCGGAGCTTGTCGGCATCGCGATGCCACGCCACGTCCTCGTCGAGACCATTGCCAGTGAGATCGGGATGACGACCGACGCTAGTTGCACAGAGCGTCGGATCTGCTCGCCGAGGAGCCCTCGAGCAACGTCGAAGCCGTATTCCCACCGATCGTTGCTGGATCTAGTCGATCGCCACCTCGAACACAGGTAACCTTCTCGTTCGAGCCCCTTCCTCATGTCCTGCTTCTTTTTCTTCTAATTATAGGGTTTTCTTGAGCTTTTAGGGAAGGAGGAAGGAATCTAGGGTTAAGGCTTCTAGTTGCTGGAGAAGTGAAGAAGAAGAGTGTAGGAAGGGTTTCTACATGTGAAGTGCAGCTGTGGAATGTAGTGAGTATGAAGAGAGAGGAATAGTTGAGGTTTTTATTCGATGTTTAGAGTCGGGTGGCAGGATGTCTTTTAATGACCCTTCAAATTTTTCGTAGAAGCCAGAAGGGAGAAGTCCTTTAGTCCATGTAATTTTTCCTTTCGTTTTGAGTAGGTGTGCCATGTGATCCTTTGAATGGAGAGCTGGATTGTCACTTCGAAATCGAAGAGTCGGCTAGTTGGCCTTCAAAGAATTGTCGGAGTGGCATTTAAGTGACTAGGTCAGAGCTGACTGTTTGACCGGATAGTAGGGGTGGTATTTTCTGATAAATGAATGTATAGTTTTGTATGACAGCAGTGAGTTTTGGGCTGCATTTTTAATAAGGTTAATAGAGAATGTATAATAGTTGTAAGTTGGTCTGAGCCAGAGAGGTGGGCTCGGGTTATGTATATATGCCGGCTTAATTCTTTCCTTCAAGAATTTCAACAGTAATAGCAACATGAGCCGGGTCGAGTTCATACACCATGGGGTTGAGTGTGTGAATTTATTTGGAAGAGAAGTAATAACAATGAGCTATGTTAGGTTTCTTTACTCATTAGATTGGGCCTAGGTTTTTAATGTTGGGCTAGAGTTGATCTATATTGTTGTTTAGTAATTATGGCAGTTGTAGATTGAGTGGTTTATATTGCACTAAAAATTATAGTATAAGTTATACTATATAGTTTCAGTCACTTGTTATATATATTGCTTAAGATATTAAGCCTAAATTCTATTTTCCAAATCTGTAAAGTATTATTATAATATTTTTTATACTCTTAACCTAAAAGATGCATTACTAAAAGTGAGCTTTAAAAGTGATTTTCCCTGTTATATTACTACCACTTTAAAATATTTTGCTATGACTTTTGGTTAAAAGTATATTGTTAATGTTTGTTATAAATATTATGAGTTAATATTTGAAAAATATCTAATATCAATATATTTTGTAAAATAGTTTAGTGTCCAATTATTTTCTAAACAATTTTGGTTAAAACATATTAAGTATTATACTCGTATTTATCTTGATCAAGTTATAATCTTGATCAAGTTATATTATAAATATTTTCCAAAATTTTGGTTAGCTAGTAAAAGAATATTGTTAGCAATAAATTAGTTAATATCTTTAACCCTAACTAACTTGTACCAAATACCAGGTGACATTCATTCATGCAGTACTATTCCCGTGCTTCCAAAGCGAGGCAAGTACACCGACTCGAGCTTTTTACTCCGTATTTCTGTTTTGCTTCATGTTCTCATATTGACACGTTGTACATACGATTGTTCATCGTTCATCGTTCATTGTTCAGTGTTCTTTACTTGTACATTAGGGTGGAAAAATACTACAGATATGTGACCAATCCTATATTAGCTAGGCATTGACTAATAGCTTAGGTCTAACATCGTGTACGTGGGACTCTAAGCCGTACCATTATTCATGTGCTCTTGTATCCTGTACTACCCCAGCCGGTCACATACTCTGATAGTTCTTTCAAATGTATGTTACACTGATAGTCTAGTTCATTGTTCTTGGATCTGGTACTATAGTTTCATCGTTATTTATGCACTATAGTTTCATGTTCCGATTCTTGTACCATAGTTCATATTGTAGTTCATTATTCATGCATTTCAGTTTACTTTGTTTAGTGCTTCTTATCGGGGTTGTACTTTGCTCTCTTCCTGACAGGATACGTTGCAGGTGAGTTTGAGGCCCTTGAGCATTGGGACATCATGGATATTGCAGGATTTACATTTATTTTTCTGGAGATTGTATTTTATTATTTCATTATTATATTTTATTTTACCGGATCTATCTCCGGATAAAATTGTAAAAAGACTTGGATGATTATTGGTGATCTTTCTGGAAACGATATATAGAAGCTGTCGATGTTTACATTTTATTGTATCTTGGAGTTTTCCTTAGTATTGTACAGCTTACTTCGTTGTGTCCATCGACGAAGGCTGGGCGTGTCCAACTCGTGTCTGATTATTCGGAAGCGGGTCGTGACAAGACTAAACTGGTTTAACATTACGCTAGCCATTTTAGATAGAGTCATGTTCTTACATTCCATAACTCTATTTTGTTGTGGAGTCCTAGGGCAAGAGAACTCATACAAATAACCGTATGTGTCACAAAATTGCTTGAACTCTACATTCTCAAATTCGCCGCCATGATCGTTTCGAATACGAGTGATCATGAAACCCTTTTCATTTTTGAACCTTCTTGCAAAAGGTGACGAATTCTGATAATGCATCGTTCTTGCGTGCAAGAAAATATACCTACGTGTATCTAGAGAATTCTACTATTACAAATGCATATAACTTACCACCTAGGCTAGCAATTCTACGAGGTCCAAATAAATCCATATGCAGCAATTGTAGAGATCTAGTGGTACTTAAGCATTCTTGGACTTAAAAGCGGATTGGATAGCTTTGTTCTTTTCACATTCACTACATACCGTATTCTTCTTGAAAGAAATATCCAGTAAGCCTCATACCAGCTTCTTTGTGGATAGTCTTGAAATTGTGTCCATGTTTGCATGACTGAGTCTCATGTACCATAGTTGACTCTCAACACTTTTGGCCATCAAGCATCTACCTGCTTTGTTAGCATCTTCTAACAGATAGAAAACATATATATTGTCTTCCCTGACACCTTCAAAGATAGTACTACCAGTTGAGCTATCAACTATAGTACATTTGTCTTTGACAAAGTTAATGCCATAACCGTGATCAGCTAAATGGCTTATGCTGAGTAGACTATGTTTTAACTCGGTAACTAGACAGACATCTTTAATCACAAGGTAGGGGGCCTTACCAATATTATCAATACCAATTATCTATCCTTTCAAATTATTACCGAAGGAGACATGTCCTTCTTTCTTCTTCGACATTGTTGCGAATAATGAAGCATCATCGGTCATATGTCGTGAGTAAACGCGGTCGAGGATCCATTTGCTTCTAGCATGTGAAGGGCGTTTCACCTACAAAAGAATTTGCAGATAAAAACTTTGGTACCCATTTCTTGTAGGATCCTGGAATATTAGTGTTTGGTATCCATGCACATATTTTCAAATCAACAAGCTCTCTAACTCTACATAAAGAAGAAATATGAGCAATGGTGCCACAATGGTGACATCTAGCATGCTGAGTGTTGAAAGCAAAGTGTTGTGCATTATTGGTAGGTCTAGGTTTTCTAGTGTAAAAGAATGCATGCCTATTTGTCTTCTTGGTCAATGGTTTGGTTTGATTAGGTATGACAGTATTGGGTTTGACCGTGTTCCGATGATTCGGTAAGTGACACGTGTTAGGATAGGAAGCAGCAGCTTCAGGCTGTTTTCCTATCTTAATTTCTAACTTTTTGGAGGTGTCATATAACAAGCTAAATTTAGCAGTGAGTGCATCATTTCTAACAGTAGCTTGCTAGTGACTTTTCTTCTCTTTGAGTAAGTTTTCCTCTAATTGGATAATGGTCTTGTCCTTCTCTTCGAATAGTCTTTGGGTCTCGTGTAATAACAGCTTAACAGAAGAAAGCTCACATTCATCACTAGAACAATTACTACTTCTAACCTCAACTAGTAGGTCAGCAAGTCTTCCTATTTCACATTTGTACTCTTTGAGTACCTTCTTAGAGGTCGAGTATTTACTACGCAGTCTTCTGTAATCCCCTAAAAGGTAAGTAAAGGCTTCTCCTAGTTGCTCAAAGGTAAAATTATCATATGTATCAAACATGAGGTTAGTAGTTACCTGATCGTACGCCATCAAGCATACATTTGCAGCGTCATCTGATTTCTCATCTTCTGAGTTGCTAGCTTCACTTTCATGCCATATGCTTGTATTGGCATATCTTCGGGACGTAGACTTCTTCAGGTAGCCCTTGTCATATTTGTTGTTCTTCCTGGTTGATGATGATGATGTTGGACAGTCCTTCTTTATATGTCTTTTCTTCTTACAGCCATAGCAAATAGGATCTTCATCGTTGTTGTTGCTGTTGCTGTTGTTGTCCTTTGTTCTTCTGTTGAATCTCATGAACTTCTTAAATTTTCTCACCATAAGAGCTTGATCCTCAGTGTCAGAGTCACTATCGTCGGAATCATCTTCTACAGTTCTTCTATGTTGAGCCTTGAAAGCGATCGACTTCTCCTTTGGTGTAGCATCTTCAAAGTTTTGAAGTTCTAGCTCGTGAGTGAGTAGCTTACCCATAAGTGTTTCAAGAGACATTGTTGAGAGGTCGTTTCCTATAATAATTGTTGTAGCCTTTGGAATCCAATTCTTCGTGAGAGCTCGTAGAAGTTTGCGAATCTTCTCATAGTTATTGTAATTCTTGCCTAATGATGACAGAAGATTTACAATGTCCAGGAATCTCGTAAACATCTGGGTGACAGATTCATTTGGCTTCATCTTGAACGCCTCATACTCTTAAGTAAGTATGCTGATCTTTGACTCATTGACTTGCATTGTACCTTCATGGGTTACTTTAAGAAGTTTCCACACTTAATTTGATGTTGTGTAAGTAGACACCCTATTAAATTCAGTCCTGTCTAAGGCACAAAATAAAGCGTTAATAGCACGTGCGTCAAGACTAGCCTTTTTCTTTTCCTCATCAGTATATTTATCATACAATTTTTCAACCAAAACATCTTCAACAAGAATACGAGAAGGCTTTTTATAGCCATCAACAACTATAGACCATAAGTCAAAGTCTAGAGATTTCAAGAAGAAAGTCATCCGTGTTTTCCAATAGGTATAATTTGTACCGTCAAATAGAGGAGGTCTGTTTGTGGCTTTGCCTTCACTTGTGAACTTCACAGTTGCCATGTGATGTGCTGTGATCTATGTAACAGTTAAGAAAGACAAAATTATAACTGCAATGTTACCTTGCTTTACCTGTATAACCTACTTTGATACCAATTGTAGGAACGAATTTGTAAAGCACAATACTCTAGAGGGGTGAATAGAGTAGGCAGCGAAATATAGCTAATTTAAAAAGTTAGCAGCAAGATCACAGAGACAATATATATCACAAATAAATAATGTAAAAGCAGAGATCAGAAAGCAAACGCAAAGACGACGATGTATATTAGTTTCCCTCTTGTGAGGACTAGTCCAGTCAGAAGAACTCTAGCTTCCAGTTGAATCCACTATTGGAATAAACTGCAAGTTTTCATACGAAGTCCTTGTAACTTCTTCAAACACGAGCTTTGATACAAAGGACTCGACCAACTTCAATTGTGAAGTGTCTTTCTTCAATCAAGCCCCTGATTACAATTGTTCTAAAGTTTCTAGACCGCATCGTACTGGCAAATCGACTAGAGGATTGTAACTGGCTTGGGATTTGAAAAATAAAGCTTATAACTCTTTGGAATAGAACAGTAGGCCTTAAAGAGAAGAGATGAAAGTGAATGAGTGAGTTGAAATTATCAAAAATTTTCTCTATTTATAGTTCTTCCGAAGGCAGAACTCTGGCAAAATTCGGACATAATTCGGACAGAACTCTATGAGAAAATCTCGTTGGGATTCGTAACTGTAGGGAGACTAAGTTTTCAAACGTTTAAAAGATAACGGCCACTAACCGAACTTTGGCCGAACTCAGGCTGAACTCTGGCCGAGTTCTGTCAGGGTTTTTGCAAATTGATTTTTGGACTTTTTGAAATTTTTTTAAGCAGTTAGGAGCTTTTTGTAAATATGGGCTATTTTTTAAAACATAGGATATTTTTGAAAATATTTTTAGGGTAGCCTATTTGCCAGTACGACTTGGTATACAATGTATTCTTAGACTCAATAAAAAATAAAAATTATATTGCATAAAGAAAATACAGACTCGAGTGGCAAACACAGCTTTGGTCTTGACCAGATCAGATAGATATTCTCTGGCAGTGTCCAAGAGTCCAAAACATCTTTAAGTAGCCCGTATATCGAGACAGCGTTTGTTCAATTATTAAAATCAGGTTTGACAATGACCAATAGGCCAACAAGCACTTTATCACTAACCCAATGATTAGTGATAAAGCCCTACTGTATACTCTTCTCGCGGAGAGAGTGTGCACAACTGCAACAAAGAATGAAAAGAAAGAAGAAATTAGAAGCAGTTGCTTCTTCTTCCTGGAACAAATAGAGAGGAGTTGAGCATAAGTGGAAGAGAAGAAGGAAAAACGGTGCTCACCGGAGTTGCTTCGACGCGGGCGCGACAGTGGTGTTCGGCCATGGCAGTTGAGACACGGGGGATCTGGAGGAGAGAGACGCCACTGGTGCAGGCTCAGCCTCGGGTCTGGCCACTGGAGAAGCAGCCACGGCGCTCGTTGGAGAACAATGGTGCACTGGAATAGAAGCTCCGACGGCTAGAGATGGTGAGGGCACACAAGATCATTGGCGGCGCACAAGATCCTACGGATAACTCTGATGACTGGGTGGCGCTGCTCTTCAAGTCATCCCCGATCGGTGGATCTGATCCAGATCTAGAAGTCGCAGACGGAGGGGAACTTCAGGACATTACTGGAGCTCAGTGGATCGGGGTCACATGGCTGGGTATGGTGGAGGTAGGCAGGTGAGTGGTGGTTGCTACGGTGATGTCATCGTGGAAGTGTGGAATAATGAGGAGGTGGAGGCCGGAGCTAGGTCGGTGAATCTAGTGGTGGTGCTTGTGGCATGGCTATTGGTGGTGTTGGTGTTGTGAGGAGTAGTTTGGTGGATTGATGACTATGGTGAAGTGGAGAAGGACGATAGTGTGGTCGGGTCAGTGTGATGCTGGGGTGACGGTCGGAGTTTAGGGTCAGCGAGGCTTGACGAGTGGCCGTGGCCAATGGTCGGAGGGTGGCGGTAGCTCGGGTGGAGCTCGGGGTATTTGAACAAGGCAGTGGTAGAGGGGTGGTCAAGAGCAGGTCTTGCCGGAGTACCGTGAGATGGAAGTCATCCAAGCAGAGCCTCGTCAAAGTCAGGGAGGCAGGGGAGAGGAAGAGAAGGAGACATCGGTGATGCTCGCCGGAGCTTGGCAGTGGCCGGCCAGGGGAAGAATTTGACAGAAGAGATAGAAAGAGTGAGGAAAATTCTTGTAATAAATATTTGGAGTCCCAATAGTTAAAAGAGAATGAGTGGAGTATGCTCTAAGCCAAGTGACACCAAGTGTAATTTGTAATTGATCTAGGGGTATTGTGGAGAGCTAACTAACTAACCTCTGACTAACTTAATAATTAGTTACTAACTAGTCCATGAATTAGTCACTAATTAATCATTAGTTAGTATAAAACTCAATCCAATATTTAGTATATAATTATCGATACAATATTATTTACTAGCCAGCAATCCAAGTTAAGGCTTAGTAGGCTAACAATTAAGTAAATAATTCTAAAATTAAATTAAATAATTAAATAACAATAATCGGGATTAGAAATAAATTTAAACAATCTGAAAATAATTTTATATATTTTCAAAAAATAGTGACATTAACTTCCAAAATGAAAATTAACTCCTTGGAAAAAATGTTTTATAATTCAAAATTTTTGAAAACAGAAATTCCAAATCGAGGTAGTTACAAATCTATCCCCTTACAAAAATCATCCTCGAAATTTCAATTGATGTGATAAGTAAGATTTAAGAGTAGCCAAATACGAAAATTTTGAAATGATTAAAATCGGTTAAACATTGAAGTAAAATTTAAGTACGACTAGTAAAATCAAGATGATCTAGAAGTGATCAAAGTTTAAAATCTAGGCATAATAGATCCTAAATATGATAAAAATAAATCAAACTTAGGCATAGTAAAATAGTACCAGTATGATCAAGAATAAAATTGTGACCTAAGTCCAATAAGAAATCGTTTTTACATAACTAGCATGATTAGAAATAAAATTTCAAAACACCATTAGTCAAAAATATGGTCCAAATGATATAGTCACCAGCAATGAGATCGTAGGTGATAATCAAAAAAAATTTAAAAATTTGACTCAAATTTAAGAATGGGCAAGTCAAATCCTGGAATTGCTTTGAGGCATGATCAAAAGAAATAAGTTGTTTTGGCACGATTATGATTAAGATAAAACTTATTCAGTAATAAAAACCAAATCATATACATATATACACTCATCAAAATGCCTATTCCCAAGGGTACCTAAAAGGCGCTAGGTAACCTATCTATATTTCCTCCCGTATATCAATATAGCTATCAACTATATACATACATATATCTATAATTGTATATCTAGTGTCTAATATGCATAGCTATCAATAATATATAGATATATATACATAGCTATCAAAATATGGGACTATTAACAAAATACAAACAATACACTAGAGTCAAATCGTGAAAGAGATTGGGCCAATCGAGGTTGAAAGAATAGTCCTAATGAGTTCTAGAAAAATAAAGGAAAATTTTATAGGAAATATATGGTAATAGATGATTTCTGAAAATGAGATCAACTACTAGGATTTCAAATAAGGCCAAAATTTAAACTAATCAAGATAATTTTTCTGGTAAAGTTGTCATTGGCGATGAGAGATCAAACATGGTATATAACCTGGATAAGGTCTCAATAGTATCTGGTAACTATACATATCTGAAACCACTTTGCTTAGAGTTCATGCCTCGCCAGTGTAGTATATATGTGGCTGCAGTAAACCTTTACACTACCAGAATAAGGCACTTTAGCGACATCTAAAGACGCTAAACAATTTTAGCGACGTATTTAGCGACGTCTTTCTTTTGTCGCGAAAACCTTAGTCGCTGTTTGGAAAGACGTCGCTGATCGTCGCGAACACCGACGTTTACCGACGCAAGGATACGTTGTTAATATACCGACGTTTACCGTCGTTTCGTCGCTGAAATAGCGACGTTCATGATGTCGTAATATGTCGGTATTCTCTGGGAAAATTACCGACGTTTTTGATGTCGCTATGCGTCGGTATATAGTACCGACGTTTTGTGATGTCGCTATACGTCGGTATATCCTGGATAAATGAGGTAAAATTCTGGGATATTTAGCGACGTCTACCGACGTTTACCAACGCATACCGACGAAACTGACATTGCTATACGTCGGTAGCCTGGCAATATATGCCAGTTTAGCGACGTCTACCGACGTAATGTGCCGTCGGAAAGCGTCGGTAAATGTCGGTAGACATCGCTAAATTTGAAAAAAAAATTACAGTATGCAGTTTTCTCCACAAAATTATTTTCTCCCTGCAGTTTTATCTGAAACACAATACACAAGCAAATTTTATCCCTGGGTTCGCCGACCCCTTCGGTGGAACACTCAACGCCGGTAAATTAACATCCAAATGAAACGAATAACATAAAATAACAATAGTCCACACAACATATATAAACCAATATCCAAATCGTCATGGATTTAAATGATACGTGACTTTCTCTTGCTAAAGACACAAGTTCTCCGTGCGCTCTCCACTGATAGTAATTCGGCATAAAACCCTTCGAGTATATGAAACGTGACTTCCACTTCTGGATGATATTTCAAGTTGCGACATCTCACACACAGACACTTAATTTTGGTACCGTCCATGTACTGAGAGAACGCCTTGGCAAACTGCAGAAACTGTTGTACACCCTCTATGAATTCATCCTGCACATCGCACATGTCATCAGGATGACAGTTGTACATCCACGAACGATTTTGTAAGTAGTAATTCATATCCATATCTAATTGAGGATAATTCTGTAAGATAGATACATGCACATTGCAGTCAGTGAATGAATGTTAAGGCAGTTTAGATATGGGTGCGCAACATAAACTGTTCATTCATTCCACATATTACAAACAAAGAATTTGAAGGAAGAAATAAAAACAACTGTGTTGGGACTAAAACAACTAACTTGTGTCAAAGTATCGTATCCGATAGACCGATACTAATCCGATACGGTCGATACTAAGTACATACGGTCGAGGTATAATTGTACTTGTAGGAGTACACGACAGTAAGTACATACGGCCGATACTAATCCGATACGGTCGATACTAATCCGAGATCGATTCTGATACTCATCCTAATTTCTCCCCAACCTCTTGTAAAAAAGGTGTCTGTCGAGGTATAATTGTACTTGTAGGAGTACACGACAACAATTGTCCAATATCGACCCTTTGGGTCAATAAGAGTTACTTCACCCAATTTGTCAAGAAAGGTAAAACTTTTTAAATTAATATCCAATATCGACCCTTTGGCATGTGCGGGAGCAGTATCCTAACTCAAACTATCTTTCCTAACTAATAAATTAATATCCTACTTTAACATATACTAACTCTCATATTCCTTATAACATAAACTAATATCCTAATCTAAACTAACCCTTTAACTGAAACTAATATCTAAACAATGCTAATCATGAACTAACACCCTAATCTGGAAGTCCACACTGCTCAAGCACAGGCCAAAGGCCAAGTTATAAGGCAAAATGCAGGCAACTGCCTGTAGCTACAAGGCAAAACCAAATGTTGACGGTATATATACCGTCAACATTTAAAAAGTTTACTTGTCTTGATAAAATGAGTGAAATAACTCTTATAGACCGAAAGGATACTCTATACACTCTATGTAATACGATATACCAATCATACCTACACTTCTAGGATACTCTATACACTGTAGGTACTAGGATACTCCTTAGTATATTAGATATCAAAATCACTTAGTATGACACAAATATGAGTGTCATTTCATATAAGAATCTAATCATAAACTATAAGAATCTAAACTAAACATAAGCGACGTCACTAAAGACGTCGGTAAACGTCGCTATTACATATATATACATGCTTACACTAGTCAACTAGGTCAATCCTAGTCCAGTCAAGTCTCACTAGGCCTAACCAAGCCTAGGCAATCAAACACACACCATCACAAGTCATAGAGAACACATATTACATATATATACATGCTTACATTACATTCATATATTTGAACTTGCATTCATTCAATCATAGGCATATTTACATAGATGCTGGCTTTTCTACATTCATTCATGCATTCATTTCTTAACATATATGCATTACACTTGATTATTAGTTCATGGCATTTATGCGTACATATATGTCTATCACATATGTTATCTAAACATGCATAATACATTCACCCATTCTATTCTTTATACATTTGCATTACATGATTACATGTCATTACCTACATTAATGCTTACCTATACATTACATTTCATATGTTATCCACACATTGCATTTATAACTTGCATATATCCATATATTCCCATTTGCATACATATATGCATATTGCATTCATATGTCCAAGTGGACTGAAACAGAGATTGTGATCTCAGATTTAACAGTAGTGCAAAAGAGTGTGTGTGTATCCACATTCATATTTGTGTAGTGTGTGTAAGGGTGTGTGTAGATGTGTGTGTTAACAGTGTACACAAAATCAGTGTCACTGTTCTCAGATTTCAGGTTGAAAATGTGTGTGTGTGTGTGTATACAATCATAGGCACTGTATAAAATTGATATTCACAGGTTGAAAATGTATGTGACGTGTCAGTGGGAGATAGGGTTAGGGTTAGGCATACCTGGACTAGGTCAGGCAGGGGTCACCAGAGCAGAGCAGGGGACGAGGGGGTCGACGGTGGAGGAGCGACGACGAGGTCAACATGGGGGAGCGGTCGTCGGAGACGAGAGGGAGGGAGGCAACGCCGGAGGGAGGAGGAGAGAAACGAGAGGGAGTGATCGTCGGGGGGAGACAACGCCGGAGGGAGGGGTCGTCGGGAGGAGGCCTCGCCGGAGGGGAGGAGCTCGTCGGGGGGAGCGGTCAACGGAGACGAGAGGGGGAGGAGGAGAGAAACGAGAGTGCTCGACGGGAGAATAAAAATTTGGAAAATAAAATGAAATCGATCGGGTTCCCAGAATCCTAAATAAAAGTTTTTAGCGACGTCTAAGTGAGACGTCGCTAGACGTCGCTGTTCAGTAATAGGATAGCGACGGACATGATTAAATGTTGCCAAACGTCGTTGAATAAAATACATCAGTGACGTTTTGCGACTACGTAGCGACTTGTTCTTTCCAAACTATAATTACAGATGTTACTAGTCGCTAAACGTCGCTGATAGTAACGTTCAGCGACGTCATTTACATACGTCGCTAAATACACAAAATATAGCGACGTTTTTAACTGGCGTCGCTAAATTCGTCGCTAATTTGACATATTTTGGTAGTGTTAGCTCTATGACCCAAATAATGATAGATTATCGAATATTCTATCAAATTTATCCAGTATTGATGGAATAACTCAAAAGATTAGATATTTATGACATAGTCTCAATAATATCCAAAAACCTATGAAATCTTAAAGTTACTTCAACTTAGAATCCATGTCTCGCAAGTGCGCAGATGGTTGTAGTGAACTCGCAATCTCCATAATCCGGGTAAATGACTGCAGTGCGCATCTATCACGCAATAGTAGGTTATCGAATATTTTCTCAAATTTATCAATAGGAATTTCAAAGGAGTTTATGAAAATTCAAACAGGTTCTAAGTTATAATCATGATAGAAAGTGAAGTAAATATCTGTTCTTTAGAAAAATTAGGAAATTTAGCAGTATTAGTATCTGTTCTCATACCTTTTTCTATTCAATGGATAAACTTATGGATTTGATCAAAACTAGCTCTGACTGATAGAAATAGTAAGACTTCAAGTTGAGTGAAGGAACTAGTGAAAATATTTTCGTCTCTAGAGAATTACTTAAAGAATATTGACCTATACCAGAATTATTTTGAGAAAATAATTCCTTATGATCAATAAAAAGTTTGGGAACTAAATAGGCAAATTGGGCTAAGCAGTTAGTCTAGGGCTCTATGGTAGAATATTGGTTCAAAGAGAGTCAAATCGAAGCAATCTAGCAAAAACCTTCAAAGAAATTTGAAGGGCTTGGAAATATTAGTCATTGATGAGAGGTTTGCTAAAAGAGGAGTCAGAAACTTCTAAAATAGTATTTAGCCTAATTCCCTAGAGAATCTTAGAAACTAACAAAGACAAGGGAATAGTAAAGATAGTTAATATATATAATCTTACAACCGGCCTAAGCTGTGACTGAGCATTCCTATATCGCAGGTTCCTAATGGTACTATAATCCTATGCACACCATTGGACTGACCTGTATAGGCCATCACTAAAACTATGTCACGACCCGCTCCCGAATAATCGGATACGAGTCGGACATGCCTAGCCTACGTTGGACACAACGTATTAAGCTGTACTAAGTATCTAAGAACTTTATCAGATAAGACAAAATCTCAATCACAGCATCTATTACGTTCCAGAGTTCAACAGAATACAAGGTTACAATGTCCAAAAGTAAAGTCTACAATACAAAATGAGACTGTATCTAAATGTCTGCAGCAACTCCTAGATCCTGAGTCATAGTTTAGTTCTGCTCAACTAAGTCGTCGAGCTCCTGCCCATAAAATATATAGCCTCAAGTTCACCTGCAACATATCCAGTCAAGAGCAGAACAAAGTACATTCTATGATAATGAAAAAGTACGACATGTGAACAATAAAAAGGAAAATGCATAATCTACCAGACTGAAACCTAAAATCAAAAGATCCTGACATGTGATTTGATTTAAAATAACTAATAGAATATGTGACCGGCTGGGGTAAGCACATGAAGCACAAGTAATGGTATGGCTTAGACTTCCACGTGCACGATGTGAGACCTAAGCTATTCACATAAATCCTAGGTTGGACTTTGGTCACATATCTGTAGTATTTTTCCTCTCCCCAGGTACAAGTAAAGAACATGAACATGATAAGTACCAGAAACAGAAACACATGATAAACCGTGTAAACAACGTGTCCAATATGAAAAGAACATGACATGAAGTAAATAAGTCAAAGCCATAGAAGTACTTGTCTTGTCCTTGCAAATCAAATCCGTCTATATGTTCACCTAGAATAGGGCAAGAATAGATTAGATTCTAAAATAACAATATAACCAATATCGCTAACTAACTGACTAATTTCACTATATATATAATAGCTAACTATACGCTAGCTAGCAAGGAAAAATAATTTAGTAAAATAATTTTGTTTAGATAAATTACTTGGAAAATATTTCTACTAGCGACCTAGCAAAATAGTTTTGGTTAAAGTAAAAGCTAGCAATATTAGAGTGAAACATAGCCATATCAAAATATCACCTAGACTAAACAACATTTATTAAAGAAAAATATGGGTAGTACTAGGAAGCTAGGTCTCAAATATTCAGAAAGTATTTACTAACTAAAATTTATTAACTATAAATAGAGTTAAATACTTGCTAAACACTAAGTAAAATATTTATCAACCAAAATATAATATAAATCTTTAACTAAATCTTACTAACTATTCCACCATTAAAGTCTAAATTAATGTTGAATATTAATATAAACCAATTAAAGTATTACTCATAAAATGGTAGCATCAAAATACATTCATATATATATATATATATATATATATATATATATATATATATATATATATATATATATATATATATATATATATATATATATATATATATATATATATATATATAAAGTATTACTCATAAAATGGTAGCATCAAAATACATTCATATATATATATATATATATATATATATATATATATATATATATATATATATATATATATATATATATATATATATTACTTACTGAGTATATCTTTTTTTTCACCATTCATATACTTATAATATGTAAAATAACCTTATAGCAGTACCTATATTTTATATTATTATACAGAAAGTAATATAGTACAATAGTACACATACACTATCGTTCGAATATTAGAGTATACTGTGGCCATCTACTGGCCCAACCGTATTTCTGAAACATGCGTACAAAATATTGGAGTGACTGCTCGCCCAGTCTACTGGAATTAAACCTAAAAATTCGATTAACACAGAAATGGCTTGAAATCCCAAGCCCAACATTATTCAAATTAATCAATCCCAACATTTACTAGGCTGAACCCACAAAGCATTAAAATGGCACTGGGCTCAGCACTTATCACCAACCCAGCGATTAGTGATAAAGCCTTATGTATACTTTTCTCACGGAGAGAGAGTGCACAGCCGCAACAAAGAATGAGAAAAAAGAAGAAATTAGAAGCAGCTGTTTCTTCTTTCTGGAACAAATAGAGAGGAGACGAGCGAAAGAGGAAGAGAAGAGGGGCAAACGGTGCTCACTGGAGTTGCTTCGGCGCGAGGCACGACAGTGGTGTTCGGCCATGGCGGTTGAGACGCGGGGGATCTAGAGGAGAGGGCGCCACTGGTGGAGGCTCAGCCTAAGATCTGGCCGCTGGGGAAGCAGCCACGGTGCTCGTCGGAGAACAACGACGCGCTGGAACGGAAGCGCCGATGGCCAGGGATGGTGAGGGCGCACAAGATTGGTGGCGGCGCACAAGATCCTGCGGACAACTCTGACGACTGGGTGGTGCTGCCAGTGCTATTCAAGTCGTCCCCGATCGGTGGATCTGATCCAGATCTAGAAATCGCAGGCTGAAGGGAACTTCAGGACATTGCCGGAGCTCAGTGGATCGGGGTCACACGGCTGGGTACGATGGAGATAGGTAGGTGAGTGGTGGTTGCTACGGTGGTGTCACTGTGGAAGTATGAATGGATGAGGAGGTGGAGGCTGGAACTAGGTCGGTGAATCTAATGGTGGTGCTTGTGGCATGGCTGGCGGTGGTGTTGGTGTTGTGAGGAGTAGTTTGGTGGATTGGTGACGATGGTGAAGTGGAGAAGGACGATGGTGTGGTCGAGTCAGTGTGATGCTAGGGTGACGGCCGGAGTTTAGGGTCAGCGAGGCTTGGCGAGTGGCCGTGGTCAATGGTCGGAGGGTGACGGTAGCTCGGGTAGAGCTTGGAGTATTTGAACATGGCAATGGTGGAGGGGTGGTCAACAGCAGTTGCTGCTGGAGTATCCATGAGATGCAGATCAGCCAAGAAGAGCCTCGTCGGAGTCAGGGAGGCAGGGGAGAGGAAGAGGAGGAGACAGCAGTGATGCTCGTCGGAGCTTGGCGGTGGTCGGCCAGGGGAAGAATTTGACAGAAGATATAGAGAGTAAGGAAAATTCATGTAATAATACTAGGAGTCCCAATAGTTAAAAGAAAAGGAGTGGCTTGTGCTCTTAAGCCAAGTGGCACCAAGTGTAATTTGTAATAGATCTAGGGGTATAGTGGAGAGCTAACTAACTAACCTCTAACTAACTTAATAATTAGTTAGTAACTAATCCATTAATTAGTCACTAATTAATCATTAGTTAGTATAAAACTCAATCCAATATTTAGTATATAATTACCAAAACAATATTATTTAGTAGCCAACAATCCAAGTTAAGGCATAGTAGGCTAAAAATTAAGTAAATAATTCTGAAATTGAATTAAATAACTAAATAACAATAATCGGGATTAAAAATAAATTTAAATAATCCAAAAACAATTTCATATATATTTCAAAAATAGTGACATTGACTTCAAAAATGAAAATTAACTCCTTGGAAAAAAAAGTTTTATAATTCAAAATTTTCGAAAACAGAAATTCCAAATTGAGGTAGTTACAAATCTAAACAAGAATAGGTAAGTTGTTATTTCCTTAAAAACTTATCTATTGATATGGGTAACTCGTATATAGGTTCTTTGGACTCTGACTCATTAACTGACCTGTACCAGCAGCTCAGGACCTCGGACAAGTACATATATTGATTGCTTTTATTTTGTGATAGTTTTTCCATTATATGTTATACATATGCATCTCCTGTTTTGCTGACATGCTTGTACATGGGGTTAGTGTTATGGATTCCATACATGTGTCATACTTTCGTGATTACTATGTTCATGACTATTATATTTACATGATTACCATATTCGTGACTTGTTGAATCCATGAGTACTAGTCGGGCGAAGAAATATCTAAGTAGACGTGTGAACTATCCTTTCCATCCCATGGTCTTTCTTGACGAATAGCAGTCGAACTCGGCACGTATAGTTCACCAGATTTATCCTTAGCCATTCACATGTCAAATACGATATTTCAACACACTTAGATAGGTGTCGATTTAGTTGCTTCATCTTGTTTTCATCATCACATGCCATGTTATCATATTTACATATATTTTTCTAGTTGCTATATCTTGTTATAGAGTTTATCTATTTCTTTCTTTACTATGTCATGATATCAGTTTTACTTGCTAGTTTATATCACATATTGTATTTCATATTTTGTAATTTATATCATGTTTTGAATAGCCTGTCATATGTGTACTTATTCAAATTCTGACTGGATAACTATTTTTAGGTGATAAGTTAGAGGACTTATGTCCCACTTATTATGAGCATACTACAAGAGAGGCTGATCTTGGCATACAGGGTGATCAGGACGCGACCTTAGCAGAGTTGCTATCCACAGATGATAGTTAGTTAGACGACATTTAGTTTTGGCCGTATTTGTTTCCGGAAACCTTTTTAGTTGTTTATTTTATTTGAGGATTATTTGAGTTTGGATCAGTGGATTGGTACTTAGTATTATTCGACTCTTGAGATTATTTAGTTTTATTTTCTATATGTTCTCTCTAGCTTTGTGATAGAGTATATTTTAGTTTCTCTTGATTTATCTGTGAAATTAGAAGTGATACGGAATATATAAACTGGGTAGTAGTGTTGGATGAATTTTTTGAGGTTTAGACAGCATTCTACCGTCGACACTACGGCGTAGGCTAGACATACATGTAGCGCCCCGCTTTCGATAGGCGACAGAACTTCATAATATGCTAGCGCCGAGTCAGATCGGCCGGGAACTTAGATGGCCATCTGACTCGATCGCTAAGCTTGGTAAACGTTAACGCCTGGCGGCATCGATTCAAATCGATTTGGACGGAAGTTACGAGAATCGATCCAACTAATGGAACGACTTCTGTTGGAATAAGTCCTAGATGCAGCGGGCTGCGTCTCGACGAGTGAGCTCTCTATAAGAGTCCCTTCGACGGGACCGGACCGCTGTATGATTTTTTTCTTGGAGCTTTGCCGCTGGGCTTGATGAAGTGCTTTCGCATCGTTTTCATGGATGCAATTAATTACAATTTCGATGCAAGGAGAAAAAAAAGAATTCTAACAAAGCGTTGGTGCCATTGTAGGAGCTCGCGTAACTAAGGATTGACGTTGCGTAGCGCTTGGACGACCGGCACGAAGCAAAGTAATCGGTGGGTGATTTGGCCTTCTTTTCTATTCTGTCCCGCAAACTTATTCCTTGCTTCGAATTCATTCAAATCGAACGATGCCAAGTTAATTGCATGCCAATCCACTAAGTCAAGAACTCGGGAAAAACGTATCGATTTTGAGTAATCTACTCGGAAAAATACAAGTTTCTCACATAACTGGAAAAGTTTAAGGTTCTAGTAAAAAGATAGACTATTTCTTCTGCTGCAAAATATTATGAAACGTCGATCATGGGTTATGATGCCTCGGACAATTTGGTGCCCACGGGACGCTAAATCGGTGTACGGCTTTGGGGAAAATGAATCGTTGCATGAGTTGCGAGAAATGATAATGTCATTCGATACTATCCGTGCTATACAAAACTGTTCGCATATATGAAACTATTCGCACATAGGCATGGTCATGGACAGCTTGTGCATAAGTTCGTTTTCCTCGAAACGGTATCCGGGGCATCGGAACCGATTCGTCCTAGGGGGAATAATTTATCGTGCTTCGGCGCGAGGCATGCGGGACCTTCAGTAAGGCTTGCAACCTAGGCTGAACGGGTTGCGTCGCATGCCAACTTCGATTAAGTCCCTAGTGGTGCGTAGCACCAATGACCGCATATAAGATAGTTGCATGCTCACCTATTGTCTTATGCAGGTGTAAATATTATCTCTGTTTTCATGCAGGGACGAGCACGGCCGTGGTAAGAAATATGATAAACTGCGATGTTATGTTGTATGCTTTAATACTCAAAGACGGCTATCGAATATGAACTGAATTCATTTAGTTCTAATAGAAAGACAACTCTAAAGCATGCCTATCCAAACAATCAGAGTCGGTTTAGACGAGTTGGTTCGTCTCGTCCACTTAGTAAGTGTGCTAATCCCCTCCCCCAATTTCCCCAGGTGCGGCGGGCGCTCCAACCTGAAATGAAGCTGAAGTACGGAGAAGCATTTTGAAGCTCTTCCTATACTGAAGTATTTTGAAGCCAATTCAAGTCGACGGCTTATGTATAAAGGGGCAAATGTATGGGACGGCAAGCGTAGTTCAGGCAACTTGTCGAATGTAATTCTTTCTATTTTCAATCAATGTAGCCGCAACGGCATCCAATGTAAATTACGACTTGCACTTCGTTGCAAGCTATGAATGAAAAGCATTTCTATCTTCCTATACTGCGTCTTATATTCTGATGTGATTTGTGAAGTTTCGACTTGGCGTATTAATATCAAAATTAAAAGATAACCGTTTGAAAACTTGTCATCTTGCCTTGCACGAGCGCAACTCCAGGCTCGTGCGGCATCACGCCTTAGCGAGGACGATCGAATCGGCAAAATTAACATCGGGGACGAACGTTGCCGACTCGGGGCGTGACAAATTGGTATCAGAGCTCAGTTATGTTTCCTCGGATTTTCGAAATATGTTTCATTGTTGGAATGTCCGTTGCGATGGCTTGATTGAATGCTTGTCGGCATGCTCCGTAAAATACAAGTTCCATACAGGTAAGCCCGTAGATATTTTTGAAAAATACTAACGGGTTTATACTGTTTGTAGGAATGACTAAGCGAGATAAGAAAATTGCCGACCCAACAACCCAAACTGTAGATAGTACGTCGAGCACAAAAAGCATCGAGTCTAGCGAGACGACTATGCAGAAGATGCTACAGTTGATGGAACTGCAGCAGCAGCAGCTTCAGACACAATTCAAAGCTCAATTTGAGGTGCAACAAAGACAGATGAATGCCCTGACTCAGATAGTGAGCAGAATGGCGGGCAATACCAAGACGACGGACGAAGAGCCCGAGGAAAAGCAAGGTGATCAAAAAAAAGACGAGAAGGAAGATGGCTCCCCGCAAATGATGAACTCTCCTTCCATGTTCAAAGTGAAGGAGTTTCGCAAAATGAACCCGCCAAAGTTCAACGGTCGAGCAGAGCCCGACGTGATAGTAGGATGGCTCGCAGAGATGGAGGACTTGTTCGATCTTCTCTGCATCGAAGGGTCCCAGAGGGTGGCCTGTGCGGCGCTGCAGTTACAACTTAGAGCACATGACTGGTGGGCGGCGAAGAAACAAGAGATCTGTGAAACCGATTCCAACAAAAAGATTTCTTGGGAAATGTTCAAGACAGCCTTCCTTGAGCAGTACGTTCCTCGCGCCATCCGTCGACAGAAGGCAGATGAGTTCATGATGTTGAGACAGGGGAATATGAGTGTCGCAGATTATGATGCAAGCTTCTCGAAACTTGCAAAATTTGCCGGTGCCTTCCTGTCCAACAAAGAAGAATGGTGCGAGCGTTTTCAGTAAGGCCTCAACGAAGAACTGCGTAGGGACGTCATGAACCAACGATGCCAAACTTATCGTGAATCCTACGAAGCCGCACTTGATAGTGAGCGAATCTTTGGCCGTATGTCACAAAGGGTCGTGCCTGTCGTTCGCAACAACTTCAACAAGCGTCCGAATGACGCTGGAGGATCGGGAGTACAAAAGCGCCCAAACACGTCTGAGAATCGTGGTCACTTTGCCGCAGTAAATTGCGACAGATGCGGCAAGCGTGGACACTGAGCACCCGATTGTAGACTGAGAACATGCTTCAAGTGTGGCGAGCTAGGCCACTTCAGTCAATATTGTCAGGCGGGGAAGCCGAATCAACACAACCCACCAAGGAATACTCCGAATCCATATAAAGCACCTACACTACAAGGCGTAAATGCGGTGCATGTGATCCCACAGAATCAACGCCACGGAGCTCAAGGCCGAGTTTATGCCTTAACTTGGGATAAGACGTACGCGTTCGATACGGTTGTAACAGGTATATTACTCTACAAAGATATACCTGCTCGAGTTCTATTCGATTCGGGTGCGACGCATAGCTTTATATCTGCTGATTTTGCAAAAGAAAATAAAATAACCATGCAATCACTAGATATAAATATTAGCGTTAGCACTCCGTCGGGAGTCGATATGCCTGCAAACTTTATTTGTAGGGATGGCCACATTTGCGTCGGGGGAAGATATCTATCCTTAGATGCCGTCGTGCTAGACATCAAAGATTACGACGTAATCCTGGGCATGGATTGGTTGGGCGCTTATCGTGCAACGATCGAGTGCGCGGAGAAGAGAGTGGTGTTTCGCCTTCCTGACGAGACAGAGTTCTCATATTCATGCGGTACGGCCTCGAAGACGACGATGATGGTGTCGGCAATCTCGGCAAGGCGTATGCTGCGTTCCGGCTGTGCGGGATACTTAGCATCAGTTCGAGATATGCGGACGGATAATACAAACACAATGTAGACTGATGTTGTGGCAGATTTTCCTGACATTTTTCCTGACGAGATGCCCGGGATACCGTCGGATCGAGAAATTGAATTCAGCATCGACACCTTTCCGGATACACGGCCGATATCAAAGGCGCCTTACCGAATGGCTCCAGCAGAACTGAAGGAACTGAAGGTGCAATTACAAGAGTTGCTAGACCGCAGATTTATTCGCCCTAGCGTCTCTCCATGGGGAGCTCCCGTACTGTTCGTGAAGAAGAAAGATGGGTCGTTGCGGCTATACATCGACTATCGGGAACTCAACAAGGCGACCGTACGAAACAAGTATCCTTTGCTGCGAATCGACGACTTGTTTGACCAACTGCAAGGCGCGGCAATATTTTCAAAAATTGATCTTCGTTCAGGCTATCATCAGTTGAAGATCAAGTCCGACGACATATCGAAGTCTGCCTTCCGCACTCGATATGGTCATTACGATTTCCTCGTCATGCCATTCGGTTTGACTAATGCCCCTGCCGCGTTCATGGATCTGATGAACCGAGTCTTCCGACCTCAAATAGATAAATTTGTAGTCGTATTCATCGACGATATCCTTGTCTACTCAAAGAATCGGGAAGAGCACGCAGAACATTTGAAGACGGTGCTGCAGATTCTGCATGAAAACAAATTGTACACCAAGCAGAGTAAGTGTGAGTTCTGGATGAGTAGCGTGACATTCCTTGAGCACGTAATCTCTGTCGAAGGTGTCGCGGTGGACCCAAAGAAGATTGATGCGGTGGTGGATTGGAAACGACCTATCTCGGCTAGCGATATTCGGAGTTTCCTGGGCTTAGCGGGCTACTATCATAGATTCGTGCGAAGCTTCTCAAAACTAGCGTCGCCTCTGACTCGCCTCACCCAGAAGGGAGTAGTATTTGAATGGAGCGACGACTGTGAATCCAGCTTCCAAGAGTTGAAGCAACGGCTCATCTCAGCTCCAATCCTTGCACTTCCAGACGGTCCAGAAGGCTTTCAGATATTCAGCGACGCATCGGGAACTGGCCTCGGGTGCGTACTCATGCAGAGAGACAAAGTCATCTCCTACGCTTCACGGCAGTTGAAGCAGCACGACAAAAACTACCCGACGCACGACCTAGAATTGGCGGCGATCGTCTTTGCATTGAAGTTATGGCGGCACTACCTCTATGGCATGGCATGCAGAATCTACACAGATCACAAAAGCCTGAAGTACTTATTTACGCAACGGGAACTCAACCTACGACAGCGACGTTGGCTCGAACTCATAAAAGATTACGAGCTAACGATCGAGTATACACCGGGCAAGGGAAACGTGGTGGCCGACGCACTTAGTAGAATGTTTATGGGAACACTGGCCATAAACAAGGAAATACGGCGAGACCTTGAAGCGATGGGTATCAAACTCGGAATTGAGTATCGACACCTGCACCTAGCTCAACTGAAGTTAGGATCGAGCCTGCTTAGCAAGATAAAGACCGCACAGGAGGACGACTCATTCCTGAAGAAAATGTGCGAGCTGATTTCAACGGAAAGGGCGACTGACTTTGCGGAAGACGGAGACGGGACGATGCGACTAAAGGGAAGGCTCTGCATTCCGGAAACTGCCGAACTCAGAAAAGAAATTCTGACAGAGGTGCACTATGCGAAGTACTCGTTACATCCTGGAAGCACCAAGATGTACAAGGACTTGCGCACAAACTTTTGGTGGCACGGTATGAAGAAAGACGTAGCTACGTTCGTATCACAATGCATGGCGTGTCAGCAGGTGAAGGCGGAACACAAACGGCCAGGCGGCGAGCTGCAGAACATCCCCATTCCCGAGTGAAAGTGGGACAATATCTCGATGGATTTCATTATGGGATTTTCGAAGACGCCGCGGGGGAATGACGCGATTTGGGTCATTGTTGATAGATTGACCAAGTCGGCTCACTTCATCGCAATTAAAGTAGGATGGAGCGTCGATCGGTTAGCACAAATCTACGTCGATGAGATTGTTCGACTGCACGGGGTACCGGCCTCTATAATTTCGGACAGAGACGGGCGATTCCTATCGCGTTTCTGGACGAGCCTCCAAGCGGCGAAGGGGACCAAACTGAACTTTAGTTCGGCGTACCATCCCCAAACAGACGGTCAGACAGAGAGGGTCAATCAGATCTTAGAAGATATGTTGCGTCTGTGTGCAATCGACCTAAAGACTAGTTGGGATACGCATTTGCCGCTTGCGGAGTTTGCGTATAACAATAGTTATCAGTCGAGCATTCAGATGGCTCCATACGAAGCGCTCTACGGGAGGAAGTGTCGTTCGCCGATATGCTGGGATGAAGTCGGAGAGCGACAAGTGCTTGGACCGGAACTGGTGGAGCAGGCCGTCGAAAAGGTCCGCTTGATTCGAGATAGACTCCACATCGCACAAAGTTGACAAAAGAGCTACGCAGATCTTCGTCGACGTCCGCTAGAGTTCTTGGTCGGGGACCATGTGTTTTTGAAAGTAACGCCCATGCGCCGTGTGATGCGGTTCGGCGTTAAAGGCAAGTTGAGCCCGAGATTTGTAGGCCCCTTCGAGATTATTGAGCGAGTTGCGACGGTTGCTTATCGGATCGTACTACCTCCTGCCTTAGCTGATGTGCACGATGTTTTCCACGTTTCACAACTTCGAAAATACGTGCACGATCCAAGTCATGTGGTTAGCTTCGATCAGTTGGAGCTACGTACTGACTTGTCTTACTCGGAGGAGCCTATTCAAATTTTGGACCGCAAGGAGAAGGTGCTGCGAAATCGGTCGATGTCCTTGGTCCGCGTGCTTTGGCGGAACCATACAGTCGAGGAGTCGACGTGGGAGATGGAGGCAGAGATGAAAGAGAAGTACCCTGCGTTGTTTGTCTAAATTAAGGTCAGACCCTTGTTCTTAAGTTTCGGGACGAAACTTTTTCTTAGTGGTATATTATGTAGCGCCCCGCTTTCGATAGGCGACGGAACTTCATAATATGCTAGCGTCGAGTCAGATCGGCCGGAAACTTAGATGGCCATCTGACTCGATCGCTAACCTTGGTAAACGTTAACGCCTTGCGGCATCGATTCAAATCGATTTGGACGAAAGTTACGAGAATCGATCCAACTAATGGAACGACTTCTGTTGGAATAAGTTCTAGATGCAGCGGGCTGCGTCTCGACGAGTGAGCTCTCTATAAGAGTCCCTTCGACGGGACCGGACCGCTGTATGGTTTTTTCTTGGAGCTTTGCCACTGGGCTTGATGAAGTGCTTTCGCGTCGTTTTCATGGATGCAATTACAATTTCGATGCAAGAGAAAAAGAAGGAATTCTAACAAAGCGTTGATGCCATTACAGGAGCTCGCGTAACTAAGGATTGACGTTGCGTAGCGCTTGGACGACCGGCACGAAGCAAAGTAATCGGTGGGTGATTCGGCCTTCTTTTCTATTCTGTCCCGCAAACTTATTCCTTGCTTCGAATTCATTCAAATCGAACGATGCCAAGTTAATTGCATGCCAATCCACTAAGTCAAGAACTCGGGAAAAATGTATCGATTTTGAGTAATCTACTCGGAAAAATACAAGTTTCTCACATAACTGGAAAAGTTTAAGGTTCTAGTAAAAAGATAGACTATTTCTTCTGCTGCAAAATATTATGAAACGTCGATCATGGGTTATGATGCCACGAACAATTTGGTGCCCACGGGACGCTAAATCGGTGTACGGCTTTGGGGAAAATGAATCGTTGCATGAGTTGCGAGAAATGATAATGTCGTTCGATACTATCCGCGCTATACAAAACTGTTCGTATATATGAAACTATTCGCACATAGGCATGGTCATGGACAGCTTGTGCACAAGTTCGTTTTCTTCGAAACGGTATCCGGGGCATCGGAACCGATTCGTCCTAGGGGAATAATTTATCGTGCTTCGGCGCGAGGCATGCGGGACCTTCAGTAAGGCTTGCAACCTAGGCTGAACGGGTTGCGTCGCATGCCAACTTCGATTAAGTCCCTAGTGGTGCGTAGCACCAATGACCGCATATAAGATAGTTGCATGCTCACCTATTGTCTTATGCAGGTGTAAATATTATCTCTGTTTTCATGCAGGGACGAGCACGGCCGTGGTAAGAAATATGATAAACTGCGATGTTATGTTGTATGCTTTAATACTCAAAGACGGCTATCGAATATGAACTGAATTCATTTAGTTCTAATAGAAAGACAACTCTAAAGCATGCCTATCCTAACAATCAGAGTCGGTTTAGACGAGTTGGTTCGTCTCGTCCACTTAGCAAGTCTGCTAATCCCCTCCCCCAATTTCCTCAGGTGCGGCGGGCGCTCCAACCTAGAACGAAGTTGAAGTGCGGAGAGGCATTTTGAAGCTCTTCCTATACTGAAGTATTTTGAAGCCAATTCAAGTCGACGGCTTATGTATAAAGGGGCGAATGTATGGGACGGCAAGCGTAGTTCAGGCAACTTGTCGAATGTAATTCTTTCCGTTTTCAATCAATGTAGCCACAACGGCATCCAATGTAAATTACGACTTGCACTTCGTTGCAAGCTATGAATGAAAAGCATTTCTATCTTCCTATACTGCGTCTTATATTCTGATATGATTTATGAAGTTTCGACTTGGCGTATTAATATCAAAATTAAAAGATAACCGTTTGAGAACTTGTCATCTTGCCTTGCACGAGCGCAACTCCAGGCTCGTGCGGCATCACGCCTTAGCGAGAACGATCGAATCGGCAAAATTAACATCGGGGACGAACGTTGCCGACTCGGGGCGTGACAATACCCACGACTCATGCCCAAATTTTTGGATATGGGTCGTGATAATAACTATCTGAGGAGGTTATGCACATTACATGACAGATCGGATTTGTTGATAGTACATGGAGATTACAACTTATGCTAGAGCGGATAAGAAGTCTCTCGAGGAGCTTCTCAAGACAAATTGAGAAGAAGACCATGGTATTTGTGTGCATGACTTAATCGTGTGCATAAGATATGTTCAGATTATGCGTATGTATGTGCATGTGTCTGCTCAAATGATGTGCATAAGTTTTATTCAGATCATGCGTATGTGTGCACATGGATTCTACTCGGCGTGGCGCATAGGTTTTGCTCCAACTATGAGCATGGCAATGCATGACGATCTCGGTGCATGAATGCATATGCATATGGTAGAGTTTGCGCATGACTGCATATGTGATATCTGTATATGCATAGGGTGTTGCACATCTTGGCGCATGGGTCTGCTCAGCTGAGGCACATGGGACAGCTCGGATGATGCACATAGATTGGTGCATAGGTTCTGCTCCAATATGCATATGGTTTCGACTGTATAAGCGTAATCTCCAGGAGTGTAATAAGATAGTTTCATCTTGGTGGGGTTAGTTATGGCTGTGGCTTGTAGGGTCATTTGAAGGAGACTTACAAAACTAAAATACCAAGGTAAAGCTAAACTTGGTTGTTTTGATTACTTAACTTGGTTGCTATGCATACACAGGTTGAGTCATCTAGTATGGCAGCTGACTAGTCGGTAGACACACGTGCTCTAGAAGGAGCTATTCACCTAGGACGAGCCTAGCTGTGATGAAGGACTCGATGTCGAACATATTGCTAACAGAAGATCTGGGATCGGGATCATAGTCTTGGACTTTCGAAAAATTGTTGAAACTGTTGTACGTTAGCACGTACCAATTATTTCTAAGGACCTGATCTCAGGAAGTCTGTTGTTCGATACGGAGTTATAAATGGACATTCATGCTGGCAAAGATGTTGGTTACTTAGCCAAGAATATGCTTTGAAAAGATGTTCAGTATCAAGAGAATGTTCGTACTTCTGCTGATGATGCAGTTTTTTAATTGAGTTGTGATGAATGGACTAGGACATATACAATGTAATAGCAGACTCAAGATGTCTAGTCTAAACCTTATCTCTAGAATGTGGGGGTAAGGGGTGGAGGAGTATGAATTTTGTGCACGGGACAAAGATTGTCAGGAGGCTGCTCAGACGATTATACTAAAGTACAGACCTACAGGAGTTGTTATACTGAAAAATCTATGACTTTCATCAATTCTCTACAAAAACCGGGTTGAAGTGTATCAATACCTTCATAGACGATTTCTTGATGTGCTCGTATCGGAAGATAGAGCGTTCGAGAAGTTTAGGGACTTCAGGGCTGAAGCTGAACGTCTAGCCGGTCAACAACTCAAGAGACTCAAAAGTGGTTGAGACGGAGAGTATCGTTTTCTTGGATTCGCATCGTTGTGCTATGAACATGAAATTGACTATGCAACGACTGCTCCATAGTATCTCTAATCCAAAGAAGTTTTAGAGAGAAAGATTAGAATGCTGTCAGAGATGACGATATCTATATTGCGGATCTTCTAATATACTTCTGGGGATAGATTGCCTGTACGCCTACGTTTATTACTGAACAAAGTACCGTTCGCATATATGACTATAAATTTCATTAATAATTGTTCAAGGTCAGACCTAACTTGAATATCATTCGAGTGTAGGGGTGTCTGGTGTACGTGAAGCTTCCGGATATCAAGATTCAGAAGCCAGGGACGAAGACCAAGAAGACTGTATTTATGGATAAGTTGTTGAAAGCCACGCTCAGACATCCTTTCATACTGTATCATTCATATCATTGAGTCTCGCGGCACGAATTCTTTAAAGACAAATTTGCTAGGGACAAGAATATTTTTCTCGCGGATGTTGTGGAGAACATTGTCGGCATAGAAGAAGCAAGTACTTATTGAATTATCCAGGGGAAGGTTGTCGTAGATAAGACAACACTAGAATCAGTATTCGCTGAGTTGTTAGCAAAGTGAGTGAGAAGGCTGAATGATTTTGAAGAACTTTATCATCCATCACATTGAGGCTGATGAGGTGATGAAGTCCAGAGATGTGATCTTCTGGAGGAGAGAGAGTCAGTGATAAGATTGACTCTAAAACATTCGATTATAGTTGGGTGTTGGTAAATCTGTCTGAAGGAGCTAAACCCATTGAATCTTCTAGACGAAGAAGAAGGTGAAGGCCCAAGGAACTGTTGATAAGTTCGATGCTAGGCTGGTAGCCAGAACGATTTTCTCAAAACATGAGATTGATGAGTTTGACACATATGCTCCAGTAGCTAAGGTGTAAACTATTAGGATGACGATGGCTGGGACTTCTATTCATAAAGCTGATTCTTCATCAGATGAATAAGACAATATTTCTGGATAGTGATATGATAGAAGGGATTCTCACACGCAACAGTCAGATGGATTTGTCGTTCATGGTCTTGAAGACAAAGTATGCAGGATTGGTAAAATTTATATACGGCCTGATGCAATCTCCCAATCTGTGGCATAAGAAGATTGACTTAATTAACATGTCAAATGGCTACAGGATCAACAGGACTTATATGTGTCATTATACGAAGCTCACTGATGATAGAGAAGTCATTATTTGTCTCTATATAGACGACATACTGATGTATCACTAGAACAAAGATGTTTCTCACGTCCAGATTTTATATGAAGCACATAAGAGATGCGAATGTCATCTTGGGAATTTAAATAATCTGGACGGGAGTTGAGCTTGCTTGGTCACAAGCTCATTATGTAAAGTTTCTCACACACTATGGATATCTGGATCTTCCAGGAATTGATACTCCTTACATGTGTGATCAAAAACTGAAGCCAAATCCTGACGAAGCGTTAGATGGTTGGTGTACTTGAGCAACATCTAGAGTTTGATGCAGGCTACAAGTACCACCAGGCCTGACATAGCTTTTGCTGTAGGCATACCGAATCGGTTCACGAGCAATCCAAGTGTTGATCTTTGGAAAGCTGTGAAAAGAGTAATATGATATCTCTCAAAGACTCAGAAGGATGCACTACAGCAGTTACCCTTTAGGGGTAGAAGGCTTCAGTGATGCTAGTTGGTGCTCAGAAGAAGAGAAAAAAGAGATTACATCTTCTACATGGATAGTGCTGCTATATCGAAAAAGTCGAATAAGCAGACATTTCTCTCACTATGGAATCTGAGTTCTGTCAGCTGCAGCGGATGAAGCAAAATTGCTTCAGATATGAAACAAAATGGCTTCAGGAGCTTAGGAATAATCTTCCTGTTGTTGGTGCACAAATTCAGGTTATGCCGATGTATTACGACAATCGAGAATGATTTTTCTGTTGCACAATTCGGATGATGGTGATGTATTGCGATAACCAGCTGGTTGCAGCAGTGGCATCAGATGATCTCTTCAATGATGAAAAAAAAAATTGTGCGTATAGGGCACAAGGCACTAAATGAGCTTATGAAGCGTGGACCACTACAGTAGGTGATATTCAGAGTCAGAAGAATCTGACGGATTCGTTCATCAATACCTGAAGCGCCAATTGGTCGAGGACTTAATAAGAAAATGGGCTTGATGGATCTCTGATATTGTGTCTCTGTAATCCTACCATAAAGTTTTATGCTATTGGTTTAAAGAGAAATCTACGAGACATGTAACTTTTGTTTCAAGGAAGGACCATTGACTGGAAGAATATCAAGAACAGTGGGTAGTCCTTTGGGACATTAAGGGGTTACGGACCCAGAACCACTATTGTCTACTGTTTGTTCATTGTATAGAACAAAGTCCTGTAAGAGGACTTGGAAGCCTTAATGAGTTCTCGGACAATTGAAATATCCGGCATGCTTTACAAGAAGTACGGGTAGCACAGTATGATAAAGGAGCGTAGTATTCCATGCTACAGTGGGGTGACACCACATGAGATACCTATTGAGGGTAAAGCCTCGGCTTCGGGCCAAGTCATAGCAGCGTAGAACCACATATAGGCAAGTGGGCCGAATGCTTAGAATGAATAGTGGTAGGCAGTACTACAAAGAAAAAGGGCCTCATGTTACAGTGATGTGATACCATATGAGGTACCTTGGAAGGGTTAAGCCTCGGCTTAGCGAGCCATGTCACGGCGTCGTAACACTGCAAGGAAGAGAAGGCTTCATGATGGGGAGTTTGGCACTACAAAGAGGCTAAGCCTCATGCTACAGTGGTATGACACAACATGAGGTATAGCCTCGGCTTTGGGCCATGTCATAGCGACATAGCACCGCAAGGAAGCGAAAGTCTTCATGCGAAGACTCTTTAAATGAACTCACATAGAGTGTATGTAAACAGAGATATGTCGTCTCTTGAGGAAAATCTTGAAGACACCCAATATACATACACCAAACCAGGCGGGCATAAGGCCTTTAATATGCAGTTAGAAACACAGTTAATGTCATTATTTGAGTGGAAAGAATTGCAGTAATAGTGCAAAATTTAAGGCTTAGTCCATTCTTGTATCATGCTATTATTTACCACATACGGAAAGATTCAAGTCGTAACAACATCTATCCTAATGCATGATGGACAGTCACTATGGTAAGGCTCAACCTATATATTGAGATATGTGGGAGATTGTTGGTATTTTTGACTTTGGACTTGTGTAAAATAGTCTCACATTGGCTAAACCACCAAGTGGGTATCTTAATATAATATTTTGCATGTGTTGAGTTGTGCACAAAGGGTGCAGTGGGGCACATGTTGGTGCCATATGGGGGTGTTTTCCTAAAAGGAAAAAGAATTAACTCCAACAAGGAAGTATGTTGCTTTTTGTCGATCGAACTCGGACACAGACTCGATGATGCTTCGTGCATGCACGGGAGCATATAAGGGGTACGCGTGGACTGGCACACGACTGCGCTGATTACGGGATAATCTAAAATATCAAACTCTATTTTTGAGTATTGGTATTTTAGCCCTACATCGGTTAGGAGAAGAAGTGAAGTCTCACTCCACTCTATATATAGAGCCCCCTAGCCTTCTTTGTAAGATGTACAAAAAATAATAAAGTAAAAGGACCCCGTTGAGTTCAGGAAGCTCGTTTGAGTCACAAAATATTGACTGCGAGCATTCTAGAAGTTCTTTGTGAACTTGCTGGTTCATGGGAGCAGACCGCGACGGGCAAATCTTGCTCTGAGCAGCAATGGTCTTCACCACCCCAACAAGAATAATAATTTATTATTATTTTTTCTTCTCCTTTTTTCTTCTATTTGTAATATGTTTTGCCCCAATTGCAACACGTTTGCAACGAAGAACACTCTCTTTCTATCAGTTTGTATTTGAGAGAGAAATTTGTAATCTGAAAGGATAGTAGTTATGTGGCATCAGGTACTTTTGGAGAGCAAACTCGTTTGCAGGAATCTTCGATGTCCTAAAACTTAGTTCAGGTACTTTTGGAGAGCAAACTCGTTTGTCGGAATGTCTGAAGTCCTAAAACTCAGTTCGGATACTTTTGAAGAGCAAACTCGTTTGCCGGAATTTTCGAAGTCCTAAAACGCTTATGAAATTAGGAGAGCAAATTAATTTGCAAGAGGTCTCTAAAATGCTATATAATCAGAATAGAGAGCAAATTTATTTGTAAGAGGTCTCTGCTTCTGATCATTCCTAAAGCAGAACAGTGAGCAAATTTATTTGCAAGAGGTCTCTGTTTCTGGTCGTTGCTAAATCAGAATTGAGAGCAAATTTATTTGCAAGAGGTCTCAATATTCTGATTGTACCTCCATCGAGATCTGTTTCGGGAACAACAATATATATAGAGAGAGAGGGAGAGAAGAGAGGAACCTAGGTATAACATGAAGAAGGATCTTTATTATCGATATATTGCCAACATATATATAGGTTACAGTTTGACAATCAACACACTTACTAGCATATATTGAGGATACAGCCACAGAAAGCATGTCCATATATGTATGCACACGATACAATATACTAGCTAGCGAGCCATGACAAACAAATCTCCCGAGTTCAAACATTAACAATGGCTGCACTTTGAGATCTTTATTGTTCCGTACGTTTGCAGGAGCTAGCGATCGTTAAAAGGCGACGCTCATAGGCCCTGCATTAGCTTAATTAACTAGATTGCAAAATGAAATAACCACTTGATGTTCACATCACCACCATCAAGTTGTCTTCCTGCAGCCACAAGCCTCCCTCGTCTGCTTCACCACTTGCTTGGCGACAAATCGAAGGAAGAGCCATTGTGCTGTAACCTTCAAAACCTGATAAGTGATAACAAAGTGTAACTAAGACTGAACAAACTCTTTTGTAGATTTGGAAATGAACGAAGGGAAGTAGTACCAATGGTGGCTTGATTTGCATGTCTTGGCATGTCCCATTCAAGGCTCCGCGGAGGACTCGGGAAGAAGGACAGGCATACGTTCCCGTTGAGCTCGTCGACGAAATAGTCATCTGTGAAGCTCGAGTAGGATGAGACAGGAGAGATACTAGTACTGGTTGAAAAGGGAAGTTGAGCTGCAAAAGCCGGTTCAGGCAAGGAGCCATCCTCGAGAGAGAATTCCTACATCGCGAAAATTGAAACTAAGTCCAGATTACAGAGTTCTATTCTTTTGTTAATCTTTATATGAATTGTCACCTTTGGATCATTGTATAAAAACTGCGATGATCCGCAGAGCTCAGTCTGATCAGTTTGTATCGGGAATGGCTGCATCGAAGAAGAAACAGGGGTCGAGTCGTGGCTTGTTTCAAACGAACTTGTAGCCGGAGATGATGAATGTTCTACAGAGTCACCAACCATCTTGATGGAGTTCTTTCTGGGACTAAAGTCATTTACAGTAGAAGGCAAGCTTCTCTTCCCTTTTGATCCTCCCTGGACAAGCTCATTTCTCTTGACCACTCGGCACAGAGCAGATGCTCCCTACAAGTCGAAGAAAGAAAAGAAAGACGATCGTTAGATTGTATGAATGTAGCCAATCTTGATTAGTTACAAAGCATCTATATAATCTATATACCACGAAACTAGGGTTTGCTTGAGAGAGATCTTCACAGAGGCGGTATTCGTGCATAACCCATTCGGTTCTTTCTCCTCCGGGCGCCCTTCCTCGGTAGAACACGAGGGTCTTCCTCAGCCCCTGGACGGAGGACTCGCAGAAAACCTTCCGGTCTTTACCCGTGGCCTTCCAGTAGCCTGACGCAGTAGCTCGGTTCGTCCTTGATCCGTTCGGATACTTCCGATCTCGTGGGCAGAAGAAGAACCACTCCATATCTCTTCTGGGCAGGAAAGATTTTTCTACAAAGAATAAGACATTGTTAGTCATTTCAATGAGAGGCTCCAATGTAGTTCTTGGGAGAACTAATGATCAACAATTCTGTTCTTTAATACCACTTTTATAAACTGGCCTAGTAGTGATTTTGATGCAACAATCTTTTAGAAGTACAACTTTTTTTTAGAAAAACTTAAAATTATAACTTACTAAACAAGAAAACTTTGAGAACTGAGAGAGCTCAAGAACTGCCACACCTTTTTGCAATGTATAGAAACTTTCTTCGGAAACTCAAAAACGACACAAGTTTATCCTGTTGACAAACCTTCTTGCTTCAAGCACTAAGCAGTATCCTAATTTTAGGTTGAATTTAACCATATACTATTTTTTCTAAAACAAAATCTGTGTCAATTCTACCCTTTTTTCAACCTAATGTGGAAGTATGATATATTCCAACTCTGTTTCTTAAGATGAAATTTTATGCTAGGATATCAATATATAGTTAAATACCACTAAATTGGACTTACAATTTGGAAATCCTCTTGATTAATTCAGCATTTACGATGCTAAAAGAACAAAGAAATTGTCTATAGGAACCTCTTGGTTAAGTATATATAGTAGCTTTATCTTAAACATGTATATTTTCACATCTTCTACCAATACTCTGTCATGCTCATTAAGTGTAAGCAACAACAAATGCAGACACAATCAAGCCAATCTTTATAAGCGAGGTCAAGAATACTCTGGACTACTAGTTATATGCTAGCACTGTTAGTAGAGGCTTCCACTCCAGCCCACCCAAGCTTGAATTTCTGGTTCCGTCCGGATTTGCAGTATCGGTATCGGAATTGGAATCAGATCCTTCCTATGAGTTTCGGGAACAACAGTTTCGGATATTTGGTATCGAAAACTAAACAATTATTAATAAATTGTTAAAATTTTAGAGTATTTCTTGTGTTGTTCCTTAATACTTTGGAAATTGAATGAAATAGTAGTCACCCTTGCCGATTGATTTACTTGCGAGAGATAAATTTTCCTTTTTTTTAGATGCTTTTACAATCTTACTACCGTTACTGATTGGTCTTTTTTGTTTACTTTTTTTTACCGAATTGACTAAAAAAGAGACCCCGGGTATTAGGTATCGGTATTGGATTGGGACACGCCAAATTGTGTTGGTATAGGCGGTTTCAAATCGGTATCGGCCGATATTGCAAACTATGCTATTAGCATTATGATCGATGTAGAGACCCAACAAGAAGTACTAGAATCATGACATTAAGGAAGAGAGATGAGTGACAGTACCTGGTAGCTCCCACGGCTCGCACTTGTATAAATCAATCACTGGAATCACTTCCAGCTCGATCGCTAGCCCGTCCACTTTCCGCTTCAAGTAGTATCCCACCAATTCATCATCTGTGGGATGGAACCGAAATCCAGGAGGCAGTGACATATGACCCATATTTCGAACTCAAACTATTAAAATGAAGACAAACTATTAAAGGACTAATGAAGCTTGATCTTAAAAGCACCAAGCCATCAAGAAATTAAGAAAGTAGAATAAAAAAGAAGAACAAAAAAGTGAAATCTGCCAATATATCTCTCTAAGACTCGTTGCAGTTTCTATTGAAGATCTGAAAAATCCAAAAGAAGAAGCTCTTTTCAACGCGAATTTTTTCGAAAACAGAAGAGAATTTCAAGAGCTTGTTTCCGTCGTATGGCAGAATCATAATTCTCAGAACTCCAAAAATGTCCGAGAATTCCAACAGAGAATTAGTAGTACTATATCAAGATATATAGTTGAAACACATGTATAATATGCACAAAACACCAAACCGATCAAATTTTCAAATTCCAGTCTGAGAATTAGAAGGTTGGCATTGTTCAGAATTGAGGTGAGTAAGAAGATGGCTGAGAAGAATGTGTGTTTTGAGGGTCTTTATATAGGGAAGAGCCGAAAGGTCTCTGCTGAGAAAATTCCAAGCGTGTGTGTGGCCCATGGAAAAGTCTGGTTACTGACTGTCCACACTCGAACCTGGTTTATCGACAATAATAATATTATTGACAAACTTTCTTGCTTCTACACCAGCTCAATTTACCTACCAAATTTTGGGAAAAAAAAAAAATTATCCTGTTGACAAATGACAATGCAGTTAATTCTACTTCTTTTGGGAGTGAAATGAAAGAAATTTAAGTGTTGAGAGTTTGTAACATTTAGATTTCTTTTCTTTTTTGAGGAATGGTGGGTAGAGTTTATGGTTACGTGGTCACTGAGAGTGCAATGAAGGTCACAATGACTGATGTCAATGTCATTTTTGTCAAGCCCTTTGCTCTTCTGTGGATGTTTTCAGTGGTCGGCTTGGCACTTACTTCAAGTGATGCATTATCTCTTGGTTTCTTGTTTGATTTTAGGCATGACGAAGAATTACTATAAGGCCATGTTTGGTTTGCAGATCATTCTTTTTTCTTTTTTCTTTTTTCTTTTTGATGTAAAGAAAAGGAGGAAAGAAAAATGATTCCGCACCCCACTTTTTTTTTTATATCAATTTCCTGCATTTATTTAAAAAATTAGGACTAAACTATTCATGTTCAAATATATATTCTGACTATAATCCGTATTCCTGACTGTAGTCTATATTTCTGAGATTTTCGAACGTTGAAAAGGAAAATTGATGTAATTATAATTTGTCATGTCTATGCAAAGACCAAAATTGATTTCATTTTTTTTGTTTCTGCGAACCAAACCAGAGAGTCCTAGTGTACACAAGTTGAGATGGCTGAATTTGTACAAGGCATCAGACTAAAGTTCTGGTCCAACAAGTGTGGAGTGTGCCTACTTGATCATCACATATTATCACCTTGGATAAACAATAGGTAAGACAATTATACAGTGATTAGTACGAAGAGACTATATGTACAGTAGAACAATGCAATATTGTTCACTAATATTAGCTAGTAAAAAAAAGTGTCCCTTCAGAAATCTTCTCCCAGGCTACTGGGATATCTATTAGTAATGATGCTGGTATGAACATGTATAAGAAGCTTGGCCAGATTGTCAACGAATATGATTAAGAATCAACGAATATGATTAAGAAAAGTTATCAGAAGAGGATGGTTTTTGCATCAGCAGTTCACTAAGATTAGCCTTTCCAAAGCTCAAAGTAATGATGAAAGGCCGTTAGGCCCTCGTGGCAGTGGGTTCCTTATCCCATATATGGGATGGCGGCTGTGTGGCTTTAGCATTTGGGACCCTAGTGTCTCATGATTAGAGTACTAATCCTGAGCTGCATTTTTATGTTGAAAATAAACTTGATTTTCTGTCCACGATTTTGCGTGGCGCCAGTGTCAATTTAGTATCTCTCTATATTTTCTCCCTCTCCACATTAGTTCTTCCGAGCTAGTCAACCTACCACAATTTCAACATAGTGGTATTGGAGCATTTGGGATATATCCAACACTTTATGTGACTTCTAGTTCGCAAATTAAAGCATCGGTTTTAATCAAAAATCTTGTTAGAAAATATTAGCACAAGGTATTAGGAGGATATTTTATAATATGGTGATAATCAAGCCCACAGAATGTGAATAGTTCAGTTTAAGTCGAAGTTTAACAAAACTTGCTTTCTCTTGAACACAGATTTTGGTTATATCACGAATTTGTATTAACATGAAATTAGGATCGGAATTTCAATTCCACTGACATATATATCACTCATATGACATAAACTTCTTTTTCTTTTAAATTACATTTTCTGCATACATCTTGATAGTACTCTAATCAATTTTAATTATTGAAGTTAAGTTTTCAGCTCAAATTTCCGAAACAATGGTTCTACTTCTAATTGACATGTTATACGTGTACATATGATTTGAGTTTGATTTTTCTTTTCTTCCTCCTACTTTTTGGTCATCTAAACAAGAAAAAAAAAGAAAAATTTTGAGTTGCCCCCATTTAATTTACCATAATTCAAGGTGCACTCCACCGAATTACCATACTGCATGAAATCTTCCACTTTTAACGTAAACCGTCAATGGCTAACAGTCAACTCCTTTAACCTACATATATAAATAATAATAAAAAAATTGAGTTTCATCCCACTTAAATGAGGGGTCAAAAGAGTTAATTGTGAGCCATTGACGATTTCCGTTAAAAGTAGAAGGTTTCATGCATTATGCTAATTCGGTAAGATGCACATTGAATTATGGTAAAACAAGTAGAGGATAACTCAAAATTTCTTTGAAAAAAAAACTTTAACTTCATTTTTTTTCTGCTTTATTTTTTTTTTCTTCATTTTTTCTTCTAATCCTAAATAAAAAAAAAATTCCAAACACACAATTAGTGAGTCTAAACTGAAGAAAGACGCTGAGAGAAACTAGCGTGGGAAGGAATATAATATAATTGCATTTTACCAGGTTCTCATCGACAGCAACTATATTTTTGAAAGTAAACAAATGTGGAAGATGAAAAATTATTCCATTATAGTAAATGTTCAGTAAGAAAAAGTTCACATTTGTTTGTGCTAAGTATTTTGTGGGCGCAGTTACTTGTCAGGGAAGAGTCAAAAGTTCAAATTTAGTGGCATGCGGAAGGAATAACAAAGCACTAATATATTTGTCGGTAAGCTTTTTTTTTTTTTTTGGGCAACTATGTTGCTTTGCTGGATTAATTACTTACAGATACTCTGTTTTATGCAACGGCAATAAAAAAGAAACTTTTACTTAAACATTAATTTTGCTTATTTGAAGAGAGAGAGAGAGAGCAACACAGAAAGTTAGGGATGGAAGTACGTGCTGCCACTCGTCTTTTCTTGAATCTTCATTATTCGAGTGCTTCAATCTTTTGTCATCTTGACTACTCTGAAGATTGTTCCATTTTGTTGTATCATAATCCTCCTGTATATATTTTAATTAGTTTAAATTCTTGTGATGTTGAACAAGTTCTTGTGTAGTTGGATCTTTATTTGTTGAGTACTATTAATGAAATATGGAGAGTATTCGTCACGGCTACTCTCAAAAAGTAATAATGTCTTCTTCATTACTCAACCCCTGTTACTATGACAGTGTGTTTGGCAACTTTTGTGAGAAGAGAAAGAAAAATTTGAGGGAAAAAAAAATGGAGTAGGGTAAAATAAAAGTAAAGTTAATTTTTTCTTCCTTTATTTGGATAAAAAGGGATAGAAATACAATTACTATTTAGTCCTTGATATTCTCAAATAATAATTTATTATTACCTTTATGAGGGGTGAAGGAGTAAATTCACTCATATTTCTCTAATTTCTCTTCATTTTTTTTTTCATTTTTGGGAAAAAAAAATTTAGTGGGACCCACCTACTTTTTTTTCCTCAAATTTTTCTCTTCCATTTTTTCTCCTCCTTTCTAAACACCATCACTTTTAATTTTCATCGCACTTTTTTCTCAACTTTTTCCTTCCTTCCATCCCCTCCCCTTCCCAAACAGTACCTAAGATTAAACAAACAGAAATTTTCATATAGAGTGAAAAATTTTAACGATATTGTAAAAAAAGTAATAAGTTTGGAGAAATTGCAATTGGGGTAACGAAACGACATCACTGGTGGCGTGTGTTGCGCGAGCAGCCTATTCCCCCATCACACGCCATCACTCATGGAGTGTGGTGTGCCCCACTCAAGGTATTCCCCATCACACGCCATCACTCATGGAGTGTGGCCATCACAAGCCATCACTCATGGAGTGTGGTGTGCCCCACTCATTTCCCATCACACGCCAACACGCCATCACTCATGGAGTGTGGTGTGCCCCACTCAACCATGTGCCACACGCCATCACTCATGGAGTGTAGTGTAATCACACGCCACCACTCATGGAGTGTGGGGTGGGTCACGCGTAGGCACGCCATCACTCATGGAGTGTGAGTGCTACTCCATGACTATTGCAGTGTTGCACTAGTGGAGTGTCGTGTAGCCAACGGCTACGAACGGCTAGTGTCAGGATGTGCGCGCCACCATTGGTGGCGTGTTGACACACCAACGGCTACCCACAAACGGCTACATTTTAAATTCTCTTTCCTCCTCCTATTTATTGCAATGCTTAACACTCTCTCTCTCTACACAAACACATTACTCTTTCTCCTATCTCTCTCTCACAGAAGCACTTCTCTGAAGCTTGGAAGCTCCAACTCCTCACAGAAGCTAGTATCTCCCCCTTACAAGCTTCCAACTACTCACGGAAGCTAGTCTCTCCCTCTTACAAGCTTCCAACTCCTCACGGAAGCTAGTCTTTCCCTCTTACAAGCTCTCGCTCTCTATTAGATAAAAATTATCAAAGTTCTTTTTTTTTTCTCATGGGTGATAATATTAAAATAGTATGCTCACATGGTGGTAGAGTAAATGGGTTAACTTACGAAGAAGGTGACACCCAATTTTTTACAACTTATCGTCATATTACTTTAGAAAATTTATGCAATTTAATTTTAGCACGTTTTTCTATTAATTATGAATTTATTTTAAAGTCTGTTTTTGGTTCCATATGTTTATTAATAGATGGTGAAGAAGCATGGAATTTTATTCTTGAGATTAATTCGCAATCACCTTATATTAGTTTATATGTTACTCAAGTTTCATCATTTGTTAATAGAACTAATGATGAATTTGTGTCTAATTACCCACATGTTAACACAGGTGCTAGTTCTTCTTCTCAAACAATTCCTCCCTTACTAGATGAACATAATGATGATGATGATGATGATGATGATGATGATGATGACAATGACAATGACAATGATGAGGACAATGAAAATAGTGACGATTTAATTGAAAATACTGGTTATGAGATAGATGATGATAGTACTGATAATTCTAGCACTCCTGAATTATTTGTAGGGCAAACATTCGACAGTTGTTCAAAATTTAGAAGTTTTATAAGTAGTTTAGCAATTCAGCATAATTTTAGTTGTTCAGCCAGCGCTACGAATAATTTCCATGGAATTATATATAATTGTGATAAACAGAATTGTCATTGGAGAGTATATGCCAAATTCATAGAAAAAGGACAAATAGTTAAAGTTAGTACACTAGAAAGTCGTCATTCCTGTTTAAGTGGACTTACGACAGGACGTCATCGACTAGCTACCGCTGCATGGGTTAAGACTAAAATAGTTGATTTAATCAGAGACCATGCCCACATACTGTTGACTGAGCCCTTCTCCAGCGTAGTGTGGGGTAGTGTACTCTGCAGCGTAAGGCTGGCTAGGGTACTCTGGAGCGTACTGCTGGCTAGGGTACTCTGGAGCGTACTGCTGGCTGGTGCCCTCTCCATGGTACTCCTGGCTGGTGCCCTCTCCATGGTACTGCTGGCTGGTGCCCTCTCCAGCAGCGCCCTCCTCGTCCTCTGGATCGTCCACCCTACGGTGTCGTGAATGTCTCAGGGGAACAGTGGCAGCCGGATAATCGGCTGGGATACGTGTATGCAATGGAGGCATATCAGGATCCCGTCCAAGACTCAGTGAATCTACGCGAGTTAAAATATTTCGCATCCACTCCCGACCATGCGGCCACAAATAGCTTTGTGGTTCTTGGATATATTGTTGCCCCATAATAGCCTGAAATATAAAATATGCAAATTATAATTGTCATTATATATCTCTTGAGTTTAAATAGTGGTATAGTAGTAAAGTCCTACCGCTTCAGATATGTCATCAGCAAAAGCTCGCAGGGAAGATTCATCTACGGCTCTAGACTTGAACCGTGGCTCCTCAAATTTGTATGCTCTGTTGGTCATACGAGGCGCTCCCCACCATTGTCTATACGCCAAATCACCTTCATCTGCATTTTGTAAAAATAATCATAAGATAAATGCTACCGGTCCAAATATACTAGTAAGTTAGAACTTACATTCATCAGGATGCATTATTCGGGGCAGCCCTGCCACACTACTATCCTGGAATCGTCTATACCAGGCGGCTCTAGCAGTATCGATTCTGTTTCTTGCATTGGCTATATCATAACTCATGGCAGGCGGATCATCCGGAATAATCTGCCTGCAACCGAATTGCCGGAGAACGCGATCTGCCGGATGATACATAGTGTAACGATCGTATATAATATATGATTTGTGTAGTGCCAAATCATATGACGTCCTTTTAATTTCTGGAGCATTTTCATCATCTGAGTATGGTATCCATACAACCTATTGGATGACAAGTTATACAAAAAATTTGTGATACTCTATTACATGAATTGACAATTGTAGTTTAAAACGCTCTAAAATTTCAAGCGGAAATGAATTGACAATTGCGTAGTTACCTCCTTCCACGGTACTATATCAAATTCTCCCTTGTAGATTGAAACATTCTTATGTAAATTATGATGAGGGTCCACTATATTTGTGGCCCATCGCGTAGCAAGCGGAAAAATTCCAATATCACTGAAAATGCTGGTTACAGGTCGACCAATAAAGAAATGCTCGTAGCACCATACCTAAGACATGAAAACATATGATATTTACAAAATGTATATCATCAAAACGAATTTAGCGAATTTAGGGATTATATTTTTATTACCTGAACCAGGGTCATGCACCCACACAAATTTTTGGTACCCTTTGATCTAACAAATTCCGTCAAGCTAGCATATAAATATGCTAAGGTAGCAGCTTCCCATGCATGACGTGTATGTTCTTTTAAATTGTCTAAAAAGGGTAACAGTCGCACGTTTACTTTATTTCCTTGTCCGTCGGAAAATAGCATTGCCCAACACAAACAGAGCAAATATGCTCTAGTACAATAAAGTATCTGCAAATATTGAAACTAACATATTAAAACTAACACACTTTTGAAATTAACTAATAAATAAATTTTAACAATAATTACGTACCCTTAAATCATCGACCACGACTGGACCGTCGATAGTTTCATCTAGATCCATGAAATTACCCCGAAGCCAAGTTATACTGACAAAACTCTTTCCTCTTAAGTCCGATGGTGCATTAATGCCTAGATATCTCCGGATGATTTGAGATGTATTTAAAGTTGTATCAAAATATATAGGTTCACCTGTAATAGGTAATCCTAAAATATTTGCAACATCCCAAAGTGTGATTGTCATTTCACAAACGGGCAACTGAAAGGTGTTGCATTGAGGCCACCATCGCTCAGCGAGACTAAAAATGATATGTACATCGTGGACTAAAATTTGAATTTCATCCAAATATTGAAATCCAAATGAACGTACCAGCTCCTTTTGGGCAGCATTTAACTCCCATTTACGATATCCTCTCTGTATCCTCCAACTTCCATGTTCCCGTGTCCGAACCTCGGAAGGATAATCATATAGCTACAAGCGAATTATATTCTTATATTTATGTAAAATAAATAAATAATAATGCTAGTTATCATTTTTAAATTTACCTTCCCGTTAAAAACCAACGTAGATATATGAGTTTCTCGTTCTTGTTTTATGGCTTCTGTAACCGGTCCCCCGGGAATACGGCCGTCATTCGGTTCAGCCATCTGTTACATTTTAGACAAAAACTATTAGTATAGTTATTCATACATAGAAAATATAATTTTAATATAAAATACAAAAACTTACTCTGTAAAGAGGAGATCAAGATAGAGGAAGGAGCGAGTAATCTTCTGTGAAGTTGCAGGAGGAAGGACTTGTGAAGAGGAGGGAAGGAGCTGTAAAGAGGAGGGAAGAGCTGTAAAGAGGAGGGAGGAGCTTCAGAATTTATGAAGAAGAGGGAGGGGGAGTGGAGTGGTCTCCGAGAAGTGGAGGGGAGTCTCCAACGTAGTGCCATACATCATGGCGCGTGGGAGAGAGAGCTCGGGAAGGGCTGGCGCTGGCCACGCCTTGTGGCGTGTAGGGGGATAGGACAAGGGGGATGGGACAAGGCAGGGGATGGGACAAGGCATGGGATGGCCCGGTGCGGGTGGAGGCCATGGGCAGGCCATGGGGCATGGGCGGGAATAGGCCTTGGGAGATGGCGTGTGATGGGACAATGCAATAGAGGGGCAGGCTCGTGTGATGGGAAGGCTCGTGTGATGGGACAATGCAATAGAGGAGCAGGCCATGGCGTCTGAGGCGCAGGCCATAAAGCATGGCGCGTCAGGGGCCCTCACAAGCCATGGAGCATAGCGCGTGGAGCAGGTGTAAGGCCATGGACCATGGCGTGTCACTCACATGCCGGGGGGGCGAGCATGGCCTGGAGCATAGGCCATGGGGCATGGCGTGTGAGGGGCGTAGGCCATAGGGCATGGCGTGTGAGGGGATGGGGTTGGGGCCCTGTCCAGGGAATGCCATGAATGATGGCGTGTTGTACCTGACTACCAGCGCACGCCACTAGTGATGTAGTTTCGTTACCCCAATTGCAATTTCCCCAAACTTGTTACTTTTTTCACAATATCGTTAAAATTCTTCACTCTATATGAAATTTTCTGTTAAACAAATAGTATTGGCTCTTATGGTTATGAGAAGAGCTATAAGATCCTGACTGGATGAAAAAAGATTAGTGAATCGATTGGGCATATTATTTTATTCATTTATAATAATGGTGAAGTTGAGGACAGTAGGTAATATTTCTTCCATTTATGATTATTATTTTTATTTATAATAATGGTAAAAGTTGGGGACAGTAGATATTATTTTTTTCATTTATAATAATAGTGGGAGTCGGATATTATTTCTTCCATTTATAATAATGGTGGAAGTTGAAGACACTAGTTATTATTTCTTCAATTTATAATAATGATAAAAGTTATGACCTAAAAGTCATACAATACAGCGTGTAAAAAGTCTCGTACGATTCTTGGAACATCCTATAAAAAAGAAACTCCACTTTTTATGTAGATATATGCTTGGATTACGACCATTTAAGCCAAGTAGCTCCTATGTGCCAACTTCTTTGCGCGAGTAACTTACTATGACCAACTTACAAAAGGAAAAAAACAGCTACTCCCTTTTTTGTGTAACAAGTAAAGCAGCATTCCAAATTATGCAAAAAAAAATTGTGCAAATACAACATAACTTATCAAGTATATAATATATAGAAGAACATAATTAATTAAGAAATGCCATGGTTTATACCTTACACATAAAATAAAAAAAATCTTCTCTCCAAGATACCATTATACTATCCCCAACATACTATCTAGGGTATCACAAGATGTTAGTTTTGGTTATAATCAAGAATGATAAGACCATGAGATAGTTTCTCTAGTACGGTAATTCTTGACCACCGGGACCGTATGTCTCACCACTACCAATAGGTTAGGAGTCATTGGCGGGATATATATATATATATATATATATATATATATATATATATATAGAAAAAAAAAATATATAGCGTCCAGAAGAGGATCGAATCAATGTTCGCCCATTTTCTGTGGGGAATGAAGGAAGGAGGGATCATCCAAGCGCATCTGGGTGAAGTGGTCCGAGGTGGCGTGCCCCACGGAGGAAGGGGGGTCTGGGGTTGAGGCGGTTGCAGGAGATTATCGATGCGATGGCGGTGAAACTTTGGTGGAAACCCCGCTCGCATGACGCGCTGTGGACGTCCTTCTTCCGTGCTAAATATTGTCTGAGGGCTCACCCCGGGCAGGACTAGGCCACATCCGCCGCATCCCACGTATGGCTCAGGTTGCTAGAGGGAAGGGCCCTCGGCAAGGACTCCATTGCCATGGATATTGGTAGGGGTGAGATTCCCTTCTTTTAGGAACAATGGCTTCCGCAGGGGAGGATTTGCCCGAGGGTGCCCTCGGCGAGATCAGTTCACCTGCCGGTAAGGGACTTCATGCTTGCTCAGGGCAGAATGGATTATCCCCGAATTGCTCTGGAGGCGGGGGCAGCGGCTTGCGAGCGCATTCGTGCGTCCAATCGGCTGATGTTACCCAGAGAGGACCGATGGTGGTGGCGGCCCAATCACTCAGGAAAGTTCTCCACGGAGTCGGCGTGGGAGCTGGTGCGAGTGCGGTGCCCGCGCATTCATCATTATGATAACATTTGGAGCAGGTACATTCCTCTGAAATGGTCTTTCTTGCTTTGGCGTATTCTTCGGGATCGGCTTTCGACGGACGACCAAATGCCCGGATGTGGGTATCAATTGGCTTCCAAATACCATTGTTGCAAGGAGCCGAGAGTGGAGAATGTGGTGCATCTATTTGAAAAAGGGGATGTGGAAGCGGGTTTATGGGATCATTTTCAGCAGGTGTGTTCGGTTGGGGCTGGAGTGAGAGAAGGGGGGGGGGGGGGGGGGGGGGGGGTTGATAGGTTCACTCTTTGGTGGGCCTCGGACCAGTCGCAACTGCGTCATATCATTGTCGAGGCAGTGGCCGGGGTTATTTGGAAAAACAGGAATAATTATAGATATGAGGGATTTTCCTTCTCGATCCCTATGCTTCGAGTCGAAGTTCGGCGGCAGGTGGGTAAGATTCTAGCATGCTTTCCGCGGATGGGTGGGCTGGACTCGAGTATTAGGGAGCATTGGTTGGCGTCCTCGAGGGGCTCAGTTGCGTGGAGCGCGAGGGTGCCTTGATCTTCGAGGGCGGGGGGAGTTGGGTCAGGGGGCTTCCTCGTCGACTTCCCGATTTTGTCTCGTGGCCTTTGGCCTTTTCTCTTATTTTCTTTTTTCTTTTCGGGGCAGGGGGGTCTCCCTCTGACCGTCTTGTTTGGCCTAAGGCCTTTTTGTGTCTCTTACTGCCACCCCAGTGCTTTTCTGGGCATATATACATCATTTTGAATATATATATATATATATATATATATATATATATATATATATATATATGAAGAAGAAGAAGAAGCCGCCAACGACCTCTAGCTCAAGTGGTTAGAGTGGACCATATCCTCCCAAAAGGTTGTAGGTTCGAGCAATGGAGATGCACATTTAATTTCATATGGAGGAATAAATGTGAGTGTAGGCCGGATGCGATGAGATACATGTGCTGGTGTTGGCCTTCGGGTTAAGCATGATGCGGTGAGATACAAGTATGGGTACGAACCTTCGAGCCAAGTTTGTAGGCCTTCAGACTAGGAGTCTGTAACACAATTACCTGTTCCAATATATATATATATATATATATATATATATATATATATATATATATATATATATATATATATATTGTTAGAAAAATTCTTCACTTAAAATCTGCAAACAAAATAAATAACGTAAATGTTACCGGCCTCCGGGGAAGTCGTGCACGTAGCACTGCCCTAAGAGTTAGCTCGGGTCTATGTGCAGACCGTATCCGAACGCTCATAGTGGTAAAATTCCCGCTCCACCGGAATCTCTTTGCCGCACACGATTTGGAGAGAGCGACCCCGACTTAGCTCTGCCCAGAGCAACGAAGAAAATAGCTGTAATATGAAGGAGACGAGAGTTTCGGGAAGAAGAATTTTGTGTGTACTGGAAGAGAAAGAAGAACGGATTTATATAGGCTGATGGTGGCTCTTTGTAACGTTCAGAAATTATGAACAATAATATTTTAACGTTACAAAGTAATGAAAAATACAAAAAACGTGGTACAATGAATCTGGACGGAAATCAAGATCCTACCGTTACAAAATTTAAAAGGATTAGTAACGGTCAGAAAAATAAATATGAGCAAAAAATCTTTTAGGGTCTCGGCCCGAACCCGAAGAAGGAATCGAATCGGAATTCGGCGCCCGCAGACGTGGGCATGTACCCGCACCCACACCCGTTACGCGCACCGAACCGAGCCGAGCCGGGCCGGGCGGCGGCGGCGGCGCGCGCGTGTGGCCCATGGGGCTTCCACTCAATAGTTTAATGAAGCAAGATTGAAGGAGTGTATATATGCACATTGGAAAGCAAACTTGCAGCCGATGTGGGACTAATAACTTTAGGTGGGAGGTGAGCTTTTGAGCTAAAGCTGAGCTAACAATCCCCCCCCCCCAAAAGCTCAAGTTCCTGGGTAATTGAAGACAGAAAGATAAAGAAGGAGTAAGAGAATTTCTAGGCAGTTGTATACTATGCATAAGTGAGATGGACTATAGCCTTGAATCTCACGTGGTGACTATTGTCTTTGTCTGAAGAAGAGCTTGATGGACTACGCCTTGAATCAGTCTTCTTGAACCAGACTCAGAGAAATACCACACATAGTACGCTAGAGGTACTTGGGTCTGTCGGGTGGCGCGTTTGGTTGGCCATGCGCACTTTTACACATTCATGAGAGTTGTCTAGGATCGCTCTGTCCTATAGTCGCGGCCCTCACGACCTCTCATATAGGTAAGTCCTTAAGGGTTGGTGATAGGAATCAACCCTGCATATCATGCTTGGACTTATTAAGAGTTTAAACTCAACCTATCCATATCACAAAAGGAACACTGTCACCATAGGGATGAGGTATGAATGTACACATGTACAGCCTCCTGGGCTTTTATTTTAAAGAGAATTTAATCTCTGGTCAGTGTTCCATAATAGTCACCTAGTCCAGCTTGTTTCTACCCATTGAACCGGCTTCTTGGGATCTCCAGTCATACTCGGTTGGGTTGCCACTGCTGGTGACTATACTATGGACTTAATCCCATCCCCCTCGATGATTCTAGGATCAATGTCCTAGACAGACCCTTCGTCAAGTGGTCTGCAAGGTTCTTTTCTGACTTTATATAGTCAAGAACCACATATTTTCCTAATAGGCTCTTTATTGACTTGAAGCGCAGTTGCAGGTGCCTGTTCATCTTAGCATTCACAGAATCATGCTTTAGTAGTTCTATAACAGATTTATTATCACAGTTTATAGAAATTACAAGAACAGGATGAACAGAAATAGGTATATGCATAACAAGATTTCTAAGCCATTCGGCTTCTGTACATGTAGTATCCAAAGCTATCATTTCAGAGTCCATTGTACTTCTGGCTATGATAGTTTGTTTACGTGATCCCCAGGAGATTACAGCTCCTGCTAGGGTAAAAACATATCCAGTAGTAGATTTCACATCATGTGAATCAGTTATCCAATTTGCATCGGAGTAACCTTCTATGATATCAGGGTGTCTAGAATAATGAAGTTTATAATCTAGAGTACCTTTAAGATATCTAAATACTCTGTCCAATGCAGTCCAATGTGACTGATTTGGGTTACTAGTATATCTACTTAGTCTTCCAATAGCAAAAGCAATATCAGGTCTGGTCCTATTTGTTATGTACATAAGGGACCCTATCATCTGTGAATATCTATGTTGTTCTATAGGAGATCCTTCATTCTTCTTGAGAACAACATTGCTATCATATGGAGTAAGGGCATGTTTTTTGTCAAAATACTCAAACTTCCTTAGCATTTTTTCAATTGAATGTGCTAGGGATAGAGTATAGCCCTCTTTGCATTTGGACACTTGCATTCCTAGGATCAGGTTTGCTTCACCTAGGTCTTTCATGTCAAACTGGTTAGATAAATAATTCTTGGTATTATTTATCAATTCCAATGAAGATCCTAAAATAAGAATATCATCAACATACAAGCATAAGATAACACAACTTTTATTTGTATTTTTGGAATACAAACATTTGTCATATTCATTTGGCACAAAACCAAATTCTATAATAACTTTGTCAAATTTGTTGTGCCATTACTTGGGAGCTTGCTTTAGGCCATTAAGAGATTTTACTAATCTGCAAACCTTCTTTTCTTGACCTTTAGCAATAAAACCTTCAGGTTGCTCCATATATATCTCTTCTTCTAAATCTCCATTTAGAAATGCTGTCTTTACATCCATTTGATGGATCAGCATATCATGAATGGATGCTAAAGCTAGAAGGGTTCTAATAGAAGATATTCTAGCTACAGGAGAGTAGGTATCAAAATAATCTAATCCTTTCTTCTGGGTAAATCCTTTGGCTACTAATCTAGCCTTATATTTTTCTATGGTACCATCGGCTCTAAGTTTCTTCTTAAAGATCCACTTACAACCTATTGGTTTGCTGCCTAGAGGAAGGTCTGCTAAAAACCAAGTATTGTTCTCCATGATAGAGTTGTACTCATTGTTAATAGCTTCTCTCCAGAAAGGTGCATCAGGAGAGGATATGGCTTCTTCATAAGTTGAGGGATCACCTTCTATTAAAAATGTGAAGAATCCTTCTCCTAAATTCTTTTCAATCCTTTCTCTTTTACTCCTTCTAGGTTCTATGACTTATTCAGATTGAGAATTAGGCATTTGGTCATGAGAACTAGTAGAGGGAGTAAAAGAAGGGTTAGAGGAAGATGAAGGGTTTCTATCCTTGAAGGGAAAAATATTCTCAAAGTAAACTGCATCTCTAGCTTCAATGATTGTGTTATTAGAGATTTTATTTACTTCAGAATGGGTTACAAGAAATCTATTGGCATTACTATCTAGGGCATATCCTATGAATACAGCATCTACAGTCTTAGGTCCTATCTTCCTCTTTTTGGGTTCAGAAATTCCTACTTTAGCTGGACATCCCCAAACTTTGAGGTAATTAATCCTAGGGGTTCGACCTTTCCATAACTCATATGGGGTCTTATCATTAGTCTTACTGGGTATCCTATTAAGAATATAACAGGTTGACAATAAGGCTTCTCCCCAAAGATTATCAGGGGCACCTGAGCTGAAAAGCATAGCATTAACCATATCTAAAAGAGTGCGATTCTTCCTTTCAGCAACTTCATTGGATTGTGGTGAATAAGGAGCAGTTACCTCATGAATAATTTTGTACTCTTCACAGAAGTTAGTCATTTCATTTGAGGTATACTCTCCACCACGATCTGATCTAAGGATCTTAATCTTCCTATCCAACTGGTTCTCAGCTTCAGATTTATAGACCTTGAATCTGTCTAGAACTTCATCTTTGGTCTTAAGGAGGCAGGTATAGCAATACTTTGAATGGTCATCTATAAAAGTTACAAAGTATTTCCTACCACCTCGGGTCAAGACCCTATTGGAATCACAAACATCACTATGGATAAGTTCTAGGAGTTCAGAATCCCTATGGACAGATTTGAAAGGTAATCTAGTATGTTTGGCTTGAACACATATCTCACATTTGTGTTCATCGTCTATAGAAGTCTTAGGGATAAGATCTAAGTTCATCATCCTTTTGATAGATCCTAAGTTCACATGACCTAGTCTACCATGCCAAACATTTGATGATTCAACATTTGCAACAAAAGAAGGATTAGAACTTTTATTCATAGTACTTAAAATAAAGAGTCCATCTTTCACAAATCCTTTCCCCACAAACAAATCATTCTTAGAGAAAACTACTTTATTGGCCTCCATTACAATTTTGTATCCTGAGGCTACAAGGAGAGATCCACTAACAAGATTTCTCCTGACAGACGGCACATGAAGCACATCATGGAGAGGTAGAATTTTTCCTGATGTCATCTTCAGATCTATTCTTCCTCTTCCCACAACTTGTGCCGTTGAGCCATCTCCTAGGGTCACGCCTCCTCCACCTGATTCCTGATAGGTTGAAAAACAGGAGCGATCAAATGAAACGTGAACATTAGCTCCAGAATCCAACCACTAATCATCAGAATGGAAGGACAGGTTTATTACAGGTTGAAAGCTTACAGACCTGAAGGAGCTGGAAGACCCATTCAGAATCATGTTAGCCTCTGGCTTGTCTTTTCCCTTGAAGGAGTTCTGGATAGGTTCTTTCTTCCTTTGGAAGCAGTTGATGGCTGTATGGTTGGTTCGACCACACATAAAACAAAATCTTCTTTGATCCTGAGTCTGACCAAAGTTTCTAGGTTTTTGGGGTTGAGGATTTTGGTGGTGATGGTTTTGGTAATAATGATTTTTGTGAGAAGGTTGAAAACTCTGCTTCTTTTTGAAGGAGGTTTTCTTGGATTTGAGATGGTTGTTAGACTTAGGTTTTTCATGGCTTTCTACAAGGTTTACCTTAGCTGTGGCATTTGACCTAGCTTTGGTCTTGGACCTATATTTCTCTTCTGTTCTAATTCTCTGTAGAGCTTGAGAGTATGAAATAGATCCTTGTAGATGTAGAAGGTCCTTTGCCACCTTAGACCAGGAAGGAGGGAGTTTATCTATCAAGCACCCTATTTTGTGCTCAGTAGAAAAGACGGTTCCCTTGGCTTGAAGCTGCCTAAGGTGTTCTTGGAACTCATGGATTTGGTCATTGATAGGTTTGTTATCTACCATGACATATTGGTTGAATGTGGTAGAATTGAATCTATCAATTCCAGCATCATCACAACCGTACTCATCTTCCAAAGCATCCCAGAGTTCTTTAGCGCTTTTATACTCAAAAAATATGTCGTAGAGTGACTCCGACATAGCGCTTAAGATTCCGTGGAAGCAGTGGTAGTCAATTTCCTTAGGGGTCTTGGGTTTAGAAGAAGAGGAGGACTTAGAAACCCCTACGTCAGACTCAGTTTCATTAGAATCATTTGAGATGGGTGTAGACCCATCAATGGCAGAAATTAGACCTAAGGTGGTAAGCCAAAATTTCATCTGGCTCTGCCACCTTTTGAAGTAGGTGCCATTGAATTTTGCAGGCTTTGCAGAGAAAGTCTCTTCCTTGGAAGTCATGTTCCTAAGGTCTGAAAAAATTATATTTACTCAATAAGATAGTTTTAAGCTAAAAATAACAATTAAAATAATTTTAGTAATAAACCTTTTAATTTTTAGTTTTTCAAGTTTTGATGAGGTTGGGTTAGCTGTAGGGGCCGGATCCTAGCAAGCGGAGGTTCACTAGGAACTCTTAAGTACTGGTCACTTAGACGATATTTCGCCTTGTTGACAGAAGGGCCCTTTCGGCTTGTTCCCAAACAAATATTAACTTTAGAACTTAAAACTAAAGGAATTTTTTTTACTAAATTATTTAATTGTTTGATTTGGCCTAAATTAAAATATTGAGTAAAATGAAAGTTGGTATTGACAAAAATAAAACTAACACAATTATATTTGTCTAAGATGTCAATTTAACAAATAATGACAATTAACGACTATTAATTGATATGTGAGATATAATTGATATGTCAAATAATGACAATGAAGGAATAAAATTAAATGAGAGACAAGATTAAAACTTTGAATAGAATATTCAATAAAAAACAAATATTGAAGCTTTTGAAGCAATATTAATTGATATGTAAACAGTAACAATATTAATGCATTATTAAAACAATATTAAACAATAACAAGTTAACAACACCAAGTTTTGTCCGGTAGTGAAATGTTGGATTGATACAATAGGCTAATATGGCTAATAGGCTAACAAGTAACAAATTTCTTGTATGAACAGAAGCTTTGAAAACAGAAGCTAAAACAAATAACAAATTGTACAGAAGCTAATAACAAGTTTCTTGTATGAACAGAAGCTAATACGGCTAATAGTTTTTCCTGTTAGAAACAGAAGCTAAAGCAAATATTTATAGCTAAGCTAAAACAAATATTTATAGCTTTGAAAGCAAGTAAGAAATTGTAAACAGTAAGAATTTTTTTTATTATTATTTATTTTCCGTATGAACAGTACCAAACAGAAAAAAAAGAAATAATGAATATGTGAAATTGAGATAACTCTTAGATTGTTAGAAAAATTCTTCACTTAAAATCTGCAAACAAAATAAATAACGTAAATGTTACCGGCCTCCGGGGAAGTCGTGCATGTAGCACTGCCCTAAGAGTTAGCTCGGGTCTATGTGCAGACCGTATCTGAACGCTCCTAGTGGTAAAATCCCCGCTCCACCGGAATCTCTTTGCCGCACACGACTTGGAGAGAGCGACCCCCGACTTAGCTCTGCCCAGAGCAACGAAGAAAATAGCTGTAATATGAAGGAGACGAGAGTTTCGGGAAGAAGAATTTTGTGTGTACTGGAAGAGAAAGAAGAACAGATTTATATAGGCTGATGGTGGCTCTTTGTAACGTTCAGAAATTATGAACAATAATATTTTAACGTTACAAAGTAATGAGAAATACAAAAAACATGGTACAATGAATCTGGACGAAAATCAAGATCCTACCGTTACAAAATTTAAAAGGATTAGTAACGGTCAGAAAAATAAATATGAGCAAAAAATCTTTTAGGGTCTCGGCCCGAACCCGAAGAAGGAATCGAATCGGCATTCGGCGCCCGCAAACGTGGGCATGTACCCGTACCCGTTACGTGCGCCGAACCGAGCCGAGCCGGGCCGGGCGGCGGCGGCGGCGCACGCGTGTGGCCCATGGGGCTCCCACTCAATAGTTTAATGCAGCAAGATGGGAGGAGTGTATATATGCACATTGGAAAGCAAACTTGCAGCCGATGTGGGACTAATAACTTTAGGTGGGAGGTGAGCTTTTGAGCTAAAGCTGAGCTAACATATATATATATATATATATATATATATATATATATATATATATATATATATATATATATATATATATATATATATATGAATGGAGAATATGTCCCTCAAGTGCTCCATCTAAGGCTTCCGCTCCTGCAACTGCACCTGTCCCCCCAACTGTTCATGAATATGTCATATAGGGTTCATGCTCAGATCAAGATGTCCAGCCTTCTCCTGATCTCTTAGTCAGATATATGCAAGCCTGAAATGATCAGGGAAGAGAATGTTATTGAGCCCAAAAATGTCCTAGGGAGGGAGGTGGTAGAGATAGTGTGACCACCACTTTCTAAAAATGAGGATATTTTTGACTTTTTGTGAAATTAATTATTTTAGTTATCTTTTAATTAATTGAATATTAGTGTCATAAATTGGTAAAATCTTAGAACCACCTTGACTAAATGATTAGAATTGACCATGGTAGACTAAAATAGTGAGTATAAACAATCCTTAAATCTATTTTTATTTAGTTAGTAGTCTTTAATTTAGCTAGAATCATTAATTAGAAAAGTTAGGCAAAAACACTAAGTTAGGAGAAGGCCTTTCCGTAGAAACTTGTCATGACAACTTAGAGGGGCTCCTTGGACATTTCCCCATGGACCCAAAACCCTAGCCAACCCATGTATGGCCGGCCAAACATGTCCCCCTTGCTATTAATAGCAAACACTTCTCCTTCTTTCCCTTTCATCGGAAACCCTAACTCTAATTTGTTTTCTTTCCAAAATTTCCTCCATCTCCCAAATTGTGTCCAAATTTCCTCAAACCAGTAGCAAATTCTTTCCCTTGAAGAGAGGAAGCCTCTATTTGCTAGGTTAGGAGCATTTGGAATAATTTGGCCACTGGAGCTTGGTGGAGATCTAGATCTAGAAAATTTTCTTTAGGAATCCATCTTCCAAGTGGTAAGAGCTCTCTAAATTCTCTAAATTTCTTTCATTAGTATAGATGCATTCATTTAGGATCCCCCTTTACATTAGGAATGCCTTGGGTCTAGTTTGCATCCATTTGGAGTACGTAACACGAGAGTATCAGATACGCACACCAAATTTTTGATGAAATGACTATTAGAGGTTTGATAGTTTAATTTCAGTTTCTAAATTTTGTTTTGGATTTGTTTTGCCACGTATTATCTAATGCTATGTTTGTCTAACAAATTAGGAGTGTTTGGAGGTTGGTATCATGGATTGGGGGTTTGTTTATAATGTATGGCATGTTTAATTCACTTACAATTCAGGACAGTCTCACCCTTTCATTCCCACATTCTCTGTTCGGACTTTGGACTACGGATTTCAGTCCATTACAACATGTTCAAGTCCTTTAGTATGTATATTAGTACATGTTAACTTAGCATTCAATTTACTGCATTAAATTGCAATCCATCCACCTCAATGTATCCAATATAAGCATACTTCATGTTAGTCCCCTGCTATTGCATCAATTAGAAAGTTGGTATAGTAGTATATAGAGAGTAGGGACTGTGTGTTTGGGACTGAGCAGTTAGGAAGGGATTACCTATAGATGCAGTCCTAATTGATCAAGTCAAGAGATGTTGGAGTGTTAGCCTGTCCTGCCACTTTGAGCGTTCAGTCCTGTCCATTGTAGGTTCAAAGCTTTAATGTGGTATCAGATGGTTAGCTACATTGGTATTAGCCATAGGAAATTACACCTATCAGTTATAACTGATTCTAAGGGAGGTTAGAACCTGGTCGAGTGAATAAGCATATTGGGCAGACATGTGATTGAGGGGGGACTTTAGGTATGGGGTTAACTATTAGTGAGAGGTAGAGTAGTAGCTGTCCCAAGTTAGGAATGTGAGGTATCAGTTATAAACTTTAAGGGAATACTTCTCATTTGAGTTTCAGTTAACTAAGAATATAGAGGGGGATCATGTATAGGACTTGTTAGCACCAGTTATAGAGAGGGGAGGGGTTCTT
>JANAVB010003398.1:1093139-1432353 GCA_029216955.1 Iris pallida
AAGCGTTATAGATAATTCATCCAAAACCGTCATTAATAGGTTGAATTTCTGCTACGTTTTATTTTCAAAGCGTTATGGATAGTTATGAAAAACTGCTGTATATGGTCGTTGTATCACATTTATAATGCTCTATACTGCATGACATTCCAAACGCTGCTCAATTCAATTCGAAAACAACCACTTTGAACCATATTCACAACAAAGCATTGAAATGTAATATAAAGTACCATTCTCCATTTCATTGTCTCAAAATAGAGTATTTTAGCTACCATTCTACATTTTTCCATTTCATTATATACATCTTCTCAAAATATATAGAGTATCCAATATAGAGTACACTTTAGCTACATCAAAACTATCGACATCAAAAATCTCACAGATACTGTAGCGAAGAAGCACACTTATAATGCTTCAACTTGGTCACATGAAGACTGTCCATAGCACATGTACGTATAGCAAAATCCTGAAAAAGAAAGCAAAACCCTTACTTTTAGAGTCTGTCAATTTTAGAGTATGTGATTTATATCGAAAAACCGAGAGTATCAGAGTACTCTAATAAAAACCGAAACCAACAAATAAAGTAAAACATCTAGGCATGGCATAGTGGACGTAGTCCCAAAATCAACGATGCAAGCATGCTAATGGAGATGTCATTCCCGAAATAGAAATACTCCCAACTAATATATACCCGCATGTGATTTATATCGAAAAGCTCCCAACAAAAATACCCACAGTACCAAGTTAAACCCATCATGCATAATAGATACCCAACCAACAATTTTAATCCAAATAGCAAAACATCTCCTACAGCAAAGAAATCTTTCCCAACCCAACATGTATATAGGAAAAACCTAAACCAACATCCCACAACAAGTATAGGAAAGAGAACCCAAGCAACGATTTATACAAGAAACCCAAACCAACAATACATGCATCACAAATAATTCCAACAGCAGCTAGGTAACCCAAAACCGAAAATGATCCAACAGCAAGTAAAGAACCGAATATGATCTAAAGATCATTCCCGCTTCACAAACAAAGACAATCGTAGGATCGTCAAGCCAAAATCGAACCCAACACGTATCAGTCGATCGAAACCCTTTTTATGTAGGGATCGAGATCCAACAACATCATCGACAAACAAAATAAACCCAAAAACTGAAATCAATCAAGAGTTTAGAATTTATACCCCAAAATTTTGTGTCAGAATCCGAAGGGAGCCTTCGGACTCGGCTCGCAGGCACGCATAGCGCCTCGCCAGGTCGCGGCTGCAACTGTGGAGAGGCTACATCATCGACACGAAGGTATCCTCATATCCGTGTCCAGTATCAACTCATACAAACACGAGCGTATCTGTACCCAGAATGAACAACCCAACAGTACCAACATACAAACTACGACCAACAACAAGAAACGAAATAAGATATATAAGATGTCTCAGATAAGGATCAATCATCTTCTGCTGTACTAGCGTGCCATAACACGTATAGGACACGTCCCGACACGGAGCCAGTGTATCCGATACGATCTGCAACACTTTGGTTCATTTGGTCGAACGACCATCACCAAGAGTATCAGAGTACTCTAATAAAAACCGAAACCGACAAATAAAGTAAAACATCCAGGCATGGCATAGTGGACGTAGTCCCAAAATCAATGACACATGCATGCTAATGGAGATGTCAATCCCGAAATAGAAATACTCCCAACTAATATATACCTGCATGTGATTTATATCGAAAAGCTCCCAACAAAACACCCACAGTACCAAGTTAAACCCATCATGCATAATAGATACCCAACCAACAATTTTAATCCAAATAGCAAAACATCTCCTACAGCAAAGAAAACTTTCCTAACCCAACATGTATAATAAGGAAAACCTAAACCAACATCCCACAGCAAGTATAGGAAGGAGAACCCAAGCAACAATTTATACAAGAAACCCAAACCAATAATACATGTATCACAAATAATTCCAACAGCAGCTAGGTAACCCAAAACCGAAAATAATCCAACAACAAGTAAAAAACTGAACATGATCTAAAGATCATTCGTGCTTCACAAACAAAGAAAATCGTAGGATCGTCAAGCCAAAATCGAACCCAACACGTATCAGTCGATCGAAATCCTTTTTATGTAGGGATCGAGATCCAACAACATCATCGACAAACAAAATAAACCCAGAAACTGAAATCAATCAAGAGTTTAGAATTTATACCCCAGAATTTAGTGTCAGAATCCGAAGGGAGGATTCGAACTTGGCTCGCAGGCACACATAGCACCTCGTCGGGTCGCGGCTTGTGACTGTGGAGAGGCTTCGGACTCGGCTCCCCAAATGCAATTACACTCCCTTGAACAAGAACAAACAGAAAAAAAATCAAAGAACACAAGCATTTGGTACTTACAATTATTTCATCGAACATGAAGCACACATAGAACAATTCCTAACAAAATCTTTTTTTAGGAAAAATCCAAATCAAAATCACTCACTTAATCAAGAGAAGTCAACGATGATGCAGCCCTTTTCGGATCATCGCCGACGTGGATGGAGACGTCGAGAAACCCTAAAAGAATCCTAATTTTGGAGAGATGGATGCATGTATGGTTGTCAAAAATTAGAAGATTTTACTAAAATCATGTCGAGACAGAATTTAGGGCATAAATAAGCAATAATCGAGATTTTAGGACAAACCGGGGGTGAAGGCTACGTCGGTGACAACCTTCCCTCTGCGGTGGAGTCTGTAACCGAAGGAGACGAGGAACGGGCTGAGGGAAGTTGGGGAGCGATGAGCGGGCTGAGGGGAGTTGGGGAGCGGGGAGTGGGCTGAGGGGAGTTGGGGAGCGGAAGGAGAAGGAGAAGGAGAAAGAGAGAGGGTTTATAATTTTTCTTAAGTGCGGGAGAATTGCGGGGGAGTCAAGGTTTCTACTTAAATTTTCGTGCTTTTTTTATAACGCTCGTATCACTGGAGCACTATCAATAACATTTTTAATGTAAACCGTCATAGATTCTAGTCTTGCTGAACTTTGATGACGCTTCCACATCAGCCGTCATGAAAACCACTTATCAAGCGTCATTAATAGGTCTTTTTGTTGTAGTATATATATATATATATATATATATATATGTATATACTATATTTGGTACATCCTAAATAGTTCCTTCATATATAGTATCTTATGTTATAGTATAGTATTATTGCTCTAGTATCCTGTTAGGGATAGTATGGCCTAGGTACATAGTGTATGGACTCATGCAACCTAGAAACTCTAAGTTTGACCAAGTTTGACTAATCTAACCTAGAATTGACCTAGTTGACTTGTATTGACCTAGAAAAGGCCTAGAATCATGAAATAAATGCATGTAGATTTACTTTTACTCTAGAATACCATATAACTCAGTATGTATCATATATAGGTTTGTGTGACACCACTTTGGACATCGATCCTCATTCACTGTTCTAGACTATAGACGAGTACATTCTCTGATAGTTTTTATTTATTTGATGATCATTATGATTCAGCTTCTAATATAGTATTATTTGATTATCTGGCACAACACGAATTTGTATTTCTGGATCCATTATATGCGACACATATTCTACTTGTCTAGCCTCTATTTCTGGAATCACTCACTGGAACCACCTACAAGAATCACCTACTGGCATCATATCGTTCTGACTGGACTTGTGCTTGATTTACGTGTCGGGTTATGGATTCACTTGTACTTGTTGGGCAGGGAAATACTCGAGTAGATATGTAAACTTTCATATTCATACTGGAACCACCCCTACTGGAAAGATAGTCGTCGCCGCTAGGCTAAGCGTACGATGTACCATACTCACTACTGTTCTAATCTGGAAAGATAGCCGTCGCACGCTTGCCAAGCGTGTGATGTACCGTATTTACCCCCTATCAGTTTATATGTCGAAAATGGTATTTCAAAATACACTGATTTAGTGTCTTGTGCTGGACTCACACTGGATTCACACTGGACTCATATTTGTACTGTCTGGATTCACATCACATTTGTTCTTGTTCAGTTATCTCTATTTACAGTCGTCATTGCCATGCTCTCCTAATTCACTGTATTTACTTTCCTTGTTCTTTAGTTAAACTGTTGTTCTATTTCATTTTTTGTCTCAAACTTTCATGTTCATCAAGTATTACTTGCTATAACTGCTTTATAGTCTTTGTCATTTATTTGGAACTGCTAGAGGAGATGTGCTCATTCCATCCTGACTGGATATATTTTTTAGATGATTTCCCAGGGGATCTGTGTCCTACCCACTACGGATACGAGAAGGGGATAGCTACCTTGGGTCCTGATTCTCAGGAGTGATCACCAGGAGACTTAATACTAGTTTTGGCATTATGTTAGATTCATTGTTAGAACTTTTGGCATGTATTGTAATGAAGATTTTGATATTGTATTTGAGATTTGATTTTAGATATTATTTTAGTTATTGTTGAGTCTTTATGGTTACTTAGACTTCTTTGTTATCTTATCGTGTTTTAGACTGTAATTGAATATTTACCATATTATTTACTTGTCCTCCATTCGGAGTTGAGATCTATGACAGGTACATTATATCATTATGTGACATAGTTAGTTAGCGACCTAGACAACGTTCTACCGCTGATTCTATGGTATAGGTTGGACGCTGCTACGCACTCGTACCCCTATACCAGGTGCGAGTCGTGACACCTTTTTAGTGGTGGCCCATGTAGGTCGAGATTCACATTAGTGCGATATCGTGGTAGTGCGACGGTTTAGTTGTACTGCTACGAGCCTACGATAGAAAATAGGGAATATGCTATTGAGTGAGGATACTCAATCATAGTTAGGACTTCTTGAGAAGATTTCTAGGACGACCTTTAAGAATATTATTATAAACTATCTCGAAATTCGATTCCAACTGTTTCTGTCTACTCTTCCTTGTCTGTTGTTGAATTTGATTCTTGGTATTCATTGTTGACTTGATTTTCTACCAAGATAAATCTTATGGGCTAAGTTGTCTCAATTATGGAATCTAGAGTTTTTTGCATCCATATTAGTTGGCATGGATAAGACGTAGAGTCTGATTTTGGTTGTATTTCTCGGGTTGTGAAAATTTAAAGTTTTCGCAGCCAAGCATGCGATAATGCGAAAAATTTAGATACCATGATTCTAGAGGTATGTACCTTAGTTGCAGATTCTATGGTTTATCGTAGCCATACTTACTGGCATGACGAGGATTCTGGTAACCTGATTCTGGATAGACAGGTATGGTTATTAGATTGTAGGATAGATACCCTATAGATGGTACCCTAGTATAATGGAGTGAATTATTAATGTGGATGTTACTTGAGTATCATGAAGAAGAGAGAGGGAGCTAGGCCACCTGTGGTGCATCATCATGTCCCGTACCATTAGAGGGATATACCCCAGAGGGGCAGGGCTTTTGTGCTGACGGTCGAGGAGGCCGGCGCTACAAGTGACGGGTTAGCAGGTCTATCTTTTCTGTTCTTCTTTTTCCATCTTGATTGTGTGATTCTATTAGTACCTGTCAGGATATTTTATGCTGTGCTAGATAGTGTAATGATCCTGTTTGAGACTGTAAAATCACGACCAGTAGGACCATGATCATGTATATTGTTAGATAGAAATTTCTTGACTTTGATTGTTGGGGGTTTGACCTAGAAGGAGTATGTAACGCCCCAGTCCCAAAATACGTATAGGACCAGGATATGGTACATGCCAGCAGCACTTCACTAGTGGGCCAAATATCATAATAAGTCCACTAGGGAAATGCTTAAGCTGTAAATCATGATAACAACCCAGAATATAGTACAAGTCAAAGGTACACAACTAATCTCATCCACACAGAAAATAAGACACGAGGTATCAAGTCCAATAAAATAATACTAACGAGAAAGATCGGTCCAACATAAAATAGAAATAATAGCTGTACGGATAAGATATCTCGAAACTACAATATAAAGAAATGAATAATCAACTACATATTTACTGATAAAAATAAAAAAAATAATTTATCAAATCTAAAATAAAGAGACATGTCTCAAGAGAAGTCCTCGGTCCCTATCTCGTCCTCCTGCAAAGGTACGTTACCTTTGTCCACTCCAGAACTATAAACCTCTGGGAAGTCCTCCTCTCTAACTAAGCTTGGAGAGATAACCAGATCCTTAAGGGACTAGCAAGACACATAATATATAAGCCTACTTTAACAGTTTTAACATGCAAATAAAGGGTATGAAATTGTAGAAGAAATAAAGACTGCAGAGTAGTATAAGAATGAAATATATAAGGAAGTGGCATGCCGTCGAGAATCTGATGATAAACATGACTACGAGTAAATTGGAGTAAACCTCAGCTCAGTGGGGCTCACGGCCCTATAGATCACAGCTCAGTAGGGGCTCACAACCTACAGTAAGTCTCTATCGCAGCTTAGTGGGGGCTCCAATAGAGAGTAGTCATGTATAGTCATTGTCTATCATAAGGTCCTAGCCTAGAAGTACAAGTCAAGTCAAGGTAAGTCAAGTCAATAAGTCAACAAGTCAAGTCCAGCTCAATCATGTCAAAGGGATACGACAAAGGCTAAGCAATACTATCACTAGATATAAACACGAAAGAATAATATGGTGAGTAACATGAGAAAAGAAAGTGTAACCATGTGCGTGCACGTAGAACTAGAAAATAATCATGATATGAAACGGGAGAGAAATTTGTGCCAAGTGAGACATAAAAGAATAGCAGTATAGAAAAACATATAAGTACTATAAAGTTTGACAAGGTGTACTTGCCTGGTTCCATGATGGAAGATGAAGTCTCGCTCCCGTGTCCACGCCTCCGGAATCCAATACTCCTAAATAATTTATTTAACTACTTATGAAACTTATAACATGATTTAATTAACTAAATTAGTGTTTTAAACTACTTTAACAATATTCATATATCTCGTAGGACTACTTAAATTGTATAACATATATACGTATCCAACGAGACCTCGGAACACAGTTTTAGGTTTTTCGATCTTCCAATTAATCGGTGATGATCCCACGTCAATAACACACTTAAAAATTATAAAAAATTTGTAAAAATAATATTTAAAACAATTTTTTATAGTATTAACTCTGAAATTCCAGAATTATGATTTATAAAAAATTATGTGACTCGTTGACTACTACGTCAGCTAGTCTACCCAAAACTCGTCCTGAACATGGCCAATTACTCAAAATAGCTAAAATACCCAAAAATATATTTTATACAAAATTTAAAGTACATTATATCTCAGAATTAAGACATGAATACAAAAGTTAAGTTATGCTAATAATTTGGAACATCCTAAGTCGACAGATTACCCAAAAAAGCTAGTTTTGACCTATAATTTTCTCGACCAGATTTGAGTTGCTAATTTCATAGAAAAGTACCTAAAAAATCCTAATTCTATATATGAACAGACATAAAATTCAATTACGAAAATAACCACCAATAACTTATAGTTCCTTCACAACGGGGTTAAATTTGATCCTACCGAAGCATGAATATTACGACTATGAATCATGAAACTTGTATGGGTGAAAATACATAACAAAAGGTACCAAAATACTATTTTTATAGATTTAATAATAGAATTTCTACAGAATTATAGCATAGATTTGAGATGAAAAAATTAGGGTTTCTTACCAAAAGTCCTTGCTAGTTAGGTTGTGGAGGCTTCTCCTTGCCAAAGCTCCCACCTTGATTGCTATCTTTGCTTGCTAATCCTCTCTTGATGAGTTTGGAGGAGTTGGCAATGGCTCTATATAGTTGGATGGAGAAGATAGAGTTTTTAGGGTTTGTTTGGTGGAGTTTGGTTGGAAGAAAGATGAAATAAGGAGTTTTTATGGAGGAGAAAGAGTTGTATGATGGAGGGGATGAAGATGATGGGTTTGGATGGAGGAGGTGCTGCCAAAATTTGGAGATGGAGAGGGGTTGGTCGATTATAGAGAGGAAGAGGAAGGGAGAATTATGTTAGGATTAGGGTATAAGTTAATATATATATATATATTTTTTTTTTAGGGTATAAGTTAATATATATGTATGGGCTTTTATGGGTTTCATGTATGTACAGGAATTAGAATCCTATTTCTCTTGGAATGTTCAGCCAAGGGGGGAAGTGCTTGGCCGAATATTACAGGGTGGGGTCCACTTAGTTTGTTTGGTTATTTAATGAGTTGACTAATTGATTGATTGAGGATTTAAATAAATATTTTCTAATATGGAACTAATTAGATTTCTATATATAAATACAATCCAAATCTAAATAAATATTAAATATATATAATTATTAATTTATTTTAATGCCCAACATGCCTACATAGGTTTGGGTTTGACTTGGGAGAGGTTTGGAAAGGTTTGGTACAACCGGGTCTCCTAAAAAGTCATAAAGGCTTTATTAACTAATTAATTAAATAAAAGTATGACTTGTGCCATAATTTGAATTATTAACATGTAAGAGACTACAATATGAGGATGACATTCCTAACATGGCTAGGATACTAGTTAAAGCACATAAGTACACTATCTGTGTCACAATTCTTAGTCGTCTTGTACTCCAAATCTTAACCATAGCTAAGGTCATCTATAATAATAACTATTTAATCAAAAATATTCATAAATTCTATAAAATCCTAATTAAATCAAATAAATAATAATAATAAAATTCAGGGGTGTTATATTCTACCCCCTTTAAAAGAATTTTGTCCTCGAATTAAAATAACTCTCTAAGGTAAAAGAAAACATGTATATGGTTGTAAGATGTCTCTAAAGTGTGCTTTGTCTCTTTGATTATTCCTAAGCAAACATGCACCAAACTAGAGTAAACTAATAATCTACTTCTATTATTAACATAAAATCACGTTATTACCTTCCGTTGCCTCTTGTGTCGTCGTTCCATATTTAATCCTCATGGCAAAGGCCTGTCTTGGTCGTTGTGCTCATGCCTGCTGTCTAGCTTGCACAAACTACATTGCCTGGTTAGGAAGCGGTCCATGCGGATACCCTCCCTCAAACACAAGGGTTTGTCTTTCCAGAATAGGTGAAGACATAAAATAATAGAGAGTTCAAGGATCGAATCCAATTGCAGGATTTCAAAGGTGATTGAATAGTTCAAAAAAGAGAGTTATAAGGCAGTTGTGGATGAGATCCTAGAGGGAAAGTATTTGTTAACTATATCTTAATCCACATAGAATTACCATAAGAAGAGCGAACCAAGTGCACTAGGTTGATCAGACCATAATACACTGATTCTAAATAGACAATATGTTAGTGGGCGTCCCCAATAAAATATATGTCATGAACAAGCTCGATAATGGATAAGCTTGCAAAAATAGGCTATAATAGCAGCATCAGTCAAGATAGTCAAATAATATAAGTACACGAGAATATGATTTGAAAGAAAGCACAAGTAGTTCAAGTTTATCAAGGTCTAAGACTCGTCCGGTGTTTCTGTCTCTACAGTTTTCCTACTATCATTTATGTAAGGGTTTGGTCGTCCAATTAGGGTATAGGCCTCTAAGACTCTAGAGTCTAGGTAAGCCTATCCTTGTACACTATCTTATATTCAGTGTCATTCAACTATACTTCATTAATTGGGTCATAAGGACATTGGAAGCTACTTGGTGAGGTTTTCTACCCAACTTTCAACAGTTTAACTAATAGTGTAACTGAATTAATAGAGCATATATACCTAGGATGAGTCATCTTCCTAAATTATATCGTACGAGAAATAAGACTCGCGGTAGGAAAGGAATCAAGCAAGATGTAATTCAAGGCAATCAAACGAGAGTTTGAAAATAGAATCAAAGAAGTTGATCAAGTATATAGATGAGTTCCTATGGGTCCTTTCTGTCCTATTTGCAGGCTCACGACTGTATAGTAACGTAACCGAAGTGATTAACATAGACCTGCATGGGCCACCACAAAAACAAGTAACGCCCCAGTCCCAAAATATGTATAGGACCAGGATACGGTACATACCAGCAACACTTCACCAATGGGCCAAATATCATAATAAGCCCACTAGGAAAATACTTAAGCTGTAAATCATGATAACAACCCAGAAAATAGTACAAGTCAAAGGTACACAGCTAATCTCATCCACACAAAAAATAAGATACGAGGTATCAAGTCCAATAAAATAATACTAACGAGAAAGATCTGTCCAACATGTAATAGAAATAATAACTGTGCGGGTAAGACATCCCGAAACCACAGTATAAAGAAATGAATAACCAACTACATGTTCACTGATAAAAAGAAAGAAAATAATGTATCAAGTCTAAAATAAAGAGACATGTCTCAAGAGAAGTCCTCGGCCACTATCTTATCCTTCTGCGAAGGTACGTCACCTGTCTCTACTCCAGAACCATAAACCTTCGGGAAGTCCTCCTCTCTAACTAAGCCTGGAGAGATAACCAGGTCCTCAGGGGACTAGCAAGACACATAATATACAAGCCTACTTTAACAGTTTTAACATGTAAAAAAAGGGTATGAAATTGTAGATGAAATAAAGACTGCAGAGTAGTAGAAGAATGAAATATATAAGGATGTGGCATGTCGTCGAGAATCGTGATGATAAACATGACTACGAGTAAATCGAAGTAAACTGCAGCGTAGTGGGGGCTTACGGCCCTATAGATCATAGCTCAGTGGGGGCTCACAACCTACAGTAAGTCTCTATCACAGCTTAGTGGGGGCTCTAACAGAGAGTAGTCAAGTAAAGTCATTGTCTATCACAAGGTCCTCGCCTAGAACTACGAGTCAAGTCAAGGTAAGTCAAGTCAATAAGTCAACAAGTCAACAAGTTAAGTCCAGCTCAATCATGTCAAAGGGATACGACAGAGGCTAAGCAATACTATCACTAGATATGAACACGAAAGAATAATATGACGAGTAACATGAGAAAAGAAAGAGCAACCATGTACGTGCACGTAGAACTAGAAAATAATCATGATATAAAATGGGAGAGAAATTTGTACCAAGTAAGACATAAAAGAATAGCAGTATAGAAAAGCATATAAGTACTGTAAAGTTTGACAAGGTGTACTTGCCTGGTTCCATGATGTGAAGATGAAGTCTCGTTCCCGTATCCACGCCTCCGGAATCCAATGCTCCTAAATAATTTATTTAACTACTTATTAAACATATAACAGAACTTAATTAACTAAATTAGTGTTTTAAACTACTTTAACTATATTCAAATATATCTTAGGACTACTTAAATTGTATAACATAAGTACGTGTCCAAAGAGACCTCGGAACATAGTTTTAGGGTTTTCGACCTTCCAATTAATCGGTTATGACCCCACGTCCATAACACACTTAAAAACCATAGAAAATTCCTAAAAATAATATTTAAAACTATTTTCTACAGTATTAACTCTGAAATTTTAGAATTATGATTTATAAAGAATTATGTGACTAGTTGACTACTACGTCAGCTAGTTTACCCGAAACTCGTCCTAGACGTGGCCAATTACTCAAAATAGCTAAAATACCCAAAAATATATCTTACACAGAATTTAAAGTACATTATATCTCAGAATTAAGACATGAATACAGGAGTTAAGTTATGCTACTAATTTGGAACATCCTAAGTCGACAGATTACCCAAAAAAGCTAGTTTTGACCTATAATTTTCTCGACCAGATTTGAGTTACTAATTTCGTGAAAAAGTACTCAAAAGTCATAATTTCTATATATGAACACACATAAAATTCAATTTCGAAAATAACCACCAATAACTTATAGTTCCTTCACAACGGGGTTAAATTTTATCCTACCGATGCATGAATATTACGACTATAAATTATGAAACTTTTATGGGTGAAAATATATAACAAAAGGTACCAAAATACTATTTTTACAGTTTTAATAATCAAATTTCTACAGAATTATAGCATAGATTTGAGATAAAAAAATTAGGATTTCTTACCAAAATTCCTTGCTAGTTAGGTTGTGGAGGCTTCTCCTTGCCAAAGCTCCCACCTTGATTGCTATCCTTGCTTGATAATTCTCTCTTGATGAGTTTGAAGGAGTTGGCAATGGCTCTAGATAGTTGGATGGAGAAGATGGAGTTTTTAGGGTTTGTTTGGTGGAGTTTGTATGGAAGAAAGATGAAAGGAGTTTTTATGGAGGAGAAATAGCTGTATGATGGAGGGTATAAAGATGATGGATTTGGATGGAGGAGGTGCTGCCAAAATTTGGAGAGGGAGAGGGGTTGGTCGTCTATGGAGAGGAAGAGGAAGGGAGAATTAAGTTAGGGTTAGGGTATAAGTTAATATATATGTATGGGCTTTTATGGGTTTCATGTATGTATAGGAATTGGAATCCTATTTCTCTTGGAATGTTCGGCCAAGGAGGGAAGTGCTTGGCCGAATATTATAGGGTGGGGTCTACTTAGTTTGTTTGGTTATTTGATGAGTTGACTAATTGATTGATTGAGGATTTAAATAAACATTTCCTAATAAGGAACTAATTAGATTTCTATATATAAATATAATCAAAATATGAATAAATATTAAATATATATGGTTATTAATTTATTTTAATGCCCAACATGCCTACATAGGTTTGGGTTTGGCTTGGGAGAGGTTTGGGAAGACCGGGTCTCCTAAAAAGTCATAAAGGCTTTATTAACTAATTAATTAAATAAAAGTATGTCTTGTGCCATAATTTGAATCTTTAACTTGCAAGAGACTACAATATGATCAAGACATTCCTAACATTGCTAGGATACTAGTTAAATCACACAAGTACACTATCCGTGTCACAATTCTTAGTCGTCTTGTACTCCAAATCTTAACCATGGCTAAGGTCATCTATAATAATAACTATTTAATCAAAAATATTCATAAATTACATAAAATCCTATTTAAATCAAATAAATAATAATAAAATTTAGGGGTGTTACAGGGTACGACCAACTTTAAATTTTGGGGACAAAATTTTTTAAGGGGGTAGGTTTGTAACCACCACTTTCTAAAAATAAGGATATTTTTAATTTTTTGTGAAATTAATTATTTTAGTTATTTTTTAGTTAATTGAATTGTATTAGTGTCATAAATTGGTAAAACCTTAGAACCACCTTGACTAAATGATTCGACATGACCATGGTAAACTAAAATAGTGAGTATAAACAATCCTTAAATCTATTTTTATTTAGTTAGTAGTCTTTAATCTAGCTAGAATCATTGATTAGAAAAGTTAGGCAAAAACACTAAGTTAGGAGAAGGCCTTTCCTTAGAAACTTGTCATGACAACTTAGAGGGGCTCCTTGGACATTTCTCCATGGACCCAAAACCCTAGCCAACCCATGTATGGCCGGCCACACATGTCCCCCTTGCTATCAATAGCAAGCACTTCTCCTTCTTCCCCTTTCATCGGAAACCCTAACCCTAATTTATTTTCTTTCCAAAATTTCCTCCATCTCCCAAATTGTGTCCAAATTTTCTCAAACCAGTAGCAAACTCTTTCCCTTGAAGAGAGGAAGCCTCTATTTGCTAGGTTAGGAGCATTTGAAATAATTTGGCCACTGGAGCTTGGTGGAGATCTAGATCTAGAAAATTTTCCTTAGGAATCCATCTTCCAAGTGGTAAGAGCCCTCTAAATTCTCTAAATTTCTTTCATTAGTATAGATGCATTCATTTAGGGTCCCCCTTTACATTAGGAATGCCTTGGGTCTAGTTTGGATCCATTTGGAGTGCGTATCACGAGAGTATCAGATACACACACCAAATTTTTGATGAAATGACCATTAGAGGTTTGATAGTCTAATTTCAGTTTCTAAATGTTGTTTTGGATTTGTTTTGCCACGTGTTATCTAATGCTATGTTTGTCTAACAAATTAGGAGTGTTTGGAGGTTGGTATCATGGATTGGGGGTTTGTTTATAATGTATGGCATGTTTAATTCACTAACAATTCAGGACAGTCTCACCCTTTCATTCCCACATTCTCTGTTCGGACTTTGGACTATGGATTTCAGTACATTGTAACATGTTCAAGTCCTTTAGTATGTATATTAGTACATGTTAACTTAGCATTCAATTTACTGCATTAAATTGCAATCCATCCACCTCAATGTATCCAATATAAGCATACTTCATGTTAGTCCCCTTCTATTGCATCAATTAGAAAGTTGGTATAGCAGTATATCGAGAGTAGGGATTGTGTGTTTGGGACTGAGCAGTTAGGAAGGGATTACCTATAGATGCAGTCATAATTGATCAAGTCAAGAGATGTTGGAGTGTTAGCATGTTCTGCCTCTTTGAGAGTTCATTCCTGTCCATTATAGGTTCAAAGCTTTAATGTGGTATCAGATGGTTAGCTACATTGGTATTAGCCACAGGAAATTACACCTATCAGTTATAACTGATTCTAAGGGAGGTTAGAACTTGGTCGAGTGAATGAGCATATTGGGCAGACATGTGATTGAGGGAGGACTTTAGGTATGGGGTTAACTGTTAGTGAGAGGTAGAGTAGTAGCTTTCCCAAGTTAGGAATGTGAGGTATCAGTTATAAACATTAAGGGAATACTTCTCATTTGAGTTTCAGTTAACTAAGAGTATAGAGGGGGCTCAAGTATAGGACTTGTTGGCACTAGTTATAGAGAGGAGAGGGGTTCTTGTCGTCCTTCAGGTATGTCCAGGATAGCAAGGATCTGTATCAGCAGATTCATGCTTAAGTGAGATATGAGGAAAGAGTCATTGTTAAGTGTGTGTGTGTGATTGATGTATAGGTAAATCCTATAGCTACCTTTGTGTGCATCTATATTAAGTGTATCTGTAAATGAGACAAGATAGATAGGTAAATAGTTGAATAAAAATAGGGGAGTCCAGGTTGGGCACAGGCCAGGCCTGTGCATTGACCATGTGAGGGGGGATAGCTATGTTATAAATATCAATCTATCTACTATCTTTATAAATATCTATCTACTATCTTTTTAAGTATCTATCTATGTATCCATGTATCTTCCTATCTATATATTTATCTATCTAAATATATATCTAATTACCTATCTTTCTAAATACATATATATATATTTGAAAGAAATATATATATATATATTTGAAAGAAGGGAGCTTTATTAATGTATCAGGCGCAAACTGTCGAAGCCTTTACAATTAAACGTGCCTCGCGCGAGCAGAAAGTAGAAACAAGAAGAGGTCTCGCCCAAACGCAGGAGCTGAGACCGACCCCAAGGTTAGGTCAGTGCCTACAAAAAATGGACCGAACAGTGTGTGTAGTGCCTCCTGGTCTTGAGAATTTGTCCGAGGGTTTTCCTGTTCAGCTGAGTAGGGTTGTACTGGTGTCCTTCATACCTGGTTTTGTTTCGGTTCTTCCAGAGTACCTAGATACCAGCGGCTGCGACGATCTGATGCCCGTAAGTGACGCCCAGTTGGCGAGGAGATCGTTGAAGCCTTCGGCGTGATGAATCTGTCCGTAGCAGCGAGAGAGGTCACTTCAGAGCTGAGTGGCGAGGTCACCGGTGAGCAGAATGTGTTCAGAAGTTTCATATTTGGGCAAAGTGCAGCAATAACATTTGGAAGCGAAGCTGAAATCGATGGAAGTAAAGGAGTCATCGGTAGGAAGCTTCTTGCGGTTAGCTCTCCAAAGCAGGATATACCATTTGCTTGGGATGCAGGAGTGCCAAAAGGGGATGATCGACGAAGACTATCCGCTGGTGCCTCTCACCACGCGTTTGGAAGAGGCTATAGTGAAAGTACCATCGGGGGTGGGAGACCACTTAAATGTGTCAGGTAAGTCATTGAGCTTCACCTCGGCAGTAGCGAGATCGGTCGTCGCTGCCGCCCCCAGCCACGTACGGCTCCGGTCCTACCTCTACCCCGAGATGGGGTCCTATAAATCATGGATCGAACAAATAGGGGAGGTGATCGAAGAAAGTTGGAGTACCGCATTGTCGAGCTACCGCTCGTGGCGGAGCGACGTACAGCCATTGCCAAGCTTTAGTCGGATTAAGGGTTCGGTGAGGTGTCGGCCGTGGAGGATACGACGCCAGAAAGCGAAGGATCGATTGTTGGCAACAACCGTCGTGGGGTGGGAGTACTGGAAGTATCTAGCCTTCATGTATCAGGTCCAGATGGAGTTATCCGAACGTAGCTTCCACCACAACTTCATGGAGCAGGCATCAATGATGTGTGAAAGTCTGCTGAAGCCTAATCTGCCCTCCTCGGTAGCTTTGTCTATGGTGTCATAGCTGGCCCAATGGTGCTTATCCTTTCTATCGGTGTGCCTCCAGAAGAAGTTAATGAAGAGGGATTCTAACGAGGATAACACCTTCTTAGGAGGCAACAGACGGCCATTTGGTGTAGATAGGGATGGAAGACAAGACGTGCTTGATCAGAATCATCTTCTCGCCCGGAGATAGGGTCGCGTTATGCCAACCCTCGACTTTTCTCCTGATTTTTTTCACAAGGCTTTCGAAGATGCCCGAGTTAGATTTACCATAGACCAACGGGCATCCCAGATACGAGAACGACAGATAAGCAATGGAAAAGGAGGTCAGGTTTGTGATAGTGGCCGAGTGGTTCCTGTCGGCTTTGTGATGGGTATAGATGAAACTTTTTTTAGTGTTAACTCGTTGTCCGAAGCATTTGGAGTAATTGTCAAGTGTTCTGCTGACTACCTCCACCGAACCGACGTCGACAAAAGAGAAGATAAGGATGTCGTTGGCGTAGGCCAGATGAGTGATTAAAGGGCAACCGGTGGAGGTATGAAAGTGATGGAATCTGAGGGTATTTGGCATGTTATTCAGGTTTCTGCTTAGTGCTTCGGCGGCGATGATGAAGATGCTAGAGGATAGAGGGTCACCTTGTCGAACCCCACGGCTCAATTTGAAGAAGCCGTCGGCTTGCCTGTTGATGACTGTGGAGAACTGAGAGTTGCTAATGGATCGGAAGATGATGTCAATCCAAAATTTAGAGAACCCGAACGCCCTGAACACCCAGATCATGAATTGCCAGTCCAGACGGTCGTAAGCCTTCTCTATGTCGAGTTTGATGGCGACGTTTCCTTTACTGGACGGGAATTTCTTGTACGTGATCATTTCCTGGGCAAAAAGGATGTTTTCGGTGATGTTTCGCCCAGGAACAAGTCGCTTTGCTCCTCGGAGATGATCTTGGGAAGGAGAGTGGACATACGGACCATGATGATCTTGGAGATGATTTTATTTATGAAGGTGCATAAGCTGATCGGTCTGAAGTCTTTGAAGGATTTCGGGTTGTCTTTTTTTTGGAAGAAGGATAAGGTTGGCGCGTGAGATGGATTTGGGGTAGCTCGCGCCTTGGAAGAAGGCAACAGCGGCCATGTGTAAATTTGCTTCGATGATATCCCAACAAGATCGGAAGAAGACACCAGAGAAACCATCAGGTCCGGGGGCACTGTGCTCGTCTAGTGCCCAGACGACCGACTTGACCTCCTCCGCGGATGGGGGGTCAACAGCAGCTCGTTCTCACACTCGCTGATCAATTTGGGGACCAGCGCCAGGAAAACCTCATCTTTGACGACGACATCTTTGGAGAATAATTTGGTATAAAATTTAGCGGCTGCCACGTGAATGCTTAATTGTTCTTAAAGTAAGGTGCCGTTCTCGTCGGAGATCTGGTACAGATTAAGTTGTTGTTTGTGACCTTTGACGCATGCATGGAAGAAGATAGAATTTCTGTCACCGTCTGCATCCTAGGACAATCTGGCTTTCTGCTTCCAGAATTCCGTCTCGACCTTCAGCCGAGACTTGAGGAGAGCTTTGGTGAGGTTGAGAACGGCACGAGCTTCCATGGATCTGTCCGAGGCGTACTGGATCTCAGCACAGGTGACGTCATCCTCTGCCTTTTTTAATCTCTTAGAAGATGTTCTCGAAGGCGATCTTGCTTCAAGAAGAGAGCGCGCCCTTGGTGGCCTTGAGTTTGTTAGCCACACGAACAAGGGGGTTGGGGTGAGTCATTGAATTCCATGGTACGACAACGATGTTTCTGAATTACGGGTGGTGTCTCCAAAAATCCAAGAAATAAAAAGGTTTTTTGATGAGGTTGGAGTTGCTGCAGATCTCGATTAGAAGCGGGGAATGGTCCGATTCGATAGAGTTAAGGTAAGAGAGGTTGGAGATGAGATCCATGTCGGACCAGCGGTTGTCGATCAAGGCTCGATCCAGATGGGAGTATTGTCTTCTGGCGCCTTCCTGCATGTTGCACCAGATGAAGGTGTTGCCGGAGAAGGGGAGGGTAGACATGCGGGCGTTGAAGATGAAGGAATTAACTATGGAGAGAGCCCCCCCTGATTTCTCCTTTCTACGCGAGAACGTGTTGAAGTCTTTGACACAGAGCCACGGAAGGTTGTTGAGGTGGAGGTGGGTGTCCATCAGGGTGTCCCAGAGCAGCTTGCACTCGACAAAATCACAGCTACCGTGGACAGCGGAGAAGAGGGAACGGGAAGTGAGAGTGGGGTGCTCCAGCCAGTAGGAGAGCACCTGTTTCGAGTCTTGCACGATGTCGAATTTGCACTCGGCCGTGAAGAGGATCCAGATGTCATGGCACCCGGCTACCGCGGACTGGAAGCCGAGTTGAAGCTGGATGGATTTGAGCTTTCTCTGGAGGATTTTAGGTTCAATAATCACAAGTATGTTGACCCGGTGGGTTTTTTTGAGGTTAATTATTCTCCTCAAGGTGGGTTTATTGGCCCGCTCTCTGACCTTCCATAAGAGGATGTTAAGCATTGGGATGGTTGCGGGGGGGATGGGTGTTGAGCTTAGTGGCCGACCTAGTGGTCATGGCCGTAGGCTCTTGGAATTGTTTTTTATTCTTGCGGTTGGGGATTTTGTGAGCTCTCGGGGTCACAGCTACGGGGTCATCCGATGCTGCTCTCGGGATCTCTGCTGATGTGTCTCCCTGACCTGTGTTGCCTGTATCCTGAACCGGAGGGGGGGCATCATCAATCTCAATCTCAATCTCAGCCAGCGCATAGGGGGGGTTGATTGGGTCCAAGATGCCGGTCTCCTTAGCTTGCTGGAGCTGATCTGTGGGAACAAGGCCAGAGGTGGCCAGGATGTTCTCGGAGTCGAATCTAGAGCTGAGGGGGGAGGTGGCAATAATAGATAGGGAAGGGTGTAAGATCAAAGCCATCGGGTTGTTTCCCTCGTTCGCCATTGGGCCAATGCAGATCGGTAGCTCTACAGTGGACTCAATGCTAACGGCGGGATGGGACCGGTCAGGAAGGGTGCCCGTCTGGACGATGTCTGGAGGGGAGGATGCGAGGATGTCGAACCTGTTGTTGAAGATGATGGTCGTGGGTTCGACGGAAACAGTAGCGATTGCGTGGGTCGCCGGGGGGGAAGCAGGGGCTGGGTGAGCCTTCGCTATCATCGAAGCGGGAGTGAGAGTTGGTGAGGGAGAGAATGGGGGCTGAGGGAGTAGGGTGGATCGCCTTGAGGGGTTGCAACTTGTGGGGGCTTTCTTCTTAAGCTCCGGGTGGGCCCGAAAACAATGCTGTGTGAGGTGACCTCTGATCTAACAGTGCTTACAAAATATAATGATGTTGTCATACACCAGCGACTGAAGGTGTGTTTTCTTCCGAGATCGATCTGAAGAAGAGTGGGGGGTTCAGAGGATAGGTCGAGCTCCACACAGATTTTTGCATAGTTGCCTTTGGAGAGACTACGGGTTTCTTCGGCAATGGCAACGAGGGACTCGAAGGAGCTATCGATTTTCTTGAGGGCGGCGGGGGCAAAACATACCAGAGGAAGGTTTGGGAGGGTGATCCACGTTGAGATTATAGTCGAGTCGACTTTGTGGTTAAAGTTGGGGGACCATTTGGCGATCTTGACGCTATGGGCTCCAATGCTGGTGGAGCCCTTGGCCCAGACTAACGAGTGGTCGGCGTCGGAGGAGAGGTGAAGGAGTAAGTGTTTTGGGTCCAACAGGGCAACTTTTTAGGCCGAGGCGAGACCCCAGCCAGCGATAGCCTCTTGAGCTAAGAGGAGCTTCGGGCACCCAGAGGGGAACTTCAACACGAACGTCTTCCCAAAGCTGGCGGATAAGGAGGAGATCTCAGCTGGGGAGAACGGGACACGGATAGTGTCGCCGTCAGTGGGGCTTGGGAGCTCGATGTCCGGAAGATTAGGGTCCTCGGACTGGAAAGGGAGCTGCGTCTGGCGATCTGGCCATAGAATCTCGACAAAAGAAGGAGCAACGGAGGGGATAGATGCACTGTCATTGGAGGGGAGGTCGGGTTGAGAGGTGGAGGGGGTGGGTGAAGGTGCGACTGTCGTGCCATGCGTCGAGGGGGACACAGGCCCAGTTGGGCTAGTGGCCAAGAGTGAGCACGTGGAGTTGACGGGAGAGGTGGGCGCATAACTACCGCAAGCCGACGGATAGGTCCCTAGAAGAGGGGGCGCATGTGCCCGGGCGAAGGCAAAAGGGCGCATAGCCCTCAGTAGGAGGGGGGAAGGGGTGCATAGCTGGGGCATTAAGCGGGTACATGGCCGGAGCATTGAGCGGGTGCATAGACGTTAGCGACAGAAGGAGCCGATCCGTTGTACGATAACGCGTAGATGAGCGCTTGCTGGCCGGAGGAGAGGGACGCATGGCAGCCCGAGGGGTGCGCAGGTCCTTCCGCTCATCGAAAGAGCGACGAGGTGACCCCCAACAGGGCTGGTGTGGGTGCATAGCCACCCCACCTAGATGTGGGTGCGTAGCTGGGTCGGGCTGGGGAGGAGGGAGCATAGCCACCGATTCCACTCCCAGCCGTTGAGGAAGGGGGGAAGAACAAATTCGAATTTGAATTTGTGATCTTCGGGAGGGAAAACCCAGATCCCGATGCGGTGGCCTCAATTCCCACCCAAGCCTGCTGGCCTGGCTGGAGGGGGCATCGAAGTAGTACGCCGTGAAGGGTGGCCACCGGAGTGGAGGGGTGAAGCCCGGGGACGACGGGGCGCAGGCGCAACCACCGCGGTCAACAGACCGGCTGCGGGAAGGGGCCTCTGCTGCTGGCTCGGTGGATAGCATCGGGGAGTGCGAGCACCGCATCTTCGGGGCCACCGCAGCGGAGGACAATTCGACCAGGGCCAACTGGTCGATGGTCCTGGCGACTGTGGAGTGCGGGCCAGCCGGGGCGCGATCGCTCGGGGGTTCCGGAGGGGGGCGAACCCCCTCCGACTTGCGCGTATGGCGAGAGGGGGCGTAGGGGTGGGGCAGTCAACGGTTCGTCGGGGCTGCACGCCCCCGGCGCCGGCGGCGAGCGGGGGGGGGGGGAGTCATGCAAACATGGGAACGGAGGGGGAGAAGGGGGGAGAGCTCCTGAGAAAGAAGGCTGGTTTTTTATATTATATATATATATATATAAAATTATATATTTACCTAAGTATCTATCCTTGTATATATATATATATATAAAGAACCTTCAAATATTGTATGTTATGATATAGTATAGTATTGTTGCTCTAATATCCTGTTAGGGCTAGAATGGCCTAGGTACATAGTGTATGGACTCATGCAACCTAGACACTCTAAGTTTGACCAAGTTTGACTAATCTAACCTATAATTGACCTAGTTGACTTGTATTGACCTAGAAAAGGCCTAGAATCATGAAATAAATGCATGTAGATTCACTGTTTACTCTAGAACACCATATAACTCAGTATGTCTCATATATAGGTTTGTGTGACACCACTTTGGGCATAGATCCTCATTTACTTCTCTGGACGACAGACGAGTACATTCTCTGATAGTTTTCATTTATTTGATGATCATTATGATTTAGCTTCGATTATATTATTATTTGATTCTCTGGCACAATACAGATTTGTATTTCTAGATCCATTGCATGAGACACACATATTCTACTTGTCTGGCCTCTATTTTTGGAATCACTCACTGGAACCACCTACTGGAATCACCTACAGGCATCACATTGTTCTGGCTGGACTTGTATTTGAGTTACGTGTCGAGTTATAGATTCACTTGTACTTGTCGGGGGAAGAAATACTCGAGTAGACATATAAACTTTTACAATCATACCGAAACCACCTCTACTGGAAAGATAGCCGTCGCCGCTAGGCCAAGCATGCAACGTGCCATACTCACTACTGGTCTAATCTAGAAAGATAGCCATCACACGCTTGCCAAGCATGCGATGTGTTGGCCCATTACCAAATGGTCCCACCCAATTTTGATAAATCAACAATTGATTTAAGTCAATACACAAAATATACAAACTACTGCTAATATTTCAGGTCAAGTAAATTCAATATCAGAGAGTGTACTATAATATCAGCAAGCATGAAAATCATCATCCCGAAGTACTTATGCACTGGAATCGGTCTGAGTCATTTTTTATTATGTATTTTATCCTTTATTGAGTCTAGGATACAAATTATAAAATCGACTGAGTATTACTGGCTTAGGTTATTCACAGTCCACTCTTCTATAAAGCCTACCCATTCATTCAAAGTCCACTTACCAAAAGTTTCATCTATCCTATGCAACAAAATTTGATAAAACATTCTTTTAAATACTAGATGAACTTAGACAGAACTCAGGCCGAGTTCGGTCAGAGTTCAGACCGAGTTTGGTCATTTTAAATTCAAATGTTTGTTACCTCCAAATCTGCAAGAAACGTTCGTTTGCGAAATCTTTGCATCCGAACTCCAACCGAACTCTGCCCGAGTTCGGTTCTCAAAAATGCCTATAAATAGAAGAGAATTTTTCCTTTTCAAATCACTTATCATTTCTTCTCTCTATCTATTCCTAAAGTGTTTTTCAGTATTCTAAAATCTTTCATACTCCATCTATACATCTCTTAGCCAAAGCTAGTAATATCGATTCGATTTAGAGTTCTTTGGTTCTCAGAGTTGTAAAGAGGTTGTTCAAGTTCAGAAATTATCCCTGTTTTAGGAGCCAATCATGCGCTCGACACCAAGCACAGTGTTGTGAAGTTGGTTGTGCACTTGTCACCAAGTAAGGTTGTAAAGAGACTGCAAGCTCTCAATTAGCTTATGAATAGCGGATTAACAGCATGCAAGAGTAACTGCGCCTGAATTAATCCTCCAAGAGGGAAACCAGTATATATCGCTGTGTTCACTTAGTTTGATTTTCTGATTTCTTGCTACATTTATTTGTTGTCTCTTTATTCACTGCCATAGTTACATGCCTTTAATTTTTAAGTGGTAATTTATTCTGCTGCACTCACACTCATTCTATTCATCCTCCCTCTAGAGGTGCTCAACGGTCCTACAATTTGTATCATAATGGGTTATATTCTAATATAACAACCTCAGAGAGTATATATGGCAGCCGTGAAATCAATATTCAACGGTGAAGGGTAATACACAAATATGCCCCCACTATTTGATGGAACAAACTATACATACTGGAAAACACGTATGCCATTCTTCTTAAAGTCTCTTGACTTTGATCTTTGGTCTATAGTTATTGACGGTTATAAGAAACCGGCACCTACAATGGTTGATGGCGTACTTAGAGACAAGCCTCATGATAAATATATAGAGGTAAAAAAAGTAAAGGCTAGTCTAGATGCACGTACCATCAACGCACTGTTCTGTACAATTGACAAGACGGAGTTCAATCGAGTTTCAACCTGTAAGACATCTCATGTGGTTTGGAAAATTTTTGAGGTAACTCATGAAGGTACTTTCCAAGTGACGGAATCCAAAATCAGGAGACTAACACAGGAATATAAATCTTTCAAAATAAAACCCGGTGAGTCAATTACATAGATGTTCACTCGTTTTCTTGATATTACTAATCCTTTGCAATCTCTTGGTAAATATTACAGTAATCATGAGAAGATCAGAAAAGTACTACGGGCTCTAACCAAGAACTGGAATCTAAAGGCAACGACAATCATTGAAAGAAATAATCTCACCACCATAACTCTGGAAACACTTATAGGCAAGCTGATGACCCATGAGCTGGACCTACAAGAGTTTGAAGAAGCAATCCCAAAAGAAAAATCTACACCTTCAAGGTCAACATGCAAAGATTATGATGAAAAATCATCCAGTGGTGATGAACAAGCCCTATTAGTGAAGAATTTCAGAAAGTTCTTAAAGTTTGAGAAATCAATCAGAAGGAAGAAAGATGCCCATGAAAGCAACAAAGAAGAAATAATCTGCTTTGGATGCAAGAAGTCAGGGCATATGAAGAAGAACTGTCCAACTCCAAAGAAAAGCAGTCCATATGATAGATCAAGATAAAGCCAAAGAATAACAACTAGTCGAAAGTATGCAAATATAAGTATCTGACATAAAAGTGATGCTAGTTTATCAAAGGAAAAAGATAGACCCTGCAGCACTGTAAATGTCTGTCTTATGGCTTTCGATAAGGTATCCGCAAATCCTCTATATGATGACTTTACTTTCGATGAGCTAGAAAATGCCTTCAGCAAATTACTTGAAGAACACAGAAATGTGCTTGACAAGTATAAGCAATCTCGAAAAGAGGTCAAGGTATACACAACCGAAGTAGCTAGATTGTCAAATATCGTTAAAGATATTAGAGAGACATCTACTACCGGTAACACGGATGAGATAGCCAAGCTTCAAGTAGACTATCATGAGGCTATCCTCAAAATTGAAAAGAAAGAAAAAAACTATGTCAAGATACAAGAGTTATATGACATAGAGAAGAAGTGGCACTTAGTCACAGAGCAAAGACTCATTGATATGACCGCTAAATATGAAGAGTCTTGTGCGGTTTCTAAAAAGTTAGAGATCAAGTTAGGCAAACATGCTATACATGTGACATAGCCTAAAGTTAGTCCTAATGCTAAGCATACACCTAAGAGGGCTAAACCACAGAAAGCACGTAAGAAACACGAATATCACCATAATTTCATATATAGGTTTTCAAAGAAACCACATATGCATGTCAACACAAATTCAACGAACACGTTTTTAAAACTTACTTGCACGTACTGTGGTACTCATGGGCACATATTACAGTATTGTCTAGCAGAAAAGCTTGTTGAAAATCACATACTAATTTGGAGATCTAAGACTAATCAACATGGACCCTTCGATAAATGGGTATCAAAGGATTCATCTACTTGTTTTGTAGGTGGACCCTCAACCCTCTCATGCTAAAAGCAAGTGGATCCTCGATAGCGAATATTCGTGGTACATGACTGGTGATGCATCTTTGTTCGCTACGCTATCGATGAAGGAAGAAGGATGCGTCTCCTTCGGAAACAACTTGAGAGGTAATATCATTGGAAATGGCATTGTTGGTATATCTCCTTATCCTATAATAAAAGATGTTTGTCTAGTTACGGAATTGAAACATAACCTACTGAGCATAAGTCACTTGGCAAATAATAGTTATGACATCAATTTTGTAAAAGATAAATGTACAATATATGATATGTCATCTGGTAATCCCGTATATGAAGGGATTAGAGAAGACAATATTTATATTTTTTTAGAGAGTACTAATAATGCAGGAAGATGCCTAGTAGCAAACTTAGATGAAGGCTGGCTATAGCATATAAGGCTAGGACATGCTAATATGGACACTATCTCACGACTAAGCATTAAAAAGTTGGTAAAAGGACTCCCAGAGATATCATTCAAAAGGGATATGGTATGTGCAGACTGTGAAAAGAACAAAGCACATAGCTCTACATTTAAATCCATCAACGTTGTAAGTACTTCTAGACCTTTGTAGTTGATACATATGGATTTATTTGATCCTAGTAGAGTCGCTAGTCTTTGCGGTAAGCTCTATGCCTTTGTTATTGTTGATGATTTCTCTTGCTTTACTTGGGTTTACTTTTTATCAAACAAAAGTGATACAATTTTTGAATTTCAGATATTTTATAAAAAGGTACAAAATGAAAAAGGCTTCATGATTACTCGTATCTGAAGTGATCATGGTGACGAATTTGAAAATACTAATTTCAAAAAGTTTTGTGATGATAGTGGATGTTACCACGAGTTTTTTTGTCCTATAACTCCTCAACAGAATGGTGTTGTAGAGCAGAAGAACCGTACTCTAAGCGAGATGGCTAGTGTCATGCTGAATTAGCATAAACTTCTTAAATATTTTTGGGTAGAAGCTGTTAGTACAGCCTGTCATGTTTTAAATAGGGTGTTAATTCGACCTATCTCGAAGAAAACACCTTGTCAACTTTGGTTTGGAAGAATTCTAAATATTTAATATTTTAAAGTTTTTGGATGTCGCTGTTTTATCTTGAATATCAAGGACAACTTGGGAAAGTTGGACTCTAAAGCAAATAAAGGGATATTTTTCGGATATGCTGCAAGAGTAAGGGATATAGAATTTTCAATAAAAGATCTATAATTATTGAAGAATCCATTAACGTTACTTTTGATGAGCTCAATAGTCATAGATCCAGTGACAGTGATGATGAAGATGCACAAGCCAGAACCGATAAAAGCCCTGTGGAAGATCTGACTCATAGATTCGAGTCATTGAAGTTCTTGCCAGATCATCCAAAACGCTCATTATAGGTGATATATCAAGAGGTATAAATACACGCTCTTCATGTAGAGATACTTAAATAGCAGCTAATGTAGCCTTCATTTCACAAGTAGAACCTAAGAATGTAGCAGATGTTTTTAATGATAAATTTTGGATTGATGCCATGCAAGAGGAACTTAATCAATTTGAGGGAAACCAAGTTTAGAAACTCGTTCCTAAACCTATTGGTCAATCGATAATTGGTACTAAATGGGTGTTCCAAAATAAATTAAGTAAAGATGGACAAGTTCTACGCAACAAAGCACGTCTAGTGGCACAAGGTTATAATCAAGAAGAAGGTATTGATAATGACGAGACATATGCTCATGTTGCTAGACTAGAAGCTATTCGCATGTTTTGTGCATATGCATATTTTAATAATTTTAAATGGATGTGAAAAGTGCATTTTTAAACGAATTTTTGAAAGAAGAAGTTTTTGTGAAATAACCCCCTGGTTTTGAAGATTTTCAAAAATCTGATCACGTCTTCAAAAATAAGAAAGCACTCTATGGACTCAAACAGGCACCTCGTGCTTGGTATGAAAGCCTAAGTGCCTTCTTACTTGAAAATAGTTTTTCAAAAGGAAGAGTTGATACTACTTTATTTATCAAGTCTTTAGATGATGATATTCTTCTTGTGCAAATATATATTGATGACATCATATTTGGATCTACTAATGAAATACTTTGTCAAGATTTTACTAAGTGTATGTAGAGTGAATTTTAGATAAGTATGATGGGAGAGCTGAACTTCTTCCTAGGACTCCAGATCAAACAACACTCAAAAGGAACATTCATCAATCAAGCTAAATATACAAATGATATACTGAAAAAGTACGACTTCGATAACGTAAACCCAATCAGAACTCCAATGGCTACATCAATAAAGCTTGACACTGATGAAAGTGGCAAACCTGTCGACCATCATAAGTATCGAGGTATGATTGGTAGTTTATTATATTTAACTGCTAGTCGCCCCTGATATTATGTTTAGTATTTGTATTTATGCACGATATCAGGCAAATCCTAAGGAATCACACTTATGTGCAGTTAAGCGTATCCTCCGATACCTTAAAGGGAACTTCAACAGTCAGCTTATGGTATCCTAAAAACCAAATCCTTTAACCTGATAGGTTGCTCGGATACAAATTTTGGAGGATACAAAGTAGACCGTAAAAGTACCAACGGTACGTATTATTTCCTAGGAAAAGCCTTAGTCTCATGCTTTAGCAAAAAATAAAATTCTGTAGCACTATGAACTACTGAGGCTGAGTATACCGCCGCAGGACGATATTGTACTCAAATTTTGTAGATGAAGCAAACCTTAGAAGACTACAATCTGTACTACACTAAGATTCCTATTTATTGTGACAACAGTAGCACTATTAACTAGACTAAGAAGCTTATATGTCACTCGCGCACAAAGCACATAGAGATTCATCATCAATTTTTATGTGATCACTAACAATATGGTAATATTTGCCTAGAATTTGTTGACACAGATCATCAACTAGTAGACATTTTCACAAAACCATTGGCTGAAGATCTCTTTAACAATCTGTGTTGAGAGCTCGGCATACTTGAATTTTCAGATTCAAAATGTAGTGTAATTAGTAAATCAATTTATAACTCAAAACTTTGAACTTTATTAATGGAAGTTATTTTAGGTACAAGCCGAAAGGGTCCTTCTGTCATACAGGCATAAATAGCCTGAAGCAATATGGTGTACTAGTCTTCGGACTACCGCTAGCTGGGATTCGTCCCCTACAGCTAACCCAAAGCAATAAAAATTATTAAATGGAGAAGTTTGCAATTTATACATTGAATTTATCAATTATACTGCATTAATGACATTGGAAATACAAGCAGCCGAACTCGGGTAGAACTCGGACCAAGTTTGGGACGAGTTCGGATGGTAGCTTGGCGGATTTCCAGAACAGAACAGTCGGCTCTAGCCTTTATATTTCCTTTTTTACCTCTTCTACTTTCATCATCCTACCGAGAATTCTCCTCTAAACCCTAAGTGAAGGTTTTCCTCCTCCTTCTCTTCAAGTTTTGTGGAGCTTTGAAGTGATCTACTTCATCTTCTTCTTCCTTCTTCCAAAGGTAATCATCTATCTTATCTCTTTTATTCTATGGCACCCAAAGTCCAAAAGAGAAAGATTGATGCCTCCCAAACAGGATCATCTTCATATGACTATGTCCCAACCAATGTTTTTAGTCCAGTTCGTCCCTCTGATAAAGACGACTATGACTCCGATCTATTTCCTGACAAGGAATTTTTCGATCTTTGGTTTGATTCCTTCTTTGGCCGTAAAATCTGTGCTGAACTTGTGTCAACTTCACAATATTTTCTGAATATGCTCCTACCTTTAACCGACTTGGATTTTGGGACTTCTTTGAAGTTGCTGATAATATATATGATAATGCCGTTAGGATGTTTTACTGCAACTTGCAAGTAAAAGATAATGACAATTTCTATTCTTGTGTTGCTGGACAAGAACTTGAGTTTAATGCCACTGATATCAGTGAATATTTTCACGTTCCTGATATTGGTGAAGCATTGGTGGACATTAACCACGTCCAGTTTCCAGAAGGTGTCACCCTTGACTCCTTCAAAGAATTGATGTGTCACCCTCGTCCTATCCCATATAGGGTGTATTAAAAATACTTGAATCAGCACTTCTATGAACTACATCGCTTTATCTTCTCCGCTTTACTTCTGAAAAGGGGATCTTCTGACGAGATCACCTTCATGGAATTATCTGCGATGTATCATATTCACTTTGGCAGTCCTTTCTCCATCTCCAAGACTGTTATGGCCTAGATGCTCAATTGCAGAAGTGCGGGACGTAACCTTGTTTACCCAATGCACCTGGCATCTATCTTCAAGAGATTTGAAATTGATCTTTAACTCTATCCTCTCTCTTCTCCTGCTACTGGGCTTAGTAGAGCTAGGTTGTATCCCAACCCTCCTCCTTCATCCGGTGCCGAACCTGCTCCTCAGGTTCATAATGATGACCCTCAGGCTACTGCTCCAGCTGCTCCAGCCCCTACTCCTGGCTTCGACCCAGGCTTTTATCAGCATTTTGATAACTTTGTTGCCCTCTCAGCTCAACATCATCAGAGTTACATTGACTCTGAGTTCTGCCACATCACCCAGGTACATGTATTGTAGAACATCATTGCTGATATACACTGTAGTCTATATCATGATTCTACTCATCTTGTTTCGATGATCCATCACCCCAGATTTACTGGTCTGAAGTTCAATGATGAGGCTACCTTTGCTCATTTCGATCCTATAACAGCTTACTTTCCATCAGATGCTCCTGGAGGTGATGATACGCCATTGTGATGTGGGACTACAGTTAGTATTTTTTTGGATGTAGTTGCTAGATGATGATCTATGTAGTTTTTTTATGTACCAGTCTAAATTTTCGAGTTTGACTTTTTATTAGATTTTTTTTATAGTCATAAACTTTTGATTTATGACTTATGTAGTTTATGTTAGTTGCATCTTATTCTAGTGATATTATGAGATTTCAGTTATTTCTTTTCTCACTGCTACTTTTAGTTTACTTTCGCTATGACTTGTTATATATGGATATGTTATTTCTTTGTCTTCTGGTGAGCATTGTTGGCTTCAAACATTACGGGAGAGCCATAACATTTTGAACATGACAAAGAGGGAGAAAGAGAAATACCATTTTCTTCAAAACAAAATCAACGAGTTGATTCAAAGAACAAATCAAGTATTTTTATTTCAAGTTATTAGATATATTTTGGTATAGACTAAAGTTTGTCAATAATCAAAATGAAGAAGATTTTTTTCCCATTACCAAATGGTCACACTCGATTTTCATTAATCCACAAATGACTTAAGTCAATACACAAAATATACAAACTACTGCTAACATTTCAGGTCAAGTAAATTCAATATCAGAGAGTACTACAACATCAGCAAACATGAAAATCATTATCCCGAAGTACTTATGCACTGGAATCAGTCTGAGTTATTTTTTATTATGTATTTATCCTTTATTGAGTCTAGGATACAAATTATAAAATCGACTGAGTATTACTGGCTTAGGTTATTCACAGTCCACTCTTCTATAAAGCCTACTCATTCATTCAAAGTCCACTTACCAAAAGTTCCATCTATCATATGCAACAAAATTTGACAAAATACTCTTTTAAATACTAGATGAAATTAGACAGAACTCAGGCCAAGTTCGGTCCGAGTTCGGACCGAGTTCGGATCGAGTTCGGTCGTTTCAAATTTAAATGTTTGTTACCTCCAAATCTACATGCAACGTTTGTTTGCAAAATCTTTGCATCCGAACTCCACCCGAACTCAGTCCGAGTTCGGTTCTCAAAAACACCTATAAATAGAAGAGCATTTTTTCTTTTCAAATCACTCATCATTTATTCTCTCTATTTATTCCTAAAGTGTTTTTCAGTATTCTAAAAGCTTTCATACTCCACCTATACATCTCTTAGCCAAAGCCAGTAATATCGATTCGATTTAGAGTTCTTTGGTTCTCAGAGTTGTAAAGAGGTCGTTCAACTTCAGAAATCATCTCTGTTTTAGGAGCTGGTCGTGTGCTCGTCACCAAGTACGATAATGTGAAGTTGGTCATGCACTTGTCAACAAGCACGGTGTTGTAAAGAGACTGCAAGCTCTCAATTAGCTTGCGAATAGTGGATTAACAACAGGCAAGAGTACCTACGACCGGATTAGTCCTCCAAGAGGAAAACCAGTATATATTGTGGTATTCACTGAGTTTAATTCTCTGATATCTTGCTACATTTATTTATTGTCTCTTTAATTTTTAAGTGGTGATTTATTCCGCTGCACTCGTACTCACTCTATTCACCCCCCTCTAGAGGTGCTCAATGGTCCTACACGATGTACCGTATTTATCCCTATTAGTTTACATGTCGAAAGTGGTATTTCAAAACATACTGGTTTAGTGTCTTGTACTGGACTCACACTAGATTCACACTGGACTCATATTATTCTGTCTGGATTCACATCACATTTGTTCTAGTTCAGTTATCTCTATTTACAGTCTTCATTGCCATGCTCTCCTGATTTACTGTATTTACTTTCCTTGTTCTTTAGTTAAACTGTTGTTCTATTTCATTTTCTGTCTCAAACTTTCATGTTCATCAAGTATGACTTGCTATAACTGCTTATAGTCTTTGTCATTTATTTGGAACTGCTAAGGAAGATGTGCCCGTTCCATCGTGACTTGATATAATTTTTAGATGATTGCCCACGGGATCTGTGTCCTACCCACTATCGATCCGAGGAGGGGATAGCTACCTTGGGTCTTGATTCTTAGAAGTGATCACCAGGAGACTTAGTACTAGTTTTGGCATTATGTTAGATTTATTGTTAAAACTTTTGGCTTGTATTGTAATGAAGATTTTGACATTGTATTTGAGATTTGATTTTGGATATTATTTTAGTTGTTGTTGAGTCTTTATGGTTGTTTAGACTTCTTTGTTACCTTATCGTGCTTTAGACTGTGATTGAGTATTTACCATATCATTTACTTGTCCTCTATTCAGAGTTGAGATCTATGACAGGTACATTATATCATTGTGTGAGATAGTTTTTAGCGACCTAGACAGCGTTCTACCGTCGATTCTGCGGCGTAGGCAGGGTATTGTTATGCACTCGTGCCCCTATACCGGGTGTGGGTCGTGACAGATAGCCAAGGACAACCTTGGTGAAATAGAGGAATACTGGAAGAACACCATCGCCATCTACATCATGTGTGCTAAATCTTTCTTCGGTCAACTCAGACAGAGGCTTCGTCTTCAGAATGTGGAAGCCCAAAAGTTATATGGTAATTTTTTCTAGAGATAATAGGTTATGCTTCATTAAGTTTGGACTTACGGAGGACCTCAATAGAGTCCTTCGAAATGGTCATTGGACGTTTAGGGGAGGCTTGCTGTTTTCAGAAGATGGGACCCTTCCACTAATTTGAAAGAGATCGCTTAGATTCTGTTGAAAAATTTATCTTTATCTTCCTGAATATAGAATAACAAAATAATAAAGGGTTAGAGTTACCGGTCTACGAAAAAGTCATGCACGAAGTATTTTCCTAAGAAATTATTCGAGGTCTATGTGCAAACTTTATATCGGATCCTCCTAGTATTAAAATCCCTTTGCTACCGACTTTTCGTCATTGCATACGACTCCGGAAGAATGAACCGAACTTAGCTTTTCCCAGAGAGGAATGAAATAAACAATAAAAGAAGGAAGGATATACTTTATAATAGGAAACAAAAATGAAAGAATTTGAAGAGAAAGACTATAGAACTTGTTTTAATTCTCCCTCCCACACTCAGCAGAATGACATCTATATATACACTCCAACCAACGGGTAAGGTTAATATACAATGAATTGGATTTAAGAGAGGTAATTAATAAATCTAGCCATATTCAACACAAAAAATAATAGTCGTTTAATAGAAATTAATATGAATATAATTATTAATTAAGTATCCATTCAATTGAGTAATCAAATGCTAATAGGAATAACGTTTAGAAAGGAATTTGGTTCTTCAAATATCATACCACAATCCCTCCAAAAAATCAAAATTTGAAATAAAGATAACAATATTCAAAAGAATTAAAGTAGAGAATTTCTGGACAAATGAATACTATATATAGATGAGATGAACTACAACCTTTAATCCAACTTAGTGATTATTTTTTGTCCAAAGAAGTGCTTGATGGACTATGCCTTGAATCAGAATTCTTGAACCAGATTCAGAAAATAGTACACATAGTACGTTAGAGGTTTTTGGGTCTATCGGGATGGCACTTCTGATTGGCTATGTGCACTTATTCCTTATTCATTAGAGTTTTATGGGATCGCCATGCCCCATAGTCGCGGCCTTCACGACCTCTCATATAGGTAAGTCCTTAAAGAGTTGGTGATTGGAGTCAATCCTGCATAATTATGCTTGGACTTATTATGAGTTTTAAAACTTATACTAACCAAATCATATCGGAACAATGTTACCATAGGGATGGGGTATCATTGTGCAACTTCGTACAACTGCTTAGGAATTAATTTTCTGAATTTAATCTCAGTGTTAATGTTAAATATTAGTCACCTGATTTCAGCTTATTTTTACCCATTAAACCAGCTTCTTGGGAACTCTAGCCAGACTTGGTTGGGTTGCCACTGCTGGTGACTTACTTATGGGCTTAAACCTCTCTCCTCGATGATACTAGGATCAATATCCTAGGAAAATTCTTCGTCAAGATTAAACAAACTCTTCATCAAGAGATCTGCAAAGTTCTTTTATGGCTTTTATAGTCAAGAACCATATTTTTGCCTTTTAGGCTCTTTAATGACTTGAAGCGCAGCTGCAGGTATATGTTCATCCTAGAATACATAGAGTTGTGCTTTAGCAGTTTTTAACAGAATGATTATCACAATTTATAAAATTAAGTAGCCATTCAATTGAGTATTCAAAGGCTAATAGGAATAACATTTAGAAAGGAATTTGATTTTTCCAAATATCATACAACAACTTTGGTATCCTTATGGATTCGACTCCCATCGCTCTCCCCTCAACTGTAGAGCTTTTCAACTATCATGAAGTTGGCCAGGGAAAGCCTCTTCGAATCGACTACCATATATCTTGAAGGAACAAGTTGGCATTTGCTTAAGTTTGCGTAGAAATAAATGCGACAGACTTTTTGCCAGATAAGTTTGAAATCGAGCTCTCGACATGAGATATCATGTTCCAAAAAGTTGAATATAAATGGATTTCGCTATGTTGTCGAACCTGTCAGACCTTTCGCCACATCCCTTTTCAATACCCTGGCAATCTATTGTCATACAATGACAGGCCTTCCAAGAAGGGTGCCAAGATGCATGAGGTAGCTAATAAGCTTGGTGGAGTGATCGGCATGAGGCATGCGATAGAGGAAGTGGAAATAGTCCAAGGGGAGCATATGGATACATGGGATGGTGGAATGCAACAAAAGGTATCAGAACCTAGGGAGTGGGGTCTGTTTTGGGTAATAGGATGGGCCCTGAAACTAAGGTGCCAAAGGCAATTGCTGATAACATTGGGGACCAACAAGCTTTTATGGTGCTTGAGCCGAGACGCTTTCAAACTTCCTAGACGAAGCACTCATCCTTGACTTACAACGTAGTTCCCTCCACAGTTCCCCCTGGCACTAGACTATGAAGAAAGAACTTAATGAAGTGCAATGTAAGACAAAAGGAGCTCTCCTTGATGACTTGACACTTCTTGAATTAGTGCAATTCTCTCTAAAAGGGACGCTTGTGGAAACTAATTATGTTTGGGCTAGCAAGGTAGCGAGTAAACAACCTAAATTCAAAAGAAAATGCTTGAATAAAGAGGACGGTACGCAGGGCCAGCCCTGAGCATGTTCCTCTGGAGCGACTGAACATGGCCCTCTAACATAGAGGGCCCTTAGTTTTTGAAGTTCGTTGTTACGATATTTTTAAAACGCATAGTTAAATATGATAATGTAGTAATGTTGCTCAAGTAGCAAAGTGTTTGTTTTCTAATTGGTAGGTACAAGGTTTAAACCTTTCAGATCTCTACTTTTATTATTTTTTTTTGAAAATAGCTTTTATATCCAAAAACCTCTAGCCTTTGTTGGAAAAAAATACATACTTCGAGAAATAATTTGATATATTGTTGAACAAAATTTTATTTAGCAAGTAAAACAAAAGTTTTTTAGAATAAATGTGGTTTACAAGTTTTTTTGATGCACATTATTTGAATTTATTTTTTTAAATAGCTTTTGCATGCCAGAAACCTGTAACATTTACAAAAAATAAATATAAGGTTGGAACTTGGAAAAAATAACTTGGTATATTTTTGAACATAATCATAACAAGTAAAACACGAGTTAAAAAAAGATGATTCAAACCAAAATGTAGTCCAATCAAAAAAAATCTTGATAGTATTATATATACATTTTGATTAACATGTTCCGTCCTCTCTTTGCTAACAAGCTTCTTTTGCAAATGAATTTATGTAGATTTTGTAGGTTTGAGTAGTAATTTAAAATAATTCGACGTTATAGTCGTCTGATCAATGCAATTCTTTTAATACATGAAAGTTAAACGATATTTCCTTATTAATTTTTACTTGTACACATTAGTCATTTTTTTACGAAAAAATAAATTAAACTTAGCACCATTAATATATGATATAGAATTTTTTTTACACAAAATAAGGTCTTATATTCAATTTTTGAACATGGCCCTCTGAATATCAGTGCCAACCCTGACGGTACGCTACCTTGTCCTTGAGAGTACTCGAGTCATAACGGGGTGGACCATAGGTTGCTCCGTTAATTCCTAGGATAGATCAGAGCATGATAGTTGTTGTTGACTTGTGGTCTGCTTGTCCCTTGGTGCATATTGCCCAAGGGTTGAGATTTTATAACCCTATGAGAATTTCACTCCTATTTGCCAAAAGAAAGTAATAATATTTACAATCTTCTATATATATATATATATATATATATATATATATATATATATATATATATATATATATATATATAACTATCTCAGCTCCCCACAGAGGCGATTATGGAGGTCTGATCCCGGGTGCCACCGGCTGGCTCCGGCCACCTCCTAGCAGCGGAGGACCCCCCCTGGGCGTGCTCGGTTCTCGTGATTTGTCTCCTCTCCTCCTTCCCGTTCAGTTGTGGCGAGGTGCCAGCGCCTCCAAGTTCATGGCCGACATCCTTCCTGGCGGAGAGGCCGCGGCGGTCCCCTCGCTGAATTGCCACTCGCCTGGCACAGAGGCTCCTTGGCCAGCTGACCTCCTCTTTTTTGGGGGTGCATCAGCCACTTCAATCAATGCCTCTCCCCTTCTTCCTCTATCATCCTCCGTCCGTCGTTCCATCTCGTCGGCCGCAGTAGTCCCATCCTCAGTCGTAGATGAGCCTCTCGTCCCCGTGTGTGGTCGTGGCAGGCTTCCTCTCAATTTCCCCTTAGGATTCAAGCCCAACAACACCCGCCTGAACCCATCCCTTTCAAATTCAAACCCGCTGTCTCTCACTTCTCCTGCGCCATTCAATGCTGATGTACCAGGTGGCACGGATCCCTTTGATGCATCTATTGGCTGCACACCTTTGTCTCGGACCCACGGGCGTCCTGGTCAGTGCTCTTTTGAGCGCTGTGCCACCTTCTACTCGTTTGGCACATGGTCAATCTGTCGCCTTTGGTGTTATTTTGGGTGCTCCACCTGGGTCCATGCTTACTGAGCCTTTGGCGCAGGCCTCCCTAGCGCTGGCCCTGAATGTTTGCCCATTGGTCATGGTCACACCTGATTTTAATAATTGATCAAACTCTGTCTCGATATAAATGCAAGTCATTCAGATGTTTACCTACGACTGTTTTGGATATTGCTTAACAATGGATATTTACCGAAGCTGTTTTCCACTCAGAATGTACTTCCTGTTAAGCTATATAATTTTTCATTTTATTGAGTCTAGGAATACATTGTACACCGAGTCGTACTGGCAAATAGACTATCCGAAAACGTTTTTCAAAACCATTCTATTCTTTTACAAATAACCTATGTTTTTGAAAAACATCCTAAAACGTTTTTCAAAATCATCCTATTCTTTTACAAATAACCTATGTTTTTGAAAAACATCCTTTTTACCAAAAGCTTCTGAAGGACTTTTCAAAAAGCCAAAATTAATTTTTCTCAAAAATGAACTGGCAGAACCCTAGCAGAACTTGGTCCGAGTTCGGCCAGAGTTCGGCCAATTGGAACGTTAGTGAAGGTTGGTTTTTGAACTTGATCATCCTTCAGTTGCGGTTTGTTACAAAGAGTTCTGTCCGAATTCTGCACGAATTCTGTCAGAGTTCTGTCTTTGGAAAAACTATAAATAGAGAAGTATTTCGATCATTTCAAATCACCAATTCACTTTCAATCTCTTCTCTTCCTGAGCTTACATTCTTCCAAAGAGTTTTCAAAAAGCTTACATTTTCAAATCCTAAGCCAGTTACAATCCTCTAGTCGATTTGCTAGTGCAGTGCGGTCAAGAAGTTTCAGAGCGATTGTAATCAGAGGCTTGATAGAAGATACAACTCTTCACAATTAAAGTTGGTCGAGTTCTTCGTATCAAACCTCGCGTCTGTAGAAGTTGCAAGGACTTCGTATGAAAACTTGCGAGATTTTCCAATAGTGGATTCAACTGGAAGCTAGAGTTCTTCCGACTGGACTAGTCCTCACAAGAGAAAAACCAGTATAAATTTCGATATTTGCGTTTGCCTTCTGATCACTTTTAATTTCTGTCATTTACTTTGTGATTATTATTATATCTGTGATCTAACTGCTAACAAGATTTTTATTAGCAATATTCCACTGCCTACTTTATTTACCCCCCTCTAGAGTATTCTGCTTTATGATTTCGTTCCTACAACTGGTATCAGAGCAAGTTATATAGGTAAAGCAAGGTAAAATTGTAGTTTTATTCAATTTTTATATAGATCACAGTATTACACATGGTAACTGTGAAATTCACAAGTGAAGGCCAAGCCACAAACAAACCTCCACTGTTTGACGGCACAAACTACACTTATTGGAAAACACGTATGAGTTTCTTTCTGAAATCTCTTGATTTTGACTTATGGTCTGTAGCTATTGATGGCTATAAAAAGCCACCTCGTATTAATGTTGATGGTGTTTTAGTTGAAAAACCCCATGACAAATATACAAAGGAAGAAAAAAAAAGGCCAATCTTGATGTACGTGCTATTAACGCTTTATTTTGTGCCTTAGACAGAACTAAATTCAACATGGTGTCTACTTCTACAACATCAAACGAAGTATGAAAACTTCTCGAAGTAACCCATGAAGGAACAACACAAGTCTAGAAGTCAAAGATCAGCAGACTTACTTAGGAGTACGAGGCGTTCAAAATGAAGCCAAGTGAATCAGTCACTCAGATGTTTACAAGATTCTTGGATATTATAAATCCTCTGTCTTCACTAGGCAAGGATTACAGTAACCATGAGAAGATTCGTAAACTTCTACGAGCCCTTACAAAGAACTGGATTCCAAAGGCTACTACAATCATTGAAGGGAACTACCTCTCAACAATGTATCTAGAAACACTCATGGGTAAGCTACTCACTCACGAGTTAGAACTTCAAGACTTTGAAGATGCTACACCAAAGGAGAAGTCAGAGAAGATGATCTCCCTCAAGGCTTAACATAGAAGAACCATCGAAGATGATTCTGATGACAGCGACTCCGACTCTGAAGATCAAGCTCTTCTGGTAAGAAAATTTAAAAAGTTCATGAGATTTAACAGGAGGACAAAAGACAATAAAGACAACAACGAGGAAGATCCTATTTGCTACGGATACAAGAAGAAAGGACACATGAAGAAAGATTGTCCCTCAGCATCATCATCAAAGAAAAGCATCAAATATGACAAAGGCTACCTGAAGAAATCTACATCAAGAAAGTACGCCAACACAAGCATATGGCATAAAAGTGAAGCCAGCGACTCAGAAGATGAACAATCAGATGGCGCTGCAAATGTATGCTTGATGGCTTGTGATCAGGTAATTACTAATCCTCTATTTGATCCTTATGATGATTTCACCTTTGAGCAACTAGGAGAGGCTTTCAGTGAACTGTTAGATGATTACAGGAAACTGTGTAACAAATATATAACCTCTAAGAAGGTACTCAAAGAGTACAAAGGTGAAATAGGAAGACTTACCGACCTACTAGATCATGTTAGAGATAATGACTCTTCAAATGAGTCTGGTGAGCTTTCTTCTATTAAATTGGTGTTACACGAGACTGTTAAGCTATCCGAAGAAAAAGACCAAACTATTATCCAGGTAAAGGAAGACCTATCTAAGGAGAGAAAGAGTCTCTAGTGTGTACAGGTCAGATTAGAATCACTCACATCTGACTATACTAGATTATATGACACTTTCAAAAAGTTGGAAATTAGTTTAGGAAAACGGCCTGAAGTTGCTGCTTCCTATTCTAACACGTGTCAATTACCGAATCATCGGAACACGCCCAACACTGTCAGACCAAACCATACCAAGACTATGCCCAAGAAGACTAATAGGCATGCATTCTTCTATACTAGAAAACCAAAACCTACCAATCATGCACCTCACACTTCTTCAACACTCAACATACTAAATATCATTATTGTGGCCTCATTGGCCATATATCTTCTGTATGTAGAATCAGAAAGTTAGTAGATTTAAATATTTATGCATGGATACCGAAAACTAACCAGTCAGGACCCTACAAGAAATTGGTACCAAAAGTTTTATCTGTAAATTATTTTGTAGGTGGGACGTCCTTCACATGCTAGGAACAAATGGATCCTCGACAGCGGTTGCTCACGGCACATGATCGGTGGCGCTTCATTATTTGCAACACTGTCGAAGAAGAATAAAGAAGGATACGTCTCCTTCGGTAATAATTTAAGAGGGTACATAATCGGTATCGGTGACATTGGTAAGGCTCCCTATCCAGTGATTAAAGATGTTTGTCTAGTTACTGAGTTAAAACATAATCTGCTCTGTATAAGCCATTTAGCTGATCACGTTTATGGTATTAACTTCGTAAAAGATAAATGTACTATAATTGATAGTTCAACTGGTAGCACTATATTTGAAGGTATTAGGGAAGACAATATATATGTATTCTATTTGTTGGAAGATGCTAACACAGCAGGTAGATGCTTGATGGCCAAAAGCATTGAGAGTCAACTATGGCATATGAGACTCGGTCATGCAAACATGGATAAAATTTCAAGATTATCTACGAAGAAGTTGGTACGCGGCTTACCGGGCATTTCTTTCAAGAAGAATACGATATGTAGTGAATGTGAAAAGAACAAAGCTATCAAATCCGCATTCAAATCCAAGAACGCTGTAAGTACCACTAGACCTTTACAACTGTTGCATATGGACTTATTTGGACCCAGTAGAATTGCCAGTTTAGGTGGTAAGTTATATGCATTTGTCATTATATATGACTTCTCTAGATATATATGGGTTTATTTTCTTGCACGCAAGAATGATACATTATCAGAGTTCGTCACCTTTTACAAGAAAGCACAGAATGAAAAAGGGTTCATGATTACTCGCATTCGTAGTGATCATGGCGGCGAATTTGAGAATGCAGAATTCAAGCAATTTTGTGACACATACGGTTATTTGCATGAATTCTCTTGTCCTAGGACTCCGCAACAAAATAGAGTTGTGGAACGTAAGAACAGAACTATATCTAAAATGGCTAAAGTAATGTTAAACCAGTTTAGTCTACCTAGATACTTATGGGCTGAAGCTGTAAATACAGCATGCTATATTCTCAATAGGGTTCTAATTCGACCTATATCGAAGAAGACTCCCTATGAATTATGGTTTGATAGAACTCCAAATGTTTCTTATTTCAAAATCTTTGGTTGTCAATGCTTTATTCTTAATACTAAAGATAATTTGAGTAAATTTGATGAAAAGGCCGATTAAGGTATATTTTTAGGTTATGCAGCAAAGAGCAAAGGATACAGAGTCTTCAACAAAAGAACCATGATCATCGAAGAATCTATCAACGTCAAGTTTGATGAACTAAATCAACACTTAGACGATGATGACAATGAAGACATAATTGCACCAAGTACAGCTACTACAAAACCTTCACACAAAGATACAAAACCATCACATCAGGCATCAGACGAACCTCCAAGCAAAGAAGCCGAAACTAGCAATCCTGATACTACACCAAAAGAGATGAGATTCTTGGCTAATCATCCAAAGGACTTGGTAATTGGTGAGATTACCAAGGGTGTAAGTACTCGTTCCTCTAATAAAGATATAGCTTCTTGTGTTGCTTTTGTCTCGCAGTTTGAACCCAAAAATATGGATGAAGCATGTAGTGATAATTTTTAGTTAGATGCTATGCAAGAGGAATTAAACCAATTCGAACGAAATCAAGTTTGGGAACTTGTTCCCAAGCCCATTGATCATCCGGTTATTGGCACCCGATGGGTATTCCGAAATAAACTGAACGAGAATGGTTTAGTGACTCGTAATAAGGCCCGACTCGTAGCTCAAGGATACAATCAGGAAGAAGGTATCGACTATGATGAGACCTATGCCCCAGTTACGAGATTAGAATCCATTCGCATGTTATGTGCATTTACATGTTTTCATAATTTTAAGTTATTTCAAATGGATGTCAAAAGCGTATTTTTAAATAGTTTTATAAAAGAAGAGATTTATGTAGCTCAACCACCCAGTTTTACTGATTTTAAATTTCCTGAATATGTTTTCAAGTTGAAGAAAGCTTTATACGGTTTGAAACAAGCCCCACGTGCATGGTACGATCGTCTAAGCAGTTTTCTACTTGATAACGGTTTTTCAAAGGGAAAGGTTGACACTACTTTGTTTATAAAATCTTTGAATAATAATATTCTTTTGATTCAAGTCTATGTAGATGATATTATCTTTGGATCTACTGATGAATCTCTTTGTCAAGAATTTTCAAAGTGTATGCAGAATGAGTTTGAGATGAGCATGATGGGAGAGCTGAAATTCTTTTTCGGACTGCAAATCAAACAAACCAGCAATGGGACGTTCATAAATCAAGCAAAGTACACAAAGGATCTATTAAATAAGTTCGACATGGAAACAGTCAAGCCACTTAGCACTCCAATGGCGACTTCAACCAAGCTTGATATTGATGAACAAGGCAAACCTGTCGACATACGTAAGTATCGAGGTATGATCGGTAGCTTACTGTATTTAACTGCTAGTCGACCAGACATTATGTTTAGTGTTTGTTTATGTGAACGCTTTCAAGCTAATCCTAAGGAATCACATTTGTGCGCAGTTAAGCGTATCTTTCGATACCTTAAAAGCACTTCTTCTGTCGGCTTATGGTATCCCAAAACCACATCATTTGACCTAACCGGTTATTCTAATGCTGATTTTGCCGGATGCAAAGTAGATAGAAAAAGTACTAGCGGTACATGTCATTTTCTAGAAAAAGCTCTAGTCTCTTGGTTTAGTAAAAAGTAAAATTCTGTCACATTATCAACAACCGAGGCTGAGTATATCGCCGCAGGACGTTGTTGTGCACAAATTTTATGGATGAAACAAACCTTAGAAGACTATGGATTGCATTTTTCACACATACCCATTTTCTGTGACAATACTAGTTCTATTAATTTGACTAAGAATCCAGTATGTCACTCTCGTACTAAACATATCGAGATTCGACATTACTTTCTTAGAGATCATCAACAAAATGGAGATATAGACCTTGTATACATAGACACACAGAATCAATTAGCTGACATACTCACAAAACCTCTAGCGGAAGATCGTTTCAATTATTTACGCCGAGAATTAGGCATTTTAGATGTCAATAATATTAATTAATTTTGTTTTATTAATTAATTTATTCGATACTCATAAACAGTTTTCGAGATAAGCCTAAAAAGAGTCTGTCTGTCACCACGACTACGGTCGAAGCGAAGCGGTACTTAAGAGTTCTCCGGTGAACCTCTGTTAGCTGGGACAGTACTCCTACAGCTAATCTGAGACAGATGCTGAGTAAAGAATATTAATTTATAAAATAATATTAATTATATTACTTTGAGATTTAAAATTACTAAGCTTTGAATCAAATACTTGAAATGAATTAATAAAAAAGATGTGGCCCCATTTCTATTTTTTTGATATATATATATATATATATATATATATATATATATATATATATATATATATAGCCAGGCAACCCTTGGCGAATTCGTCCCGAGTTCGGTCCGAATTCGGCCAGAGTTCGGCTAGGTATATATATGTACCAGCCAGAACCCGAGGCCCCCATCTTCTTCATTCTTCCAAACTACTTCAACAGCAGCTGCCGCGCCTCCAAACCCTAGTTTTTCTCCATCTTTGTTCTTCCAATCTGAGTAGAGATTCTCGTCCAAAATTTGGATTCGTGCGGAGAACTTCGTCCTCATCAGCATATCCAACTCTTAGAAGGTATAATCCCTTCTCTCCTCCACTTTTCAATACTTAGGGTTTCTAGAAATTTTTTGGAAAAGCATGCCTAAGTTCAATCCCTTCAAGAGGAAGAAGACTAATGCCAGTGAAGAGGCATCGTCTTCAGATCCACATACGGATTGTCTCTTTTTCCGGTCCAATCGGACGATGGTGCGTCGGATGAGTTTTACTTTAAAACTTCCGATCAAACTTTATTGTGGTACGCCGATTTTATCATGCGTACTATTTGTACCGGATCACCAATTAAATGGACTATCTTTTCGGATCACCGCCCTTACTTTGAGGCATTAGGGTTACAACATTTTGTTACCTTACCCTTCCCCATTGCCACTAATGCCATTAGATTATTCTATTGTAATTTTGTGTTAGACACTTTTACCGCGAGGACACGTGTCGGAGAAATCGATATCGAATTCACTAATGAAACGTTAGCGAAAATCCTTGGTATCCCAAACGAAGGTGCCCCGCTCGATGACATCACTGATTTTGATTTCCCTGATGGCACGACACTCGTTAGTTTCAAGAATGAGCTTTGTGCGCCCGCACGCGCTCGTCCTGGAAAGTTCAAGGCTAATAACTTGAACTTGTTTAACTACGAATTACATCGCATCATCTATTCTACTTTACTTCCGAAATCTACTTCCAAAGATGATGTCACTGCACTTGAACTCTCTGCTCTTTATCATATTCTTAGGGGATTCTATTTTCTGCCCCTAAGACTATCATCCAGATGATGGGTAGATGTCGCGGGAGAGACCGCAACCTATCTTATGCGATGCTTATTTCTCGCATCTTTCAGAAATTTGATATTGACCTATCTACTTGTGCTGTCGACCCCGAGCCCAAGTTCCTCAAACTTTCTCGTCGCAGCATTGCCACTGTTCCTCCACCTACTATACCTACTCCTCCTGTACCTACTCCCACAGCACCTGTTCCTCCTCATTCTTACCCTATGACATTTGAGGGTATTCATCAGAACTTATCAGATCTGCTGTCTTTTTATGTTGAGACTTCTAGGGAACACGAGTTCCGTGATGTGACTCGGTTCCAGGCGATTGCCAACTCCTTTGCCTGAGGTTTGCGCAGATGGGTCATTCTGCTAGCTCTCTACCTCGAGACCCTTCTATTTTTGGCCACCGCATTGACGACGAGGCGGTCCACTCTCTGTTCTAGTCAGGAAACGCTTATGATTGGTATCGTACAGCTGGTGCCACTTCTCGTACTTCTGGTACTGGTACTTCTGGAGCTAGTCCTTCTGGACATGCTGGCACTGCAGCTGATGACGATGTTGACGAGGATGATGATGATTTTTGAGATGTTAGATATTGAGACTGTTACTTTTGTCTTATGTTTACATGGAAATACTCCAACATTCCAAGATTTTATCAGTACTCTTATTTTTAGTTATTATCAGCACTTTTCTATTATGTGACTGTTCATAGACATGGTTTTGATTATGCCTCAGTTTTGGCGTCTTAGTTTATTATTCAGCACTTTATTTGTTTCAGTTTTATTCTCGCACTTTATTAAAAACTGCCTGTGACAATTACATGTCTGTGTTGTTCTCTAAACTATCTGTTTCTCTTACTATATTCACTGTTTATACCATGCCTGTAATAAATATTCATATCTATTTTTTATTGTGTTTCTTCACTGTTTGTTACTTATGCATTTATTGCGGGAGAGCTTTCTCTCTTTGTAATTATTTTGCTAAGTGACAACGGGAGAAAAATAAGATCTAACATTTTTATGAATACAGGTTATGAACAATTTTTTTTTATTACTATTTTAAATTGATCCAAGCTTAGATGTTATATCGGCAAGGTTTGTCAATTATCAAAATGGAAAAGATTGTTGGCCCATTGTTCATGGTCAAACCTGATTTTAATAATTGATCAAACTCTGTCTCGATATAAATACAAGTCATTCAGATGTTTACCTACGACTGTTTTGGACATTGCTCAACAATGGATATTTACCGAAGCTGTTCCGAAGCTGTTTGCCACTCAGAATGTACTTCCTGTTAAGCTATATAATTTTTTATTTTATTGAGTCTAGGAATACATTGTACACCGAGTCGTACTGGCAAATAGACTATCCGAAAAAGTTTTTCAAAACCATCCTATTCTTTTACAAATAACCTATGTTTTTGAAAAATATCCTAAAATATTTTTCAAAACCATCCTATTCTTTTACAAATAACCTATGTTTTTTAAAAAACATCCTTTTTACCAAAAGCTTCTGAAGGACTTTTCAAAAAGCCAAAATTAATTTTTCTCAAAAATGAACTTGCAGAACCCTAGCAGAACTCGGTTCGAGTTCGGCCAGAGTTCGGCCAATTGGAACATTAGTGAATGTTGGTGTTTGAACTTGGTCATCCTTCAGTTGCGGTTTGTTACAAAGAGTTCTGTCCGAATTCTGTCAGAGTTCTGTCTTTGGAAAAACTATAAATAGAGAAGTATTTCGATCATTTCAAATCACCAATCCACTTTCAATCTCTTCTCTTCCTGAGCTTACATTCTTCCAAAGAGTTTTCAAAAAGCTTACATTTTCAAATCCCAAGCCAGTTACAATCCTCTAGTCGATTTGCTAGTGCAGTGCGGTCTAGAAGTTTCAGAGCGATTGTAATCAGAGGCTTGATAGAAGATACAACTCTTCACAATTGAAGTTGGTCGAGTTATTCGTATCAAAGCTCGCGTCTGTAGAAGTTGCAAGGACTTCGTATGAAAACTTGCAGGATTTTCCAATAGTGGATTCAAGTGGAAGCTAGAGTTCTTCCGACTGGACTTGTCCTCACAAGAGGAAAACCAGTATAAATCTCGGTGCTTGCGTTTGCCTTCTGATCACTTTTAATTTTTGTTATTTACTTTGTGATTATTATTATATCTGTGATCTAACTGCTAACAAGATTTTTATTAGCAATATTCCGCTGCCTACTCTATTCACCTCCCCTCTAGAGTATTCTGCTTTACGATTTCATTCCTATACTGAAGTCGAGTTCCTGCCCCCCTGGATGCCACCTCTTCCTACCTTGGTAACCAACTTTTGAGCGCCACCTATCCGGCCTCGACGAAACCCCCTGGTAGCGTAAGGGACTTATTTGGTACAGGCCATTTCCAGGTTACGCCAACCGCGTGTCACGTCTCGATTTCGTAGAATCGATAGTCGTCCCCCGGGCGTGATGCCGTGCAAACCTAAATTGCGATCGCACAAGGCACATTCATAAGGCTATTTGAAACATAACATCAAGTTAGAGTACGCAGAGAAATTGATTGACACATTTGAAATACAAGTAGACTTTTCATTGATAATAAAACTTCATTTATATTGACTTCATTACATTCATTGCCGCACGGACTACAACATGACTCGACTTACAAAATGAACGCCGATGAGATAGTCGTTCGATACATTACATCCCTTTTTACAAGCAAAACATAACACTTTTCACCTGCTATCGAGGCGAGTCGAGTCGTCATCTTCTTTTGGACTGAGTGCGGGGTCTTCTTCAAAAGGAAACCAGAAACGAGCCTTCACAAGCGGACGAGGTTCAAACGTGTCCACGCCGCCTTGAGATTTTAAGCGACACGCCCTTCGTAGTTTGGGGTACCTGCATGGAGAGCGAGGATCAGTACATTACACTTTGTACTGGTGCGTGGCTATTTAAGTTCCAAGCTCTCATTTGGTTGAAGAGTTTATATGACTTAATGTATGAATGTTTCTAACCATCCTAATGGATTTCAACAAGCATATGACAAGCAATGAAATTTACGTCAAAACTTACCCGCGGCGGACCACGCCGCGCCTTATGAAACTTACCATGTTATTCCCTGTCAATTGTTAACATTTTTTATATCAAGTGCAAAATGTACGTGTGATTGGTCACTGGCATCACAAGCCATCCTGGACGTATAGCTTTGTTAATCGAGATCCTTTCAACGCAAGTAGTTAGCTCCGTTGCAAGTCCCCGCTTAACCTGTGCTGAAACCTTATGCACGACTATACCCTGTTTCCTCCTAGGCCGAAATGGTCCCATGGCCTCGGGTTGCCGCTCGAGGAAACTATCGCCTGGTCGACAAGTTGTCCATAACCGTGTGAAGACATATTTTCCTTTTTAGTTATTAAGACATAGCCTATATTCTCTTTGAAAACTTAATCCTTTTTTCCGTGTTCGTGCCCTTGCATTTATCCTTTCATTCGCACAACATTATCGATTTACCTAGGAAGGGGGTCAAGAAGAGAAGGGTCAGCCACTCACCTTGAGTTTACTTCTGGCGAGAGAACTTGTTGGTCGCGTTAGACGTCGCCTACGCGATTACCTAAAATCGCACAAGCAACTGATTAGAATACTGCATTATTCAAGAAGTTCGATAAAAAATGCGAGTTCGAAATGCAAGCCATGAAAACCATCGAAAACATTCACGATAATGCATTCAAAAAATAAAGCCAAAACCAACGCAAGCGGCGTGAAAAACAGAGCAACGGGAGGTCTCTCCCGACTCAGCCGCAGAGTCAATCCTTGAGGCGCAGCCTGCTGAATATGGGACTTGGTTCCGAAGAAGACATTCCATAACGAGGAATGGATCTTAATTCAACCATTCCCATTCGATCGACTCGATCGATCCCGACCTATCGGTCCCGACCGAATCGATAGCGACAGTGTTCCTTTCTCGCGCACCCCGTAGACGGAGTACGGGGCACAATGTAGGGACGAGGCACTACACCATAACCAACTAAGAAAAAGTTTCGTCCTCGAAACTTAAAATAGAACCTACCTCTACGAGAATAATGATGGAAACTTTTTCTTCATTTCTGACTCAAGCTCCCACGTCGACTCTTCGATCGAATGGTTTCTCCAGAGGATGCGGATGAGAGGAATAGTACGGTTGCGTAGAAGTTTATCCTTGCGCTCCAAGATTTGTACCGGCTCTTCGACATATGATAAGTCCGCCTTTAGGTCCAGCTTACCCAAATCCACCATATGGCTTGGATCATGCACGTACTTCCGCAATTATGATACGTGGAAGACGTCATGTACCTCTGACAACGCAGGCGGCAAGGCAATTTGGTAAGCTACTGGGGCGACTCGCTTACGGGCCAACAAATCTTGGGCTCAATTTCCCCTTCGCACCGAACCTAGAAACTCTCCGCATGGGCATAACTTTCAAGAATACATGGTCGCCTTCCGAGAACTCGAGGGGGGCGTCGGTGCCTGTCGGCATAGCTCTTCTGCCGGCTTTGTGCTATCTTCAATCTCTCCCGTATTAACTTGACCTTCTGCAGGTCTGCTCCACCAGCTCCGGACCAAGTATCTGCCGTTCCCCGACTTCATCCCAGCAAATGGGCGATCTGCACTTCCGACCGTACAAGGCTTCATACGGCGCCATTTGGATGTTGGACAGATAACTGTTATTATATGCAAACTCGGCCAGCGGTAGATAGACATCCCAACTTGACTTCAAGTCGATCGTACAGAGTCGTAACATGTCTTCGAGAATTTGGTTCACCCGCTCTGTTTGACCGTCAGTCTGAGGATGATAAGCTGAGCTAAACTTCAACTTGGTCCCCAACGCTGAATGTAGACTACTCCAGAAGCGCACTACGAACCGTTCATCCCGATCAGAGACGATAGAAACTGGGACCCCGTACAGCCGAACTATTTTATCAAGGTATATCTGAGCAAGATGGTCGACGCTCCAAGTAACTTTGATGGCGATAAAGTGCACTGACTTGGTTAGTCGATCGACGATGACCCAGACGGCGTCGTTTCCCCGCGGCGTCCTCGGCAAGCCAACAGCGAAGTCCATAGTGATGTGATCCCATTTCCACTCTGGAATGGCAAGGTTCAGCATCTTCCCTCCCGGTCGCTAGTGCTCGACTTTGACTTGCTGACAGACCATACATTTTGACACAAAGAGCGCTACGTCCCTCTTCATGTCGTGCCACCAAAAGACAACGCGGAGGTCCTTATACATCTTGGTGCTACCTGGATTCAAAGAATATTTTGCATAATGCGCCTCCGACATTATCTCCTTTCTAAGTTCTGCATCATCCGGAATGCATAGCCGTCCCTTCACTTGCATCACTCCTGACTCGTCTTCTGCAAAGTCGGACGCTTTTCCTGTCGATATCAGCTTTCGCATCTTCTCCAGGTATGGGTCATCCTTCTGTACAGACTTGATCCTCTCCAGTAGGCTCGGTTCCACCTGCAGTTGTGCTAGTTTCACGTCTTTGAAACGAACTCGGAGTTCAATGTCCATTCCTTCCAAGTCACACAGCAGTCGGTTGTTGATGCATAACGAAGCTAAGTACTTTCGGCTCAGCGCATCCGCTACCATATTTCCCTTGCCCGGCGTGTAGTCGATTGACAAGTCATAGTCTTTGATCAGCTCGAGCCATCGCCTCTGTCGCAAATTCAATTCTTTCTGGATGAAGAGATACTTGAGGCTTTTGTGGTCCGTATAAATTCTGCACGCCACACCATAGAGATAGTGACGCCACAGCTTTAACGCAAACACAATCGCCGCTAATTCTAGGTCGTGCGTGGGGTAGTTCTTCTCGTGCGGCTTCAACTGTCGGGAAGCAAAAGATATCACCTTATCCCGCTGCATGAGCACACACCCCAAGCCCTGGAAAAAAGCATTGTTGAAGATTTGAAATCCCTCCGTCCCTTCAGGAAGAGCAAGTATCAGGGCCGAAACGAGCCGTTGTTTGAGCTCCTGGAAGGAAGCTTCACAATTGTCTGACCACTTGAATGCGACTCCTTTCTGGGTGAGGCGAGTCAACGGCGATGCAATCTTCGTGAAGTCCTTCGCGAAGCGTCGGTAGTATCCCTCCAAGCCTAGGAAGCTTCGAATTTCGCTAACTGATACGGGCCATCTCCAATCAGCGACTGCCTCAACTTTCTTTGGATCGACTGCGATGCCCGCGACGGAGATGATGTGCCCAAGGAATGAAATGTTGTTCAGCCAGAATTTGCACTTGCTCATCTTCGCAAACAACTGATTCTCTCGAAGGGTTTGGAGTACCGTCCGTAGATGCTCTGCATGTTGCACTTGATCCTTCGAGTAGACGAGGATATCGTCGATGAAGACTACTACGAATTTGTCAACGAACGGACGGAACACTCGATTCATTAGATCCATGAAGACGACAGGGGCATTTGTCAGACCGAATGGCATTACCAAGAACTCGTAGTGGCCATAACGAGTACGAAAGGCAGACTTCGGCACGTCATCTGGCTTGACCTTGAGTTGGTGATAACCCGATCGCAAATCAATCTTCGAAAACACCGTTGCACCTGGTAGCTGGTCGAACAAGTCATCGATACGGGGCAGGGGATATTTGTTTCGGACGGTGGCTTTATTCAATTCTCGATAGTCGATGCAGAGCCGCATCGATCCATACTTCTTCTTCACAAATAGCACGGGCGCACCCCACGGCGAGACACTCGGACGGATAAACCCTCGGTCGAGTAATTCTTTTAGTTGTGCCTTTAGTTCCTTCAGTTCTGCAGGGGCCATTCTGTACGGAGCTTTCGAGATAGGCCGGGTGTCGGGGAATGTGTCGATGGTGAATTCTATTTTTCGATCGGACGGCATGCCGGGTAGCTCGTCCGAGAACACGTTGGGGAATTCTGCCACAACGTCGGTCTCACCCGCGTTTGCACCATCCTGTTTCATGTCACAAACGGATGCCAAGTAGCCTTTGCATCCGAAATGCAGCAGCTTTCGAGCCGAGATTGCCGTGATCACCATGCAGGTCGGCGATGCTTCACCACAAGAATAGCAATATTCGGGTACTCCTGGTATGCAGAAGGTGACCTTCTTTCTTGTGCAGTCGATGTTTGCGTTGTAAGGACTGAGCCAATCCATGCCCAATATGATGTCGAAGTCCTTCATGTCTAGAACTATCACATCAAGACCGATCTTTTGACCCCCAATACATATGGTTCCTCCCCCGCAGGCTAAGTTTGTGAGTAGTAGCATGCCCGAAGGCATACTTACGCTAAGATCAAGGTCTAACAACATTACAGAAAATTTGTGCTCGGCGGCGAAGTCCGCCGATATGAAAGTATGCGAAGTGCCTGAATCAAATAACACACGAGCAGGTACATTATTGAAACTCAATATACCTGTCACGACAGTGTCGGAAGCGAACGCCTCGTCTCGAGTCAGAGCAAAGACACGCCCCTGTGCATTAGGGCGTCGGTCTTGGTTGTTGGATTGAGTGGGCTGAGGAGGTCTGGGCGCCTGTCCTCGATTCTCTTGACGGTGTTGTTGTGGCGGGGCGTTACGACTCCATTTCTGGGGGCAATCTTGTTTATAGTGACCCTTCTGTCCGCAGAAGAAGTATCTTCCATCGTGGACAAAGCACTTACTCGCCTCATGTCCAAGGGAACCGTACTTGGCACATCACGATGATGGGTTATGTCCTCGGTAACCGCCGTGGTTCGGACGCTTTGACGCGTGATTGATGCCTCCCATATAGCTAGGACGTTTATGATTGGAGTGGCGCACAACGTCATCAGCACCGGAAGGATGCAATCTCTCAATGTGGAGAGCGTAATTCAGAGCCTCGCCCACGGTCTTGTACTCCGGGACCCCGACATGCGTGCCGATAGAGTGTCGTAGACCCACTTCGAACCGTCGCACGCGGCACTCCTCTGTAGGTAGAAACGTACTAGCAAACTTGGACAACTTGTTGAATTCTGCGGCGTACTGTTCTACTGTCCGGTTTCCCTACCTCAACTGCATGAATTCATTCTCCAAACGGCTGACAAAAGGTACTCGACTTCAAAAGCTTTACAGAACGTGGCCCAAGAGATCGGTACTGAGTTGTTGTCGCGTCGGATCGCTCGCTTATGCACGGCCCCCCAGTCGTGCGCGTTCAACCGTAGCTGAAGTTGTGCGCAGGCGACTTACTTGGATTCTTCAATACCGAGCAGTTCAAAGTGATCTTCCAGCTCTTCCAACCAATCGATTGCCATGGAGGGACCTTCGGTGCCGCTGAAGGAAGTACGGTACGCCTTCTTGAATTCTGACACTTCAAAGTTGTACTTTTTTAGTGTCGCTGATTGACGCTCGTGCTCCTCCGTGTCGACTTTGATGGGTTGGATCGTCGGCACGGTGGCAGTAGGTATGGTGACGATAGGCACAGTCGCAGAATTTTCGTTGGCCACCATTGTTTGGACGATATGCTGCAGGGTATCCAGCTGCTTTTGTTAAAGTTTCGCATGTGCGTCGAAGCGAGCTTCGAACTGGGCCTGTCGTTCCTCCATCTGTTGATGTCGGTTCTCGGACTGGTTCCGTTGTGCCTCCATCATGTGCAGCATCCTTTCGATGGTATCATTAGAAGGTCCGCCCCGCGAACGATGCAAACTACTAGAGCCGCTAGAAGCGCTCTGCTCTCGCTCGGCCGTGGGTTCCGTCACTTCTGCGATACGAAGGCAAACGCATCAGTCACAAATTATTACGGACTCATTGTATGGAACAACTTATCTCATCGATGCGAGGTCAAAGGTTTGAAACTCTAGACGCGAGGCCAAAGGATGTAAAGTCGTGCTCTGATACCATTATGTCATGCCCAGATTCTGTAGAATCGATAGTTGTCCTTCGGGCGTGATGCCGTGCGAACCTAAATTATGATCGCACAAGACACATTCATAAGGCTATCCGAAACACAATATCAAGTTAGAGTACGCAGAGAAATTGATTGACACATTTGAAATACAAGTAGACTTTTCATTGATAATAAAACTTTATTTACATTGACTTTATTACATTCATTGCCGCACGGGCTACAACATGACTCGACTTACAAAACGAACACCGATGAGATAGTCGTTCCATACATTACATCCCTTTTTACAAGCAAAACATAACACTTTCCACCTGCTATCGAGGCGAGTCGAGTCGTCATCTTCTTTTGGACTGAGTGCGGGGTCTTCTTCAAAAGGAATCCAGAAACAAGCCTTCACAAGCGGACGAGGCTTCAAAAGTGTCCACGCCGCCTTGAGATTTTAAGCGGCACGCCCTTCGTAATTTTGGGTACCTGCGTGGAGAGCGAGGATCAGTACATTACACTTTGTACTGGTACGTGGCTATTTAAGTTCCAAGCTCTCATTTGGTTGAAGAGTTTATATGACTTAATGTATGAATGTTTCTAACCATCCTAATGGATTTCAACAAGCATATGACAAGCAATGAAATTTACGTCGAAACTTACCCGCGGCGGACCGCGCCGCGCCTTATGAAACTTACCATGTTTTTCCCTGTCAATTGTTAAAATTTTTCATATCAAGTACAAAATGTACGTATGATTGGTCACTGGCATCACAAGCCATCCTGGACGTATAGCTTTGTTAATCGAGATCCTTTCAACGCAAGTAGCTAGCTCCGTTGCAAGTCTCCGCTTAACCTGTGCTGAAACCTTATGCACGACTATACCCTGTTTCCTCCTAGGCCGAAACGGTCCCGTGGCCTCGGTTGCCGTTCGAGGAAACTATTGCCTTGTCGACAAGTTGTCCATAACCGTGTGAAGACATATTTTTCTTTTTAGTTATTAAGACATAGCCTACATTCTCTTTAAAAACTCAATCCTTTTTCCCGTGTTCGTGCCCTTGCATTTATCCTTTCATTCGCCCAACATTATCGATTTACCTAGGAAGGGGGTCGAGAAGAGAAGGGTCAGCCACTCACATTGAGTTTACTTCTGGCAAGAGAACTTGTTGGTCGTGCTAGACGTCGCCTACGCGATTACCTGAAATCGCACAAGCAACCGATTAGAATACTGCATTATTCAAGAAGTTCGATAGAAAATGCGAGTTCGAAATGCAAGCCATGAAAACCATCGAAAACATTCACGAAAATGCATTCAGAAAACAAAGCTAAAACCAACGCAAGCGGCATGAAAAGTAGAGCAACGGGAGGTCTCTCCTGACTCAACCGCAGATTCAATCCTTGAGACGCAGCCCGCTGAATATGGGACTTGGTTCCGAAGAAGACATTCCATAATGAGAAATGGATCTTAATTCAACCGTTTCCGTTCGATCGACTCGATCGATCCCGACCTATCGGTCCCGACCGAATCGATAGCGACAGTGTTTCTTTCTCGCGCACCCCGTGGACGGAGTACGGGGCACGATGTAGGGACGAGGCACTATTCCATGCTCCATCCGTCCTACCCTTCGCGTCTCCTCCATCAGTTGACTCCTTCCGTGCCGGCTGGTGTGGCGCACGTCTCGATCGGCCACCAACCCTAGTTGGCCCCATCTTTTCGCGATAAGGTGAGACATGACAGTACCCCCATGAAGATCTTCCTAATTATTTTGGACATCGATCTCCCGGAAGTGGAATCTCCTTACTCATTTGAAGCGTAAGACATTAATATCCCATTCTCATCCAAGGAAATATGATATCTTTCAGAGCGATTTGATCGTACCTTTATTCTCAAATTTTCCTTAGGATGTCCAAAGCTTTCCTGCGTGCTCGAAGTCATTGCTACATGGGGTCTCACCTCCGTTTACAAGATTGCCCCCTTGGACCCTAAATACCTTCTCTTTGCTCTCTCCTCGGAGACTGACCATAAGATCGTCTGGTCTAAAAGTTCGATCAGGATTGACACGCTACTCATAAAAATCGAGAAATGGTCCTAAGACTTCAACACTAAAGAAGACTCAGCATTTATTGCTATCTGGGTCACCCTTCCGAAACTATCGCTGGTTTGCTTTGTTCCTGCGGCCATGAAAAGGATAGCCAAAGCCTTCGGGACTTTCGTGGCTTTGACCAACGAAACCCGCAATCTCACCAAAGCCAATTACGCCAAAGTGTGTATCGAAGTTGATGTGTCGAAGGAACTCCCCAACTAAATCTAGATCATACGACAAGACGTACACATAACAGATTATATACGACAACAACATCATATTCTGTAAACACTTCCACATGAGAGGCCACTCCACCGTGTACTACTTCTGTGCTCATCCAGAGCTAAAGATAAAAGAGACTCGAAAGGTCATACCCACCCAACTGAATTGAAATAGCAATCAATCTTCTAGCTATCTTCTACGCTACTACAACTGCCTAACTCTCACATCAGGTTTGATGACAGGGTTGGAAAATCCCACAGTCAAGAACTTGCACCACTGAGAAGGGCCGTCGCACCCGACGATACCCCAACACTAAACCTTTCCAATAAATTTGACACTCTCGCTATGGTCTCCACCGTCCTCAATGACCTCCAGGCGAATCTCATTATCGAGTCTGCGGCCCCACCGATTGTAGGGGCGGATGTTTCGAAACCGAAGGAAGAAGTCGCAGTTGCCGTTGACTCGCAACTGATGTCACATGTATCAGTAGTGGCAAAACCAGAGGCCACGCTTGTAGCAGAGGATGTAGATCTCGAAGAGGAAGATGAGGAAGAAGATAACGAAGACGTAGAGGGAGGTCTAGTCATTGATGATGTAGCCCCCTTTGGCAGCTCTTCTGCAAGAACATCAGATGCAAATCACACCTGGGCTGCATTAGCTACGATATGGGATTCTCCATCTTACCTTCGGGATTATTTCGATCGGATTGCTGCGGATAGCTCTCCGGAGGAGGCTGTCAAGGAGTGTGCCGTCATTAGATCCCTAGTCGAGCAATCAGACTATATAACAACGATACCGACCAGAATGTTAGAGGTTGAATAGGCTATCGATGCTGCTCAAGGCATACAGAACAAAGAGCATTCCAACCAAGAGGCTTACCTAGCATCCAAACTCGAGAAAGCATCAGTGTCAGCGGTGCCACGATACTTATGCTCCAATAGTGGTCGGTGCAAGAATCCACCGGCCAACTGCCAGAGACTCCTGTAGCTTTAGTCTCGTGGGGAGGGTCTGGTGCTCTCTCCAGCCCGCCTATCGATCCCGACTGGACTCCAGTTTCGGGGCCTGGTCGAACCACTTTTTTCTCTCCCTTTTTGAGACCTCCGGTTAACCCCTGTTTGGCTACTGGTTTCGGTGGTGCAGATTTTCTTCCGGCACAAGCTGTTTGTACTTTCTTCTGTCTCTTCCGACAGGGCATCCTCTCGACGTAGGAGCTTTTGTAGGTCGCTCGGGCTATCTCCTAGCGCCATCTTTCACTTCTTTTAATGAATCTTGTTGTTCCATAAAAAAGAAATATATATATATTTATAATATATATTATATATTATATATATATTTATAAAGAAGGTAATTTTTTTGTCATGATCACTCTCATCGGGGTTCAAATACTGTACTCTCGGGTCTTATGTCTCCACTCCCGGCACTTGAGCTACCATGTCTTACACATTGAAATCTAAGACCTCGTGACTGTAATACCCCGTTCCCGATAGGCGGTAGACTACATAATATGGTTGTGGCGAGTCAGACTCGGTCAAAAACTTAGATGGCTAGAATGACTCAGTCGCTGAGCTTGGTATATGATAATAATTTATGGCGTCAAATAAATTAATTTGGACGAATGTTACGAGAATCGATCCAACTAATGAAACGACTTATGTTAGAATAAGTCCTAGATGCAGCAGACTGCGTCTCGGCGAATGAGCTCTATATAAGAGTCCCTTCGATAGGATCGGGCTGCTGTATGGTTTTCTTGAAGTTTTTGCTGCTTGGTTTTGATGAATGTGTTTTCGCTTCAATTTATGCCTTCATTCTAAGAATTTCGAAATAGATTAAAGAAGGAATTCTGATAAAAATGTTGGTGCCATTGTAGGAGCTCGCGTAACTGAAGCTTGAACGTTGTGAAGCGCTCTGACTCTCGGCATATTCGAATATTTGGTGGGTGGTTCGGCCCCTTCTTTTCTTCTCCTACCCGCAAATAAATTTTTTGTTGCCTCGAACTTATTCAAATCGACGATCCCAAGTTAAATGTATGCCAAATAACTAAGATCAAGACTTGGAATAACTGTAGCAATTTAGAGTAGTTTTACTCTAAACTATAAATTTTATACATCAAAGGAAAAAAGTTAAGGTTCTAGAAAAGAGAAAAACTGTTTCAAGGAATGCAAATGAAATAACGAATGTCAGTTGCGTTACGGTACCTCATGATATTTGGTGCCTACAGGATACCAAATCAGAAAGTATGGCTTTGAGAAAAATGAATTATTGCATGAGTTGGAAAAAAAGATAAACTGCTTTATTATGTTTCGTACCATGCATCTGTTTTATAAAGTAAACTGTTCACACACTTGTATTGTCATAGACAACTTATGCACAAGGTTGCTTCCTCAAAACGGTATCCGGGGTACCGAAAATCGAATCCACCTAGGAAGAATTTGAGCGTTCGTGCTTGGCACGAGACATTGCGAGAACTCCAGCTAGGCTTGCAACCTGGACTGATAGGGTACATCGTAATGCCATTGAGAATAGTCCCTCATGGTGTCGTAACACCAATGACCGCATATAAGATAGTAGCATGCTCACCTATTGTCTTATGCAAGTGGTAAGTATTATCTCTGCTTCATGTAGGGATGAGCACAGCCGTGGTAAAAACTTCTATGTTTATTGTATGGTTTTACTGTTCGAAAATGCTACCAATATGAACTAAATTCTTCTAGTTCTAAATAGTAAGACAACTTTCAATGCATGCCTACCTTAATAATCAGAGTCGGTTTAGACGAGTGGGTTCGTCCCGCTCACTAGTGCATTCCCAAGTATACTAATCCCCCAACCCCACATGTGATGAGAACTCTGGGGGTGCATGGTGTTAGGTCAAAGCTGAAGTCCGGGGTGGCATTTTGAAGCTCTTCCTATTTTGAAGTATTTTGAAGCCAATTCATCTTAAGTCTTGAAATATATAAAAGGGTATGAATGTATGGAAAGACAAGTATTAGTTCAGGCAGCTTGTCATGTGTTTTCTTTTGTTTCAATCAAATGTAGTCCAACGACATATCCAATGTAATTACGACTTGCACTTCGTTACAAGCTATCAATGAAAAGCATATTTCTATCTTCTTATACTGTGTGTTCAATTCTCTGTAATTTGTGAAGTTTTAACTTGATGTTTTAAATGAATAATCAAATGTAATGTTCTTGCCTTGTACGAGTATAACTCCAGACTTATGGTATCACGTCCCAATAAGGACGTTCGATTTGGCAGAAATTGATGCGAGAACGAACGGTTTGTCGAATCGGGACGTGACAAATTGGTATCAGAGTATGGTTCAATTCCTCAAATTTTCAAAAAATGTTTCTTTTGGATGTGGGTTACGATTACTTGATTGAATGCTTTCGTTATAATGCTGCATGAAATAATAGTTCCATACAAGTACGCCCATAGATATTTTGAGAAAAACTAACAGGTTTACTCTGTGTTGTAGAGATGACTAAGAGAAATAATCATGCCGCAACAAACAGCAATGCGATTAGTTCGACTAGTTTGGAGGGCACTGGCCCTAGCGAAACTACAATGGAGAGAATATTGCACCTGATGGAGGTGCAACAACAACAACTTCAAGCGCAGATCCAAGCCCAATTTGGTGTACTACAGAAGCAAATGGATGCCCTGACACGGATCGTGAGCACTATAGCGGCCAACACCAACGCAATGATCGTGGCACCTGAAGAGAGGAAAGAAGTCCAACCACCAACGATGAACTTTTCCTCCTTGTTCAAAGCAACGAAGTTCTGCAAAATGAACCTACCTAAGTTCAACGGTCGAGCGGAGCCCGATGTGATCGTAGGATGGCTAGCAGAAATCGAGGACTTGTTTAATCATTTCAGCATTAAAGGGTCCAAGAAAGTAGCATGTGCGGCGTTACAGCTGCAAATAAGGGCCTACGAATGATGGGTGCCAAAGAAATATGAAATCTATGAAGCCGACCTCGACCAAGATTTCCTGAGAAATGTTCAAGAAAGCCTTTCTTGAGTAGTATGTTTCTCGTGCCGTCCGTCGACAAAAAGAAGATGAGTTCATGATGTTGAAACAAGAGAATATGTCAGTTGACGGTTATGGCTCAAACTTTTGGAGATTAGCAAAATTTGTCGGCACCTTCCTTCCCAACAAAGAAACCTGGTGTGAACGCTTTCTACAAGGTCTAAATGACGAGCTTCGTGGGGACGTCAGGAACCAACGATGCCAAACCTATCGTGAGTCTTACGATGTCGCTCTTGATAACGAGCGGATCTTCGACCGTATGTCGCAACGAGCAGTGGCAGTCGTCCGTAATAATTTCAATAAACGTCCTAACGACGCCGAAGGATAAGGAGTGCAGAAATGTCGAAACACATTCGAGAATCGGGGTCCCTATCACGGAGTATAGTGTGACAAGTGCGGCCAAAACGGGCACCGAATATTCGAATGCCTGGTATCCGGATGCTTCAACATATGCATGGTCATAGACAACTTGTGCACAAGTTTTGATTCAGTAAACGGTATTCCGGACTACAGGACTATTTCGGCATAAAAGGAATATATGTGTTTTGTGCTATATGTGATCCCAGGGATTACGAGGCCCTCAGTGAGACTTTTTATCTGCACCGAAAAGAATGTCGTAATACCTTGGATAGTCCTTATTACTGCCTTCACTAGTAACTATCATATAGTCAGGTTGTATTGCTAATGATTTTTTGTAGGACAATATATTCTAATCATGGTTCAAAATCACACAAGAAATTGAGTAGTTAAGGAATTAATATGTAGCGCTACCAAAAAATATATCCAACGACTGCTATTCGAATCCCTATCCCTCCTCTCTCTCTCTCTCTCTCTCTCTCTCTCTCTCTCTCTCTCTGCAATTCTTTAATCAGTGAGTGGCTTTAATCCTTTTTGCCTTCACCTCCACTTCTTAATAAAAGAATTTCCCTTATGTTCCTTTGATATATCCCTACGATTAATCATTTATGATTAATGATGCATAACAAAAGAATCAAGATAAGAGAAAGTAATTGTATATGTTGCAAGTCTTGTTACTTGGAAATGTTAGAATTACAAACTGTTGGTACAGTTGAATGAATTGATGCTTCACTTGTTGTTTGGAAAGGAATGTTAATGCATGAAGTGAGTAGAAATGTTATGAGCCTCAAATGTTGGAAATAAAATGTGGTATGTATATGAGTCCTGGCTCAAGGAATGTAATTTACAAGCGGTGGCTCCATATATATGGAATATGAATAGAAATTGTGTGGTTTTTATTATGTGTTGTTTCATTATTATGCATTAATATTTGTATATAGATGCATATGCATTGTCATGGACAATATGTGCACAATGATTGATTATCGAATGGTATCCGAGACTATAGAACCACATCGGCTTAGGAGGAATATATGTTTCGGGCTAGATTTGAGTACGAGGATTACAACGTCTTCAGTGGGACAAGCTACCTATATTGTTACCCACAACATAATACCATGAATAATCCTTATTGGTGCCTTTACATGTGACCGTCATAGTCATCACTGCTAATGATTGTTTAGTAGAACAGTATATTCTAATCCTTGTTCAAAATTTGGCAAAAAATTAGATAATTAAGAAAATAATATGTACTGTCCAAAAAGACAGATCCAACGTCTGCTAATACGAAAATATTCGAAGATGCGTAGTAGCGTAGATCCCATCAAATATATATATATATATATATATATATATATATATATATATATATATATAACAGGAATGGGAATATGATTGTAATTCATAGATAAGATGGATAGATTATTGAGAGTTTGTAGTTGACACTTTTCCTATTTAATACATTTACCAGGTTCCAAAAAAAAAAAAAAAAAAAAAAAAAAAAAAAAAAAAAAAAAAAAAAAAATATATATATATATATATATATATATATATATATATATATAAAATATATATATAACATGATATGTGATGGTACAACTTGTTGCTTGCTTCCTGGAGTATATATGTATGAATAACGAAAACCACCTCATCATATATAGTAAGATAAAATTGCATACATTTTCATTCTCCCTGGACCCTACCTAAGTGGGAGCTTTGTGTACATCTTGACCCTCTCTGGATCCTGTTTAAGCGGAAGCTTCGTGGCATTAAAATGCTCACAAACATTCTAGTGGTAACCAACTCCTGCAATATGTTTCAAACATAGCTTCCCCAACTAGAAAGGCAATGCCAAGTCTAATAATGGGGACCGGGACAGAAGAAGAAGAGTGACGGGCTCATTGAGGGGGAAAGAGTTGGACTAAGAACTTATCTGATCCCTATCTTCGCACCGCTTTCGGCTGGCCTTTTTTGTCCATTGTGCGATGAATTCACGAACGATGCCCAATCGTCCGAAAGCGACCCTTCCCTGACTATAAATGTCCGCTACATAACCAAGAATAGAATTGCAGACAGCGACCAGCGGAAATCCTATATATATATATATATGAATGTGCTTTTGGTCCACTTGTCAGAAAATGCATGGCACACGTACGTCCAGAAAGTAGTGCATGCTCTTGTCTTTTCTATCTTCCTTAGTTTTGCAAGCTTATGTTAGCGTCGACTTAATCGGCCATATATTCTTGTCAGAAGTTGTAATTTTGAGTTCACAAATGGCTCCTGAAAGCTGCATTTTCCTCCCTTTTTTAGTTTTGCGCCTCTTATTTCATACCAATAACTGTCATTTTCTATTCGTCGACTTTTCATCCCTCTCTAAGTTTAGACTTGTTCTCCGTGCGCCAAAAGTATGAAACACTTGGCTGCTCATACGACGAATGTTATTTTTCATAGGCATTGATATTCAACGAGGAAAATATGAAAATATGACATCATGTTTTCTTTTTCTATCCTTTCCCCTGGTTCTCATGGCAACTAAAAATAACCTTGCATTGAAGAGTTCAACGACGCGCTTGCCTAACATTAACAACCTTATATTTTACATTCAATTATGCTATTTGGCTTCCAAAATATTTAGATGATGTTATCTCCTATTATGTGACATCTGACATGGCAGCTGACATAATAGCTGATATGACAAATTTTAACCAAAATCATTAATTATCCAAAAAAATTAATATTAAAGTTAATGTTAATGTTATTTTAATATTAATGTTAATGTTAATATTAATGTTAATGTTAATATTAATTTTATTGTTAATGTTAATATTAATTTTAATGTTAATATTAATGCTAATTTTATTGTTAAGGTTAATTTTAATATTAAGGTTAATCTTAATGTTAATTATCATATTAATTTAATTTTAATATTAATTTTAATATTAATATTAATGTTAATTTTAATATTAAATTTTGTCATATTAGCTGTCATGTCAACAACCATGTCATATGTCACATAATAGAAGATGATATCATCCAATTGGAAGCCAAATAGCATTTTGTTGTACATTATACAAGAAACTTATAGTTAACTTTTATCCCCGTTTAAAAGAGCTTCGATTTGTTGGCATGTTTCATAAAAGATGGATAAGGCCAGGCAGCAGGAGCGGATCCAAAAAAAATTTAGTTAGGGGGACTCGCAATATAACTACAAAACTGGCTTGGGGATGGGAAAAAAAAGGTATTACATTATTAAAAAAAAAGTCCAATTTGTTTAAAACCTACAAACACTTACTATATTACCAACTAAACTGGCCTTTTTATATATATATATATATATATATATATATATATATATATATATATATAGCTCGCCTAGTTCTAGGCGGTTAAAAACAGGGGCGGCCCTGGCCCAGCGCAGGCCGGACGACGGCCCAGGGCCCCCGATGAAAGGGGCACTAACATGAAACTGTTTATAAAAGAACTAGTATGTATCATGTACCTTTTTTAAAAATATTTATTGTGGTGTAATAGTTATAATGCTAAACTTATATTTAAGAGGTTATTGGTTCAAATCTTTACTACAACAAAATTTTGTTTTATTTATATATTTTTTTACTTTATATATGGGAGGGCCATTTTCGAAGTTTCGCCTCGGGTCCCCAACAGCTCAGGGCCGACCCTGGTTCAAAAAAAATAAAATAATCCAAACAATATATATATATATATATATATATATATATATATATATATATATATATATATATATATATATATATATATATATATATATATTGGAAATGATAATTGTGTCGAACTCTCCCAACTGGGAATCGAACTCCTAACCACTTGGGTCGCATGCCTCACCATTGTTAATGTTCTACAAATACATTTGTTTTGATAATAAATGTAATTTTTTCACGGTGGTATATATTATTCCTTATATATATATTCCTTATATATATATATATATATATATATATATATATATATATATATATATATAAAATATATATATATATATATATATATATATATATATATATATATATATATGAAAAATTCTACAATACATCCACCCTTTTGGGATGTATCGATACATCGCAAATCTGAACCGTTGGATGTTCATCCAACGGTTCAAATTAAATTCAGATTAAATAATGCAGGAGACATCATTTAATGTTGTTTTTGACTTTTGACCTCTTGTGAACTTGCTATAGCAGGTCATTCTTCAATACAATTTTTTCAATGAACACCCTAAATTAACTCATATTTACTTTCTCTTTCGTCCATGTAATTTAATATTTTGTGCAACTACGTATATATAACAATAATTGTGTGCCGGCCGGAAAGGTAGGACACAGTGTGTCCAGGTCTGTAGGTGATGTAGACGACGACACCACCGCTGCTGGCGATCTTGATGTTGACACCGACGACGACATGGACGAAGTTTCTATAGCCAATCTGGATAATAGTAAGGGAAGAATTCAGAGAAAGAAGAGTGGTAGGAAGCCGATAAAAGTTCATTATCTCAAATCTCTTCTTTGTGTAAATTAAATCCAAGGAGGACACAATCCCTAATTTTACTTATTGCTTAGCAAAGTCTTCTTAGTTGTTGTAAAATTGTGGTGTTACTTCTGTAACATTTTCATCTTTAATCTCATGTGTTTCTATGAATATGTGTTATGTTTGATTTTGATTTAGTAATTTTTTCGTAATTTGTTTTTTTTGTTTCATCTAACAATTTAATATTTTGGTTATAAAGCTACATGCCATGGTGGTGGTGGTGGAAGGAGAAACATAGATGAAGAAGGAAAGAAGAAGAAGTTCTGGTTTGCGGCGGACTTCGTCGAGCCCTCCTCGAACAACGAGGAGTACCAGCGGAATTAAACCTCTTATAGATTTCCTCAAATTGTTAATCATGATACCATTGTACTTTTCAAATGGCTAGTACAAATTTCCTCGAGCCCTCCTCAATCAAACGGCTAGTAGATTCTTTGCTAGTCTCGAAATATATTTGTCTTTCCACCTTTCTCACTTTTTGTACTTTTTTCTTGCTACATATACAATAGTTTTCTTGTTTCAACTATTATTTATTCTGAAATACGTAGAATAATTTTTCTTATTTCATTTTGTAGTACTGGAGAAAATGTCTACTCGTGTGGTGGAAAATATAGAAGACGTAGAAGATTGGTTGCTAGCTCAAAATGAAACTTTCATTCCGCGTATGTTGCGCAGGATTGAAAAACAACTGTCGACGATTTCAGCTCAAATTGTATCGATCAATTTTAAGCTTGGTTCAATACAAATTAAACAAATGAATATATCTCGACGTTTGGATAAGATTGAAGAATCTCCAGCTTTGAAGAAGGCATTTTCATCTGGAGTATTTAATAATATGGAGGAGGTTTCCGTTGCATCTTTCGTTGAGGAGGACGTGCTGCAGAATCATGATAAAGTAATGGACCGAATTCTCGCATTGTGTCCTACAAAAGAAACTGACTTTAGCAGTTCTTCGAAAAGAATGCGTGAAAATTTAGATCCGGTCACACCATTGAAAAGTTTAACAAAAACTTCAACCTCGAAGCCTAGCAAGTATACTAGTGGTTCTTCGAGTTATTATGACTATATTTTTGCGGATGATAGACCTGAAGAGTAAGTAATATGAGTTTTGATTTAATTTCAACAGTTTTTTCTCCTAATTTATTCGTTTCTTTTCTTAGAGAAATAATATCATCTTGCAACAAAATCTATGTGTCTCGTGCTGAGATGAAGTCCTTAGCTCTTTTAACGAGAATTAAAGATGGGGTATGTATAGATAGTATATTTCTTCTTAGATGTCATTTATGTTTACTTTCATTCCATCGCTGACATTTTTAATGATTTATTCAGATTGTAACCCTTGTCTCTGCTCTTCTCACCGCGGAGGAACGGAAAAGAACCTCCAATAAAGCTAATGTATGGTTTTTACCAATAAGGATAACGGTGAGTTAGCATTTTATTCTTCAATACATATGCATTAACAATTTTCTCGTTTGTTTGTCCTTCGTAATGTATTAATTGATGTGTATGTAGAAAGCAATGTTACCTCCATCTGACAAGAAGCTTCATGAAATATGGAAGAAGTGCAAATATTTCTAGGATTACATGGGATCTTTAAGCATTTGTAACGAGGTATTAATGTATTTCTGTTTAAATATTAATACTAATTTTTTGAAAATTTACTAATTTGTTTTACCTAATTAATCCTGATTCAGATATACATACCCATTCTTTTTGACGGACACTATACTCTTACAAGAGTTATGGTTAAAACAAGGACTGTTGAAATTTGGGACACACTTGCATCTAAAGATGATCTGATTCAAAACAAATCAGTCATAAAAGAAATAGTAAGCTCAAATTCATCAATTTTTATAAATTGCGTACAAAATCCGTGGTATACTAATACATATTGTATTCTGGTAATTGTAGCTTTCAAATTTGGATCTCTTTCTTAAAAAGAGATTTTGAAGTTGAGAGATGCTAGGTTCAGCTTTTCTACTTTTGCCATAAAATGTCGTCCTTATGTTCCCCGCCAAGGAAATTTACTTGATTGTGGGATTTTTGTAATTGCATTCATGAAAACCGAAGTAGTCTGGACTACCGTTCTCTCAATGTAAGTCTGAAAATATGTCGTCAAAAACTTACACTTTTTAGAGCAATATTTTTAATGTTATGTCTGTTATATGTAGTTTGATGCGGGAATGGAAAGACGCAAAGCTGCTGAATAGATTACAACTTCAGAGCACAATGAAGTACTATCCAAGTTGCATATATAATATAATTAAGCAGAAAGGAGTCCAAACTGAAATAATTGAATATGGAAGACGATAATTTTTTCTTCTTCGTTTATATCTAATGTATTATGTTCATTTGTTTTGTTGAGTTATAATGTTCTTAAAATATGGGATAAAAATGATATCAAAATGTTCATTTGTTTCATAATCTTGCTGCAATATAATCCTAAAATTTCCTAACCTGTGCCTCTGACCATATGGGTATACCCTCTCTTCGTGCTAAAGTTATTTATGCCTCTGACCCTATGTATCGAAAAAAATTCTCAAGTTATTGACAAGAGAAAATTTATAAAATGTCCAAAAACCGCAAAAGTTTTATGAAAAAATCCACCGCAAAATAACATTTCATCGCGTGCCCAGAATTAGCTAAAAATATGTAAAAAGTGCGGCATGACCTTATTGCCCTTCTAATTTTTTGAAAACACTCACAAAATCGACTCTTCAAATCCAAAAAGTTTATATTCTTCCTTTTCTTCCACACGCTGTTCCTTTTCGTTTCTAGGTTTCATCCTCCAAAATCTTCAAACCCTATTTCAAAAACTCGTCAGTGACTCGCCATTCGTAATCTTCACACTATGTCGCAAACATCAGCATCAAATGTAACCCCAGTTAGAGAAGAGGGAGAAGATATAGATATGCAAGAATAGAGAGCTGTTGTGAAAATATTTAAAAAGGTGGCACATGAGCCAGAGGCTAGTAATCAAGAAGGAGGGCAAAAAGAAGGTATAACTATAAGTGTTAAAATGTAAGAAAATGGTCATTCTCCGTGCAAATATCACGGAGAATGGCCATCTCGTGTTAAAATGTAGGAGAATGGTCATTCTCCGTGCAAATATCACGGAGAATGACCATCTCGTGTTAAAATGTAGGAGAATGACCATTATCCGTGTTAAAGTCACGGGGAATCGCCATTCTTCGTGTTAGATTGACGGAGAATAGTTGACAGAAACCTAATTTTCTATCTTTTTTGTAGGAAAAAAATTGTCAAAAATAAAGATTCAAGAGTTTTTCGTTCTTTTTTCAAGACGATGCAAACTCTTATGGATGATATCAAAGAAGATAGCGACCGTTTGCCCGAGCCAGTTATCGATTCTTTGAAGAATACCGGTTTCTACAATTTTGTCGAGGTATTCTACAAAAACAAAGTTCACACTCAAGAATTGGCCAAGGTTTCAGAAGGTCTTGAGAATTTGATAGGAACGTATATGGAAGACAAATCTGGTATCAGATACTTTCAACTGAGCACTACTGTTAAAATAGCGTCGAGTGTGGGCGATATGGCAGCCATTTTTGGTCTACCGCTGAAGGATGATGCAAATTACAGAAGATTGATAATGGAAAAATAACAGTAGCGCACACTACCAGCATCATTGAGCCTGTGTAGAGATCACTTCACAAGATTGCTGGCTAATTCTAAGGGCAAACACTCAGAAGTCACGAATAAGGAAGTGAGGGAGAAGTTCTTTGAATTGTTACAACTACTTCGTGGCGGAGATAACACTGTTAATCCAGATGATTTGGCCAAGCTAATAATCTTCCACTTGTGCCAAACAGTATTCTTTACAAAGTCCGACGGTTCAAATTTGTCGTACAGATTCTTGGCCTTGGTAGACAACATAGAAGTTGTCAACAGAATATGGTGGCCAAACTTAATCTTGGAGTATGTCATGGAGAGCATCAAGAGGACTACAAGTAAAACTAAGGGGGTTTACTCCGATGCATACTCCAAAATGGAAGGTTGCACAATATACTTTCTCTATTGGTTTGCAGAACATAGTTGTAAAACCCCTATTTTTTAAAAATTATTTTTTATTATTTTATTAGACTTCAAATTTAATTTATTTAATTTATGGTTTTTATTAATTATTAAAAATGACCTTAGCCATTGTTGTATTTTGAGCACAAGGCGACCATGAATTTTGGCACGAAAGATGTAGCAGTGTGCTTTGACCAGTATATTAGCCATGTCGTGGGAGGCTTAGCCATAGTTCAGTCCGAACTAGAAAAACCTGGCCGAGTTGTGAAATAACGCATTTAAAATATTTTATTTAGGTATTATTTTATATATTGATTTTTAGATGATCCGATTTGTCCAATTCAGACCGAACTGGACCCGAACCAAATTTTAGCCCATGTAAGCAGGTAGTGTGACCAAATGTGGCCATGTAGACATATCTTATGTACTTAGAAATATCTCCAAAATTATTTTAGAATTTTATGTACAATTTCTAATTATTTAAATATTTGTACAATTATTGGTATTTTATTTTTAAATAATATTTTACAAGATTGTACATGTTCCTGGACCCGGATAAGGGTGTGTGGTACAGTTCACCCATTGGAGCAATTTTTATTAATTTATTATTATTAAAGTTATTTTGTGGAGGTTTAATAAATATGCTTTCCTATTTAAATATTATTATTACTTTGAGTGGATTTATTGAGAATTAAATTTATGTAGATATGTTTAAATTTATATTCAATATTTGGTTAGATAATATTTAAATTGTTATTTAGATTTTAAATAGATTTTTGGTGTATTTATAGAGATATACATATATAGATATAGATATTTATATTTAAAAAGATTTTTGAAAAGAAAAGATAAGAAGAAAAAAAAAGTATACATGTGGTCGGCCCCACCCTGTGGGAACCGACCACATATGCTAGCAGCAGCAGCTATAAGCCTATAGCTTTGTGTGCCCTCCACACCCAAGCAAGCAAGCAGCAGCTTGCATAGCGGCCGACCACCCCTATATATACACACATGTGTATATTTTAAAAAAAAGAGAAAAACCCCAACCAAACCCTAAAGTTTTCTCTCCTCCTTCCTTCCTCTCCCTCTCCTCCGCGTGTCCGAGAACAGCAGCAGCCCCGCCCCGTGGCGACGACAGCGACAACAACAACACCAACAACCAACAGTTTTTAACATTAAGGTAAGCACCTTCACCATGCGATTTCTCTATCAATTCAAATCCGTTTTTAGATCCGTAAATTCGTGTAGAAAGCCCTCATGACCCTCTTCGAGATCCCCCAGTTGGATTTTGACATGGCCATCCAACTTGCTCGAAAAATGAAGGTAAAGTTGGAGAAAAACCACTTTTCTGAATTATTAAAAACTGTTTTGAAACATCAACTTGTCGGCCACTTTTCTCGCTGTCCATTAAACTTTCGAAAAAACTAATTAAAGGCAGTCAAAGACAACATAACCAAGATTGTAACGCACCTTCTGGGTTCACTTTTTATCTAGTGTGTAAAAAGTTACACGTTGTTAAAGTTTCACGAAAAATTGTAAATCTGTTTTTAAAAAAAAGTGGAAAAACACCCGATACGGCGTGCGCCCCGACAAACCGGGTGACGTGGTCGCGTACTATACGCATCAAAAGGCGCGTATGGATGTTGTCGACGTATGAGAACTGACGGAACACTATTTCGTTGCATGTGTGCGACGAAATCAGTGCGTTTCCGTCGAGATACCCCCGTATCGACCTTTTGTAAATTAAGTCACAACTTTGTGCACACTCATCATATCGCGATGAAACTTGCGCCATTGGAATCAAAATATTTTTTTGGTCCTGTGAGCCAAGTTTGGTCCGATTCTGAGACCGTTGATCGGGACGCTATTTTGGCGGGCCCACAATCCCACTCAACGGGTGATTTTGTGCACAGCCCACCGGAATCCAAAATTGGACATACCGTTGGGTTCGTCTCATCAAAACAAATTCGTAGACATATATTCTGATGACTTTAGAGACCGTAGGTTCTGGCACATATTTCGGTGCAAAGCGGGTCCAACGACGGACATCGTTTTGATCCGAAATTACGATTTTGCCCCTGCTCCAGAATTTAACTTTTGGACAGGCGTTTCCTAGGTATATATTTTACACCGAGTATGTTTTTGATGTTTGTTTCAGCATCCGGAGTTGTTTGGATATTGTGACATTTCTTGGCTGACATTGTGATTTCCTAGACTTGTCATTTTGCACCACCAGGCAAGATACCTTGCCATTATACTGTTTATTTTAGTTTATATTTTATTACATATCACTGTTCATTTATTTCCAGTTCTTGATTTACTGCCTGTTCAGTGATATTAGATGTACTTTGTTATTTATCCTTTGATTGCATATGGACCTAGAGTTAAGGGACTACCGTTGTAGTGTATTGCATATACCTTGACACAGTTGTACCACGAGAATGTGTGAGATGAGTATCATGTAGAGGTTTTTGCGTGTGGGCTGATCTCCCATGTGTATGCGTTAGGACTAACTGCTAATAGAGGTATGTTATGAGACTTAGCAGTTAGTAGAGAAACATGGTCGTGGATGCGACATGATAGATACATTGGATGGGGAGAACAATACCTGACGTATAGGCTTCGATTACACTTCCCTTGTAACTCGGAAGCTCCGTTGGAGAAACGGGTATGTTGAGCCTCTCAGGTTGGCCACTGTCGTTTTTGAACGCCATGTACTTAGGTCACTGGTGCCCAAGTGGGGACTATAGCAGATCCCATTACAGCCAGGGCTCATGCGTCGAAGGATTGTTTCTCAACTGCATGTTCACTTTAGTACGGATAGGTTACCTCATGTCACGACCCGCGCCCTGATTAGGGACACGAGTACGTGGTTACGTCCAGCCTACGCCGTAGCATCGGAGGTAGAACGCTGTCTAGGTCATTTATAAATATTACAACTAAACAAATAAATGTACCTGTATGTATATACACTCCGAGTGGAGGTGACATAGTAATACAGTCTAAATCACAAATGTAAAACTAAGGTAGATAGTATGGAAAGAAAAATACGAATGATGAGAACAGGAAATAAGTCCAAGATCCACACAAGTCCAGAGCTATACACAAACAACCCAGAGAATCGCATAATATATAAAAAATACTACAGTCTAAAAAGTACTAGCTGGCTCATAGGCCAGGAAAACCTAACTAAGCTACACTACTGAGGATGAGCAAAGTCTAGTGGCTCTACTAACAAACCACAGCCCGGGTCTACTCCATCAGACTCGACCCCATAATAGGTCGGGCAATCTGCCTCAGAATCATCTGTAATATATCAACGGTATCCTGTCAAGAAAATGAGCAAGTACAAACACCAACAGCAGTTCCATATGAATTGACAAATACTATAAGAGACAGTATAATGAAATACAAGACAAAGATATAGGTGACTTGGGAACCATTTGAAAGCCGAGTTACAACCCTTGAACCAAACAAGGACCGAAGTTGTAACCCTTCTTTCAAACAGAACTTAGTCTTAAATCATGGTACTGTATAAAAGCAGGTAGAGCATATGAGTAATGGAATCATAGCATGGTGAGAAGTACAGAAAGTAAAGCTGAACTGGAATATAAGATACGATAATAAATGTAAAATATAATTTGAATTATTAGAGCGATATGTGATCGGCTAGGGAGTCGTGGTGGGGTTATCCACTTGGCCCGGCAATCCGCGGTAACCTCAACGGAGAGTCATGCCGGCCAACCTGGATAACCTGGCATGGGGTATCTACTACACCCTACGTGAGGTGAGGGTGGCGCTAGCAAAATAGTGACAGGGAGGCTTTGATCACATAACCCCTAATAATTCCCCCATCCCCGAATAGTATCATGGATCCGGACATGGCACATCATGACACGGATTCGAAAGCAGGTGATCAGCCCACTCCCAAATCAATGTCTATATAAGTACATGAACATGGATATCACATACCAACATACCAAGAAAATCCAAGAATAACATCTCATGACATGATCCAATGTATACTAGTCCGTGAACCGTCGTGTCGGGAATCATGTAAGACACTACAACTGAATCAGATATAGTAGATATCAAGACAATAAAAACTATCAGTGAATGTACTCGCCTGCAGTCCTGAGCTAATAAGGTGAACAGACACTCAGAGTAAATCACAGACCTAAAATGAGATACTATGAGTTAAACAGGGTTTTATACTGAAAATGGAAACTAATTTAAGTCATGAATGCAAGTCTAAGTCAAAACTAGGTCAATCTAGGTCAAACTGAGTCGTACTAGGTCAAACTAGGTCATACTAGGTCATACTGGTTCATACTAGGTCATACCGGGTCACGAAGAGTCAATCCAAGTCAAACTAGGTCAAACGGGGTCAAAGGTTGACTTACAGTTGACTTTTGGTCAACTGGTCAACCCTGGTCAACTCTGGTCAACTCTAGTCAACCCTGGGTCAACCCTAGGTCAAACTAGTCAAATGTTGACTAACTGTTGACTTTCAGTCAACTGGTCAACTCTGGTTTGATTTCGGTCAATTCTAGTCACTTATAGGCTAAGTTTGACTTTCGGTTGACTTTTGTTGACTTTTGGTCAAAATGGTCAACCGAGGTCAAAACTAGTCTAAGGACACTAATCCTAACCATTACCAACCAAGAGAACCTAATTCTAACTATATCTTAGAAGTTAAACTCAATATCTTAACTATACCATATTACCTACATTTACCCTTACCAAGGTAATCCCAATACCTTGCCCATTACAAAGGAAATTCCGCTAATACTCAAGATACTAGCCTAGGCTCCTTAGGGTATCTAGATACTATCCAATCTAGGGTTTACCAACCAAAAAATCTAGGGTTCTTGGGCATCAAAACTATTTTTTCTATTATGTTACTCTCCTACACATTACCTTAAGGTAATATTGAGATATCAAGATACCACATCTAACATAACTCATTCATCTAAACCACACTCACTCTCCCTCACAAGCATCATCTATCTAACCTCCATCTAACTTAGAATCCTACTTCTAAAATAACTTCTCAAAAACTAACTCAAACATCTACCACTACCCTCAAGATAACATAACATGGCATACTTTCTAACATTGACAAATCTTATTTTCTACCACTATAAACACTACCCTACTAACCGCCTAACACACTAAAAACACTCTCTAACTTAGGGGTTTCGTAGTACTAAATGTGGTTGATAAGTGTGGGTAGGTATTTGGGGCTAAGGTGGGTCAAAAGGGGATGTTTCGAGACCACAAAAACCCCAAAAAACCATCCTGTACTGCTTCTGCTTACTGCTTTTTCCTGCTTACTGCTTATTGCTTACTGCTTACTGCTTACTGTTTTTTCCTGCTGCTTTCTTGCTCATTCTCTCACTCTCTAACCATCTAACCACACACACAAACACATATACCAAATCCACCACCCTTCTCTTCTAACACACCTACACACATCTATATACAAACACACTACCTCTCAATCAAAATATAAATCACTCAACAAACTACACTAGCCTCAAGTCAAATAGGATGGCATGATCCTCCCAACTCTCTCACCTTCACAACACATATACTACACTTCCATCTATATAACATCAAACACACACTAGCACATATCCTCTATCAGTCTCACTTCTCTCCACTAACCACACACATCCTTATCTCATTCAAACACACACACTATACTAACATATATTATATAACAATAATATATATATATACATATATGTACTATATCATACATATTTTTGACAATCTATGATACCTACATTCACATGATATCTATACTAGGCTCATAGGTTACACAAAATGCCAACGTCGTATAGTCGTTCTTCTACTTAAAACCAATACTGTACCAATTGGGCCTCCACAAAATTCTAGGATTAAAGTATGTTATATATCTTCGTGTTAGCTTTCCTAAACTTCAAACGGATCGCATTTTCGTGTCCGAAAGCTCCCGAAATCGCAAAAACACCGAAACGCGTTCATCTCTCATACAGCTGACACAAATAATTCTACAGAACGTTATATAATGAATTTGGCTTATTAAAATATATATTTGGTAAGCTAACTTTGATACGCTTCTTTTAAAAAAACGGAAGGTTAATTGGAGTTATGAGCTAAAAGTTATGACATTTCTATGTTGCTCTAGCTACTAAAAATGTGGATAAAAATTATGACGAATTTGGGTTGTTTGGACAAAAAACACATGTAGGCCAAAATACTTGGATACCAACATAGCTATCTAAATAAAACTTATTCTAACCATCCTAAATAAGATCAATCCACTCTCTAAAAATATAAATCTAAGATTAAAACACTAATTAATCATTCCTACAATATATATATGCATACAAGTGTCCAAAATATGGGTTTTTTCCCACTAGGACACAACCACAACACAAAGGACACTCCTATGACCTCCAAATGGACACGAAATGGACACAAATGGAGATACAACCATGGGGGTCATTCCTATGGGTTCAAAATATTCCTATATGTATGTAGGGATGGATTAGAGAAGAGATTATACCTTCCGGGAGAGTTTCAAAGAAAAAAGCCTTCCGACTCGACACCGACACGTAGAGATTCCAAAAGGACACGAACGAGCTCCGAATCCTCCCAAACTTGGCTAGCACCCTCAAACTATGGAGTAGAGGAGTAGAGGAGAAGAAAAGAAGATTTGGTGGAAGAAATGGTGGATTTGGAGATGAAATCAATGGAGTTGTTCTCTAGAAATTTAGGAAAGAACAAGAGAGAAAATGGATGGATAAAGTGAAATGGAAGAGATGGTGACTCACTCCTTATCCCCCCATAGGTGGCTGCACAAAAAGGATGAGGTGTGCCCATTTTGAATGTCCAAAATGCCCTCCACTAATCTATTTGATTTAAATTAAGAATGGGTTAAAGGTTGAGGTCAAATTAGTCTAGTTTTAAGTCTCTAATTAAACTAAACCTATCCATAAATAATTAGTCTAACTACTAACTAAAATTAATATCATGTGGACTAAAATTAATATCATGTGGGCCATGCCTAACTAGTGTGTGGGTCCCACTAGAGTCAAACTACCCCTCCTGGGTCCCCGTTTCAAGTCGGATTGAGCTGAAATTCGAACCCGACTCAAATAACCCCAAAACAATATCATAAATCATAAAATAAATTTCAACCCCAAAATAATATTATAAATAATAAAATAAATTTAAAAATATTTAAAAATACAAAATAATAAAAATACCCCTGTTTCTGAAAACTGGGGGTGACAAATCTATCCACCTTAAAAAAATTTCGTCCTCGAAATTAAAACCAAACAATCACCAATGCAAAATATCAAAATAAATCAAAGAGGTCCAATGACCAAAATACCCTTGGGCCAGAAATAACACTGAAAGTATCCTAATCACATGGTTAGGCTCCAGGTCAAACAGTCCCTAGGGTTTCACTAGTAAAACATCAAAATCACAAGTCATGGCTTAAAAATTTAAAATAATTAAAATCTCCAAAATCAAAGCATGAATTAAATGACAATAATTAAATGACTAAAATTATAGCATTTTAAAATTAAACTCAAATAGAAACTAGGTGCTACAAGTCTATCCACCTTAAAAATAAAACAAAGTAGCCACAGAAAAATTCATGCAATTCGATAATCGTATGTGTCTGTCCAAAATCATGATACTCAGAGCATGGCTACGATAATCACAGAGTCCTCAACTACGGTACATACCGCTAGAATCATGGTATTTAAAATTTTCGCATTGCCGCATGCTTGGCAGCAAAAACCTTAAATTTCCATACCCGAGAAATACGACCATAATCCAACTATATGTCCTCACTATGCCTGCTAGCATGACCCCAGAGGATTCTAAAATCTCATAATCAAGACGACCTAGTCCATACGACTTATCTCAGAAGAATATCACATCACAAGAACAAAATTTCATCCAATGATCAAGGAACAGATGGAATTGAATTTCAAGACAGTTTATAAGAAAGCAAATACGGAAATGAGATCGAAAGATTAGAACCTGCTATCTGCTCTGCTACAGCCTGAAAATAAGTCACTGTCATCCTGAAGACGAATTGAACCCAAGAGATCAATATGACACAAGATAAGATATTATCAATGGAGGACAATTGAATTCAAATACAAGAAGAGTTGTCATGGTAATCAAAAGATCAGAATTTTCCTAAAATGTGATTGAGTAACTCCTTTCATATACTATATCCTAGTCGCAGGCTCGTAATTAGTACTCTAAGTCGAGCACCATTAGGAGATCGTACTAATTGCGACTCTGACCTGCATGGGCCACCACAAAAACGTGTCACGACCCGCGCCCTGATTAGGGGTACGAGTACGTGGTTACGTCCAGCCTACATCGCAGCATCGGAGATAGAACGCTGTCTAGGTCATCTATAAATACTATGACTAAACAGATAAATGTACCTGTACGTATATACACTCCGAATGGAGGTGTATACACTCCGAATGGAGGTGACATAGCAATACAGTCTAAATCACAAATGTAAAACTAAGGTAGATAGTATTGAAAGGAAAATACGAATGATGAGAACAGGAAATAAGTCCAAGATCCACACAAGTCCAGAGCTATACACAAACAACCCAGAGAATCACATAATATATAAAAACTACTACAGTCTAAAAAGTACTAGCTGGCTCGTAGGCCAGGCAAACCTAACTAAGCTACACTACTCAGGATGAGCAAAGTCTAGTGGCTCTACTAACAAACCACAGCCCGGGTCTACTCCATCAGACTCAACCCCATAATAGGTCGGGCAATCTACCTCAGAATCATCTGTAATATGTCAACGATATCCTGTCAGAAAAATGAGCAAGTACAAACACCAACAGTAGTTCCATATGAATTGACAAATACTATAAGAGACAGTATAATAAAATACAAGACAAAGATATAGGCGACTTGGAAACCATTTGAAAGCCGAGTTACAACCCTTGAACCAAACAAGGACCGGAGTTGTAACCCTTCTTTCAAACAGAACTTAGTCTCAAATTATGGTACTGTATAAAAGCAGGTAGAGCATATGAGTAATAGAATCATAGCATGGTGAGAAGTACAGAAAGTAAAGCTGAACTGGAATATAAGATACGACAATAAATGTAAAATGTGATTTGAATTATTAGAGCGATATGTGATCGGCTAGGGAGTCATGGTGGGGTTATCTACTTGGTCCGACAATCCGCGGTAACCTCAACGGAGAGTCGTGCCGGCCAACCTGGATAATCTGGCATAGGGTATCTGCTACACCCTACGTGAGGTGAGGGTGGCGCTAGCAAAATTATGACAGGGAGGCTTTGATTACATAACCCCTAATAATTCCCCCATCCCCGAATAGTATCATAGATCTGGACATGGCACATCATGACACCGATTCGAAAGCAGGTGATCAGCCCACTCCCAAATCGATGTCTATATAAGTACATGAACATGGATATCATATACCAACATACCAAGAAAATCCGGGAATAACATCTCATGACAGGATCCAACGTATACTAGTCCGTGAACCGTCGTGTCGGGAATCATGTAAGACACTACAACTGAATCGGATATAGTAGATATCAAGACAATAAAAACTATCAGTGAATGTACTCGCCTGCGGTCCTGAGCTGATAAGATGAACAGATGCTCAGAGTAAATCACAGACCTAAAATGAGATACTATGAGTTAAACAGGGTTTTATACTGAAAAAGGAAACTAATTTAAGTCATGAATGCAAGTCTAAGTCAAAACTAGGTCAATCTAGGTCAAACTGAGTCGTACTAGGTCAAACTAGGTCATACTGGTTCATACTAGGTCATACCGGGTCACAGGGAGTCAATCCAAGTCAAACTAGGTCAAACGGGGTCAAAGGTTGACTTATAGTTAACTTTTGGTCAACTGGTCAACCCTGGTCAACTCTAGTCAACCTTGGGTCAACCCTAGGTCAAACTAGTCAAATGTTGACTAACTGTTGACTTTCAGTCAACTGGTCAACTCTGGTTTGATTTCGGTCAATTCTAGTCACTTATAGGCTAAGTTTGACTTTCGGTTGACTTTTGTTGACTTTTGTTCAAAATGGTCAACCGAGGTCAAAACTAGTCTAAGGATACTAATCCTAACCATTACCAATCAAGAGAACCTAATTCTAACTATATCTTAGAAGTTAAACTCAATATCTTAACTATACCCTATTACCTACATTTATCCTTACCAATGTAATCCCAATACCTTGCCCATTACAAAGAAAACCCCGCTAATACTCAACATACTAGCCTAGGCTCCTTAGGGTAGCTAGATACTATCCTATCTAGGATTTACCAACCAAGAAATCTAGGGTTCTTGGGCATCAAAACTATTTTTTCTAATATGTTACTCTCCTACACATTACCTTAAGGTAATATTGAGATATCACGATACCACATCTAACATAACTCATTCTTCTAAACCATACTCACTCTCCCTCACAAACATCATCTATCTAACCCCCATCTAACTTAGAATACTACTTCTAAAATAACTTCTCAAAAACTAACTCAAACATCTACCACTACCCTCAAGATAACATAACATGGCATAGTTTCTAACATTGACAAACCTTATTTTCTACCACTATAAACACTACCCTACTAACCGCCTAACACACTAAAAACACTCTCTAACTTAGGGGTTTCGTAGTACTAAATGTGGTTGATAAGTGTGGGTAGGTATTTGGGGCTAAGGTGGGTCAAAAGGGGATGTTTCGAGACCACAAAAATCCCAAAAAACCATCTGTACGGCTTTTTCCTGCTTACTGCTTATTGCTTACTGCTTACTTCTTACTGCTTTTTCCTGCTGCTTTTCTGCTCATTCTCTCACTCTCTAACCATCTAACCATACACACAAATACATATACCAAATCCACCACCCTTCTCTTCTAACACACCTACACACATCTATATACAAACACACTACCACTCAATCAAAACACAAATCAATCAACAAACTACACTAGTCTCAAGTCAAATAGGATGACATGATCCTCCCAACTCTTTCACCTTCACAACACACATACTACACTACCATCTATACAACATCAAACACACACTAGCACATATCCTCTATCAATCTCACTTCTCTCCACTAACCACACACATCCTTATCTCATTCAAACACACACACTATACTAACATATATTACATAACAATAATATATATATATATACATATATGTACTATATCATACATATTCTTGACAATCTATGATACCTACATTCACACGATATCTATACTAGGCTCATAGGTTACACAAAATGCCTACGTCGCATAGTCACTCTTCTACTTAAAATCAATACTGTACCAATTGGGCCTTCACAAAATTCTAGGATTAAAGTATGTTATAGCTCTTCGTGTTAGCTTTTCGAAACTTCAAACGGATCGCATTTTCGTGTCCGGAAGCTCCCGAAATCGCGAAAATACCGAAACGCGTTCATCTTTCGTACAGCCGACACTTAAATAATTCTACAGAAAGTTATATAATGAATTTGGCTTATTAAAATATATATTTAGAAAGCTAACTTTGATACGCTTCTTTTAAAAAAAACGGGAGATTAATTGGAGTTATGAGCTAAAAGTTATGACATTTCTAAGTTGCTCTAGCTACTAAAAACGTGGATAAAAATTATGACGAATTTGGGTTGTTTGGACAAAAAACACATGTAGGCCAAAATACTTGGATACCAACATAGCTATCTAAATAAAACTTATTCTAACCATCCTAAATAAGATCAATCTACTCTCTAAAAATATAAATCTGGGATTAAAATACTAATTAATCATTCATACAATATATATATGCATACAAGTGTCCAAAATAGGGATTTTTCCCTTTAGGACACAACCACAACACAAAGGACACTCCTATGACCTCCAAATGGACACAAAATTGACACAAATAGAGATACAACCATGGGGGTCATTCCTATGGGTTCAAAATATTCCTATATGCATGTAGGGATGGATTAGAGAAGAGATTATACCTTCCGGGAGAGAGTTTCAAAGGAAAAAGCCTTCCGACTCGACACTGACACGTAGAGATTCCAAAAGGACACGAACGAGCTCCGAATCCTCCCAAACTTGGCTAGCACCCTCTAACTATGGAGTAGAGGAGAAGAGAAGAAGATTTGGTGGAAGAAATGGTGGATTTGGAGATGAAATCAATAGAGTTGTTCTCTAAAAATTTAGGGAAGAACAAGAGAGAGAAAATGGATGGATAAAGTGAAATGAAAGAGATGGTGACTCACTCCTTATCCCCCCATAGGTGGCTTCCCAAAAAGGGTGAGGTGTCCCCATTTTGAATGTCCAAAATGCCCTCCACTAATCTATTTGATTTAAATTAAGAATGGGTTAAAGGTTGAGGTCAAATTAGTCTAGTTTTAAGTCTCTAATTAAACTAAACCTATCCATAAATAATTAGTCTAACTACTAACTAAAATTAATATCATGTGGACTAAAATTAATATCATGTGGGCCATGCCTAACTAGTGTGTGGGTCCCACTAGAGTCAAACTACCTCCCCTGGGTCCCCGTTTCAAGTCGGATTGAGCTGAAATTCGAACCCGACTCAAATAACCCCAAAACAATATCATAAATAATAAAATAAATTTCAACCCCAAAATAATATCATAAATAATAAAATAAATTTTAAAAATATTTAAAAATGCAAAATGACAAAAATACCCATATTTCTGAAAACTGGGGGTGACCCCTTATTTGTGTCTTATCACTTTCTTTGATTGTGACATGTTTTATATTCAGTATTTATATGGCATGTTTATTGTATCTTGTTACGTCCCTCTGAGGACCTGGTTATCTCTCCAGGTGTGTGCTTCTGTGACTTTGCAGGTGTTCTATCCAAGGCCGTGATCTTCTCCATCCTCTCGAAGATGATTGCACTTGGCTCGTCTTGTTATTTCATCTATTCCTTCTTGTACGTTTTATTTGAGATAGTTGGTAGTGGACTTTGTCTCCGCCCAACGATTGTATACAAGACAAATTCAAAGTTGCTTTTATATCATTTATTTATCTAGTGGATGAGATTTAGTTATTATGGTTCTACTGCATTTTACAGCTTATGTATTCATACGAGGTTTCCATATATTGGAGTATGCTTCGTATGTATGCAGCTGGCATGGATACGTATCTAGTTCTAAGTATTTTGGGACTGGGGCGTTACATGTTTTTGTGGTGGCCCATACAGGTCCAGTTTGTCACTTCAGTTACGTAATTGTACCGATGTGAGCCTGCAACATAGGATTAGAATTTAGGAATCTCATCCATACAACTTGACCTCTTTCCTTGGTTTCAACTTTCGAATTCTTGTTCGACCTCCTTGAACTGTATCTTGCTTGATTCCTTTCTACCGTCGATTCTTATTTTCGTGCTTAGTATCAACCAGGAAAATGACTACATTAGTATATGCTCATAGGTCACACATGGCTAGAATGGTTATATTGGAAATTGGAATACATTCAAGACTCTAAAAAGGCTTTTTTTAAAAAAGTGTGATGTAATGAGTAGTAATTTGTAAAGTAGGATATTGCCACGGAAAATTTTAATCTTGAGATTTCTAATTAGTAAACACCATAGGATTGATACTGCAGGAAGGAATATATATATATATATATATATATATATATATATATATATAGCTAGAATCTTTATACCATTGATTTAAGAAATTGATTGGATTTTTGAGCTTTGATATTTATGAATTATGGGGTTATAGTTGATTTGCATTTCGAGTTGTGATATTTATAATTTTTGGGTGATAGATATACATCTTTGAGCAAATATAAAATTTATTTGATTTTTGAGTTTTGATGTTTATGATTTATTGTATTATAGTTATACACCTTTGAACAGTTATAAATTTGGTTTGAAAATGATCTTAGCTTTTTAAAAAAAAATAGCCATAGGAATTATTTAAATTTGAGTTGTACAACTTACGATTTTCGTGTTTATTAAATTTTCAATTTTAAGTGGAAGTAATGATGGTAAATTTTGGTTACAATAATTGAAAATAATTTTTGAGAATTTTTCTTTATTTTAAATTGTGTCCTATGATTGAGGATTTACAAATCTATTTAGATTTTTTGGTAAAAAAAAAAGATTTTGACTGATAAGATTATTTGAAAATTTAGTTTAATGCGGGATTGCTAATATTAAAATTTTGGGAGAATTTCGAAGGATGTGATGGAAAGTTATTTTGATTGGTTAAAGGAAGTTACCATTTAAAAGTTGTGATTTTGTTGGAATAACTTAGCATGAATAGAAGTTAAAATTTATGAGAGCATTGTGCTTAATTTTTGAGATTGCTTTTAATATGCTAAGAGTTTTATTAGGAGTTATTTAAAAATTTTAGAGTGTTAAAATTTTGATTGATTGTGAAATTTTTATGGATTCGTAAATTATGAACTCTTGAGTTAAATAGTTGAATTTAAACGTAAATTTTGGAAATGTTAGTAGTAACGTGATAAAATTTTGCTTTGAGATTTATGAGAGTGATTTAATTTTTTTTTATGATGAATTTGAACGACTTGGAGTGAGTACAAATTTTGGTGGTTAATTTTTTTTATATTTATTCAGAAATTGTTAGAGGAAACACGAGTTAAAATATTAATGGTAGGCCAAAAAGGTAGCCCTAATGAGTTAGAAGTATTCCACACTAATTGCCATGTCACTCATGACCATGATAGTAATATATACACAAGTGTTGTTAGTCATCTACTCAACTATGTGACTATATTTCCACCTCGGCTTACTCGACCTTCCTTCTATTCTAGATCTTTTAATTGCGACCATCTAACCCACTTGCAATTTGAATAATGATTTAATGGTTACTTAATTGTATTCATCTAGGAGACTATCTTCTCTCCAGAATTGTGTTTCTAAATTATTTGTAATAGATTCTTTAATTAATTTTATTTTATGCTTTAACTTGATCTTCTTTATTTTGTGCATTAATTATCACCTCATGAACTCCCATTTCCTATTTTTGATCTTCTGGCGTCCCCTACCGTGACTTGTATATTTGGAGTACAACACTACACTTTTTCTTCCAACAAATTTCACATATAAGACCTAGACAAGCCCACCTTCCTGTAGACATATCATGTCCCACCAAAACCCATCTCCTTGTACTCTATTTCTTGATATGACCTTATGGTCAAAATGGCCAAACTATAATCTTTACCATGATACCGATATATTTTTCGACCACAGATAGGGATTCAACATTGACTCAATTCTTTCGACCAATATATGATTTTGTTCTACTTAATTCCTTAAATGCTTAAATTTGTGCTTTATCTTGATTGCTTGACTCATTGTCCCATCACACTACTAGTTTAACTCTTGTAAGTTGGGTAGAATACCTCACCACCTAACAAACCTTTTCCTTGTGAACCATATTGATAAGTTCACTTAAACTATAAATTCAGAGGACTCTACCTTATCTAGGCTACCAAGTCATAAATGAAGAAACACTAGGACAACTGTATAGGCCCATACTTCGGGCGAGCCTTGATTTTAAAAGATCTTGGACTATTTAAAATTCCTTCATCAGTACCTTCCTTGCTCATATTTTGACTATCTCATGCTGCTAATGTAGCTTCAGTTTTGCAAGCTTATTTCATTATTAAGCTTGATCATGACATATTTTATTTGGGTGCACCCACTAACATATTGTCTAATCAGAACCGGTGCATGATGGTCTGATCAACCTATTGCACTTTGGTTCGCTTATCATATCTTATTCTATGCGGATGGAGACATAGTTAAACCTTCCTTAGGGTCTCTTCCGCGACAGCCTTGGCAATTCTCTTTTGAATTATTTTCGCCCTATGAACCCCGCAATTCGTACTCAATATATAACACCGTCTTTGAAACCTTTGTTGTTCTCGTCTTTTTACTTATTTTGGAAAGACAAGGCACTGTACTTGCTAAGATAGACTCAAGGTATCATCCTTGGTTGCCCAATCGGTTAATTATACACAAATATAGATAGCCACCTACCGACTCATGTGGTTGTATCCTCGTCTTTAACTACTCCTCATTTCTCAACCCTAGAATTATTATCGCGTCCTTCCAATTATTCTTGAGCACTCGAGAATGATTCTAATCATTCACTTAAATCAAGCTCTCAAACGAGGCGTTTAGTCTCCAGTTTCTCTCTAGGAACCACATCTCCCAAATGTCTAAATTATTCTCTTTGATCTACTCAATACCTTATTACTCTCCAAATTGGATTATCGAAATTTTGCTACCTTCACTGGCAACCCTTATTTAATTCCATAACCATGATATATTTTTGTGTATATCGACTCCACAATTTTCTATTGCATGGTGGTGTTGAACGCCGTTTTATCGCCACCTCCAAAATTTAATTGCATTTTCGTATTGACGAACTCTTCCTATCCCTCAACCCTATCTACCCTATTAATCCTAAATTTCGAGGACGAAATTCTTATAAGTTGGGTAGGATGTAAAATCCCTATTCTTTTAAAATTATTATTTTATTATTTTATTAGACTTCAAATTTAATTTATGCAATTTATGGTTTTTATTAATTATTAAAAAAACCTTAGCCATTGTTGTGTTTTGAGCACAAGGCGACCATGAATTTTGGCACGAAAGATGTAGCAGTGTGCTTTGACCAGTATATTAGCCATGTCGTGGGAGGCTTAGCCATAGTTCAGTCCGAACTAGGAAAACCTGGCCGAGTTGTGAAATAACGCATTTAAAATATTTTATTTAGGTATTATTTTATATATTGATTTTTAGATTACCCGATTTGTCCAATTCAGACCGAACTGGGCCCGAACCAAATTTTAGCCCATGTAAGCAGGTAGTGTGACCAAATGTGGCCATATAGACATGTCTTATGTACTTAGAAATATCTCCAAAATTATTTTAGAATTTTATGTACAATTTTTAATTATTTAAATATTTGTACAATTATTGGTATTTTATTTTTAAATAATATTTTACAAGGTTGTACATGTTTTTGGACCCGAATAAGGGTGTGTGGTACAGTTCACCCATTGGAGCAATTTTTATTAATTTATTATTATTAAAGTTATTTTGTGGAGGTTTAATAAATATGCTTTTCTATTTAAATATTATTATTACTTTGAGTGGATTTATTGAGAATTGAATTTATGTAGATATGTTTAAATTTATATTCAATATTTGGTTAGATAATATTTAAATTGTTATTTAGATTTTAAATAGATTTTTGGTGTATTTATAGAGATATACATATACATATATAGATATAGATATTTATATTTAAAAAGATTTTTGAAAAGAAAAGATAAGAAGAAAAAAAAAATGTATACATGTGGTCGGCCCCACCCTGTGGGAACCGACTACATATGCTAGCAGCAGCAGCTATAAGCCTATAGCTTTGTGCGCCCCCCACACCCAAGCAAGCAAGCAGCAGCTTGCATAGAGGCCGACCACCCCTATATATACACATATGTCTATATTTAAAAAAAAGAAGAGAAAAACCCCAACCAAACCCTAAAATTTTCTCTCCTCCTTCCTTCCTCTCCCTCTCCTCCGCGTGTCCGAGCACAGCAGCAGCCCCGTCCCGTGGCGACGACAGCGACAACAACAACACCAACAACCAACAGTTTTTAACATTAAGGTAAGCACCTTCACCATGCGATTTCTCCTTCAATTCAAATCCGTTTTTAGATCCGTAAATTTGTGTAGAAAGTCCTCATGACCCTCTTCGAGATCCCCAGGTGGATTTTGACATGGACATCCAACTTGCTCGAAAAATCGAGGTGAAGTTGGAGAAAAACCACTTTTCTGAATTATTAAAAACTGTTTTGAAACATCAATTTGTCAGCCACTTTTCTCGCTGTCCATTAAAATTTCGTAAAAAATAATTAAAGGCAGTCAAAGACAACATAACCAAGATTGTAACGCACCTTCTGGATTCACTTTTCATCTAGTGTGTAAAAAGTTACACGTTGTTAAAGTTTCACGAAAAATTGTAAATCTGTTTTCAAAAAAAAGTAGAAAAACACCCGATACGGCGTGCGCCCCGACAAACCGGGCGACGTGGTCGTGCACTATATGCATCGAAAGGCGCGTATGGATGTTGTCGACGTGTGGAAACTGACGGAACCCGATTTTGTTGCATGTGTGCGACGAAATCAGTGCGTATCCGTCGAGATACCCCCGTATCGACCTTTTGTAAATTAAGTCACAACTTTGTGCACACTCATCATATCGCGATGAAACTTGCGCTATTGGACTCGAAATATTTTTCTAGTCCTGTGAGCCAAGTTTGGTCCGATTCTGAGACCGTTGATCGGGACGCTATTTTGGCGGGCCCATAATCTCACTCAACGGACGATTTTGTGCACAGCCCACCGGAATCCAAAATTGGACATACCGTTGGGTTCGTCTCATCAAAACAAATCCGTAGACATATATTTTGATGACTTTAGAGACCGTAGGTTCTGGCACATATTTCGGTGCAAAGCGGGTCCAACGACGGACATCGTTTTGATCCGAAATTACGATTTTGTCCCTGCTCCAGAATTTAACTTTTGGACAGGCGTTTCCTAGGTATATCTTTTACACCGAGTACGTTTTTGATATTTGTTTCAGCGTCCGGAGTTGTTTGGAGATTGTGACATTTCTTGGCTGACATTGTGATTTCCTAGACTTGCCATTTTACACCACCAGGCAAGATACCTTGCCATTATACTGTTTATTTTAGTTTCATTTTATTACATATCACTGTTCATTTATTTCCAGTTCTTGATGTACTGTCTGCTCAGTGATATTAGATGTACTTTGTTATTTATCCTTTGATTGCATATGGACCTAGAGTTAAGGGACTACCGTTGTAGTGTATTACATATACCTTGACACAGTTGTACCACGAGGATGTGTGAGATGAGTATCATGTAGAGGTTCTTGCGTGTGGGCTGATCTCCCATGTGCATGCGTTAGGACTAACTGCTAATAGAGGTATGTTATGAGACTTAGCAGTTAGTAGAGAAACATGGTCGTGGATGCGATATGATAGATACATTGGGTGGAGAGAACAATACCAGATGTATGTGCTTCGATTACACTTCTCTTGTAACCCGGAAGCTCCGCTGGAGATACGGGTATGTTGAACCTCTCAGGTTGGCCACTGTCATTTTTGAACGTCATGCGCTTAGGTCATTGGTGCCCAAGTGGGGACTATACCAGATCCTATTACAGCCTGGGCTCATGCGTCGAAGGATTGTTTCTCAACTGCATGTTTACTTTAGTACGGATAGGTTACCTTATTTGTGTCTTGTCACTTTCTTGGATTGTGGCATATTTTATATTCAGTATTTATATGGCATGTTTATTGTATCTTGTTACGTCCCTCTGAGGACCTGGTTATCTCTCCAGGTGTGTGCTTCTGTGACTTTACAGGTGTTCTATCCAAGGCCATGATTTTCTCCATCCTCTCGAAGATGATTGTACTTGGCTCGTCTTGTTATTTTATCTATTCCTTCTTGTACGTTTTATTTGAGATAGTTGGTAGTAGACTTTGTCTCCACCCAACGATTGTATACAAGACAAATTCAAAGTTGCTTTTATATCATTTATTTATCTAGTGGATGAGATTTAGTTATTGTGGTTCTACTGTATTTTACAGCTTATGTATTCATACGAGGTTTCCATATATTGGAGTATGCTTCGTATGTATGCAGCTGGCATGGATACGTATCTAGTCCTAAGTATTTTGGGACTGGGGCGTTACAATAGTACGCTTGTGGATATCCGAGATTTTACACATGGAATGGGTACAAAATCTCGGTCTTCCTTAAATGCGAATATCACATTAAATTTAGATCGAAACAAATATTCAAAGATTTGGTTATAGCTGTCGGAAAAGAGGAAGGCCACCTAGAAGAGGACGTAGAAATACGAGAAAAAGATGCATTTGAAGGAGAGGGACACCACCAAACTGGTGGGGATGAGAATGCTGAACAAGAGAGACCCCAACAACTTGGAATGAACATCGTGATGGAGGGGTCGGTGCAAGAATTGGAGGAGTTGAGAAGATAGCATTCTCAGGTTCTTACTGGGAATAAAAAACTCAATGAAAAGCTTAGAGAGCTAGAAGCACAAGAAGCCCAACAACGTGCAGTCAATGTTGTGATGGAGGGCTCGGTGCATGAATTGAAGGAGTTGCAAAGAAAGAAATCTGAGATTCTTACTGAGAACGAGAATCTCCATAAGAAGCTTAAAGAGCTAGAGGAACAAGGAGCCCAACAGATTCAAAGGAACACCTCGATGGAGATGTTGGCGCAGGAATTGGACTCCTTGCGAAGAGACAAATCTGAGATTCTTGCCGAGAACGAGAATCTTCATGAGAAGCTTAAAGAGCTAGAGGAACAAGGAGCCTAGCAAATTCAAAGGAACACCTCGAAGGAGATATTGGCGTAGGAATTGGACTCCTTGCGAAGAGACAAATCTGAGATTCTTGCTGAGAACGAGAATCTCTATAAGAAGCTTAAAGAGCTAGAGGAACAAGGAGTCCAACAAATTCAAAAGAACACCTCGATGGAGATGTTGGCACAGGAATTGGACTCCTTGCGAAGAAGAAATCTGAGATTCTTGCTGAGAATGGAAAGCTTAGCGAAAAGGTTAAAGAGCTACAGGCACAAGGTAAAATTTTCTCTTTTTCTGTGTTAAATGGAAGGAGAATGGCTGTTCGCTGTGTTAATAAGACGGAGAATGGACATTCCCCGTTTTAGAATGCAGGATAATGGCCATTCTCCGTGTTTAGATGGAAGGAGAACGACATTCTCCGTGTTAAGGTCACAGAGAATGGTCATTCTTCGTGTTAGATTCACATCATACATTTTATTATTGTTTGTGTTATTTCAGTGCAAATAACCAAGCAGCTCAGAGAAACAAATAAAAGGCTCGTTAATGAGAAAATGGAGCTTCAAAATAAAGTTGAATCGTTGAATATTGAAGCCATTGAAAAGGATGCGAAAATCGCTGATCTCCAAGCTATTGTTGTAGCATTGCAGCATGAGGAGACTCAAGCAGCTACTGAACTTGCTGCTCCAAAAGAAGGCAAAAAAAGAGGAGGATCGGAAGAAAAGATGTCCAGAAAACCATCAGCGGCATTAGCCGATGAAGATGTTACTCCCTTGGAAAAGAATACAGTTACAGAGGCTAATAAAAAGCGAAAGATGAATGCTGCTCCGAAATTTAGAGAAGATGCCAAAATGGCTGAACTAAAGAGGAAGGGTGTCATACTAAGAGAATGCGATGAGCTCGTACTTTGGAAAGATGCGGATGAAGAGCTGAAGAAGCATTAAATCGACATCGTTATCTCCAGAAAGATGAGTCCAAAGTAGGTATTCTGAACTCGACCAATCTCCATCCAATTCTTAACGGAGAACAACCATTCTCCGTGTCAATTGGATGGCGAATTACATTCTCCGTGTCAGTTGGACGACGAATTATAATTCTCCGTGTCTGTTGGATGACGAATGACCTTTTTTCCTTTTTTTTCTAGACTTTTTTTCAAAATCATGTCATGAGAATCTCTATTAATTTAATCTAAACTAAATTTATGTACAGCGATATTGTATACTTGAGTTTGCCGAAAGAGGGTGAAAATGAAGTTGCAATCCAGTTGTCGGCAATAGACATGTAAGACATACTCAACTATGAAGACATGGAGGTTGGCATACTCAACCTAATAATAAGAAAGCTGGGAGAAATTCAAGGCATTACAAGAAGGTATGCCCAGTCAAGTTCAAAGGACGTGCAACATAAGTGGTCTGCATTGTTGATGCCCCACACATTGGTAAGAATCCAAACAGAAAAATCCATATTCATGTGTACACCGATAAAAAATGACATAAAAAATTACTCATGATATTGTATTTTGTTTTTAGAAAATAGAACATCGTTGAATGTGCTATTGAACCAGAAGCAAAAGACGGCGCCCTTGACACTTTCAAAACAGATGTAGAAGTCTTCGTCATGGATTTAGAGGACAACATAGAGTTGCTGTTCATCCCACTCTTTCATGTATCCATCAAACACTATACTCTGCTCACATTCAACTTTATCTCCTACGATTGGACACACTACAACTCTTTGAGGTAAACCACATACGAAAATGGCAAGGTGGATGCAGAATTAATGAAGAAGACCTTAGAGCCTATCGTCAGGAGGAAAGTTGATATGATGAGGGAGAGATGCCCGGCGAAGATGGAGTATGAGAGCACAGTGTTAAATTGTTCTCCACGATGCCCACAACAATAGACACCCAACTGCCTCTTATACACGACGTATTATATGAAGAGGTTGATGACTACTCCTTTCAAAATATCGAGAAAAAATGACGATGACACTCACCAGAAGATTACAATGATGGGGTTGGGATAGGCTAAGAAGTTGCTTTCAAGCGAATATGTAACGCTACCAACTTAGCAATGACATTGCAAAACAACAATATAATTGGGCAAGGAACTTCTATCTTTTATAACGTTTGGTCTGCTCTGTCTTTTATAATAAAATTATTTTTGAATTACATTTATATTGTTAAAACCACGAAAAGTTTGACTTTTATATACATATGAAAGTCTAAACTACTACATAAAATCCTACTACCAAGAAAAAGTTGAATGTGAGCAGCGTGTGGGCATCGTCAGAGCAAATCACTTCATCGTGCATCGTCAGAGCAAAGGAACTCCTTGAGGCACAGGAACTGCTTGAGGTAAATCACTTCATCGTACATCGTCAGAGCAAAGGAACTCCTTGAGGCAAACCACGAAAAGTTTGACTTTTATTTACATATGAAAGTCTGAACTTTTATTTACATATGAAGGTCGGAACACCGTGCATCGTCAGAGCAAATTACTTCATCGTCAACGTGCGTAGACGGAACACCGTGCATAGTCAGAGCGAATCAACGTGCGGGCGCTTCGACAGAGTGTGGGTTGGCAATTAACCCAAACTCTGGGGCTCTTTAAGTAACTAACGTCATAGCACACAGTCGATGAAGTGAACAAACACGGACAGTCCACTAGGCAGATCTCAGTCTTCTGAAGGACTTCACCACCAAAGCTTCTTCGAACGAGGAGATTGACAACCAACAGGAAAGCGTCTTGCTAAGGCGGGGGATCGGTAGAGTCCATCTCCACAAGAAAAGCTAAGTGAGACGAGAACAAACTCTCCCTATACTACTGCCATTTATAGGCAAGGACAACTCGAACTCATGCGCCAAGTGGCAGTCACTTCGAATTCAATTCAATTAATTTGCATTAATACCAATGCATCTGCCCCTTCTCAAGTAAAGCTAAGTAAGACGAGAACAAACTCTCCCAACTACTACCATTTATATGCCATTAATACCAATGAATCTGTCCCTTCAAATTCAGCCAAGTTAACACCATTCTCTGTGTACTGATGCGCCCAATTGACTGAGAATTGTAAAAAAAAGTTGATTATTAGAGCATCTCCAACCCTATTGTGGGCATCTGTCCCTTCAAAATGACTTTTATATATATAAAAAAGAAGAAGTGAAAAAGTTGTCTTGGAAGTTGAAAAAAGTTGTTTTATTGTCTTCTCAAACTTTTGCATTGGATAACATATTTTTATCTCATTGTCTTGTATGAATGACATCTTGCCACATAGGAAAGACATTGTCTTATGTCTCATGCCACATAGGATTCACAACACAAAACAAGACAATAAGGTTGGAGATGCTCTTAAGTCAAAAACGTTTCATTTGATTCCATTTGCTCTTTGTCGCTATTTCGCTTCCATACTTTACAATTGTGAAAATCGTGACCCGATTTTCTAAAAACTCTACAAATTCTAGGCTTCGGGATAGTCTGACTTACTTTAGTCTGGCTTGATTTTTCTTGAGAAGGCCTTCCTTTTGTTGCTACCGGATTTGGCTCCTTAAAAGATTCATGCACTCCATGAACTGCATCAACTACCATTTTTTCTTCTTCACCAATATCAGTTACCATTTTTTTCAACTCCATCAGAACAGACGACATCAACTCCGTTCCCTTTTCTTGAATTTTGCTTGATTTTTTTACAATAATACGTACACAGATTAACTTGTTCATTAATACTACCATAGCTTCTGCTCTCAATACTGTCTGGATGGATGAATCTTCTTTCTACGCCAGGTCCGGAGAGATAACTCTCTTTGCAATCCTTGAGCCAACGAGTTTTTATCAAGTTCTTTGGAATATCTCCAATTTGCAATCTGTAACCACCACTCTTCTAAAATGAGTGTAATTTTGAACTTTTGTAAAATTTTAGTTTTAAATATTAATAATAATGATTTATAGTGAATTTTAATTAATTTAATTCTAATTAATTTGGTGTGTTGTGATTTGGGCATTTTTAATAGTGTAACCTTAGACCAGCTTAGCCTAGAGACTAACCATGACCACGGAGACCTATCCTATGTGATTAGATAAGCTAAATACCACTTTTTAGGCTAAAGGTGTTTTGGTCATTTTTCATACTTTAATATTTTGGGAATTTTATATATTTAATATTGATTTTTGGGGATTTGTTTAGTCGGATTTGAGTTTCGTCTCGTTCTGACTTGTGTTAGTGACCCGGGTAGCTTAGACTCTAGGGGGACCCCAAGATTAGCTAGTCATGGCTCACAAATCCCACTAATTAAGTTAGTAAGTTTAGACTAATCCCACTTGTTAGATTGGTTAAGTTAGAGGCTTAAACTTAACCCTTTTGATCCCAAACTTGAACCTAACTTAAAATTAACCAAGGGAGATTAGTAGGGGCCTTGTTGGGCTTTCTACAAGGTCCAAACAGGGTTAGATGGCAGCCACATATAGGAGGGTTGCCCTTCCTTTCATTTCATTCCATCAAGCCTCCATTTTCTTTTACAAGTGTTCTTCCCCAAATTGAGAGCTCCTCCCTTTGATTTGATATCCAAATTCTTACATCCCTCCACCAAAACTTCCATCCAACCTTCTCATACTACCAAAGGAGGGTACTAGCAAAGATTTGGAGCAAAGTGCAAGGAGGAATGTCCTTTTTGGAAGATCTTCGTGTCGGAGCCGTGTTCTTGAGAGTATCATTAGGATTCCACTCCCAATAGGTAAAACCAACTCTCTAAATTGATTTCCTATGCATATTAGTTAGTTTTGAAGCCATATGATCAACCTCCATGCATGTACCCACTTTAGATTCAAGTTTGAGGCCATTTGGAGCTCTCTTGAGGATTTTAGATATGTGTTTTGTGTCCTACTTGATAGATCCCAAATTAGGACACCCCATGTGTTTGGTTTATTGCCTAATAGGATTAATTGTGTTTTAAATTCAGTTTTAGAATGGTTAGAGAGTGGATTGATCTTAGTTAGGATGGTTAGAATGAGTTTCCTTTGGATACCTATGTTGGTTTCCAAGTATCTTGGCCTACATGTGTTTCTTTTGTCCAAAACAACCCAAATTCATCATAATATTCATCCACATTTTTAGTAACTATAGCAACTTAGAAATGCCATAACTTTTAGCTCAGAACTCCAATTAATCTTCCGTTTTTTCTAAAGGAACCGTATCGAAGTTAGCTTTCCAAGTATAAATTTTAAAAAGCTAAAATCGTTCTAGAACTTTTTGTAAAACTATTTGAGTGTCAGTTGTCCGAAAGACAAATACGTTTCGGTGTTTTCGCAATTTCGGGAGCTTTCGGACACGAAAATATGATCCGTTTGAAGTTTCGGAAAGCTAACCTGAAAGGCTACGACATAATTTAATCCTTGAATTTAGTAAAGGTCCAATTGGTACAGTATTGATTTTAAGTAGAAGAGTGACTATACGACATAGACATTTTGTGTAACCTATGAGCCTATGTAGTATGGATATTAAGTGAATGTAGGTATCATAGGTTGTCGAGTATATGTATGATATAGTACACATACATACATATATACATATATAAATATATATATATATATATATATTTTTTTTTTTAAATATATATATATATATATATATTGTTAAGTTATATATGTTAGTATGTTTGTTAGGTGTTGGTTAGTGGATGGTTAGATATGTTAGAGTTTGTTATATGTTAGTGTAAGTTATATTTGTTAGTATGAGTGTTAGTTAGATAGTAGAGATTAGTATTTTGTTAGATATTTGATATATTTTTAGATAGTTTGATGTTAGATATCTAGTATGTTAGATATTGATATGTTAGTAGGTTATGTTAGTTTTAGATATTGGTATGTTAGCAAGTTAGTCTCTATAGGTTATATGTTTGATATTAGTTAAGATGTTATGTTAGTACAATAGATAGTTAGTTAATTAGATATTTGAGCGGTATCTTGGTATCTCATGATACCAAGTTAGTATCTTAAGGTAAATATGAATTACCTTTACCTTCAAGGTAAATGATTAGTTTATCTTATGACCAAAGTATGGTATTAAGATACCAAGGTAAGGTATCAAGATATCAAGGTAAGGAATAGGTTTACCCAAGATAAGGTTTTGGATTCCAACCAAGGTATTGGTATTGGAATGCCGATATGACCAAGGTTGATATTGTATCCTAGTGTTAGTGGGTTAGTGTCTAAGTGTTTGAGTTTGAGTAGGTGATGTTAGATTATAGAAGGGTTATATAGATAGGTATATATATTTTTGGATTATATAGTATCTACATATATTATGAGAGTATATAGATATAGGTTATGGTTAATAGTGAGGATATGTATATACTTGATATATGATAACTATATGTATGTGTTAGGGTGGTACTATATGGGTAAGGATATATGTGGTATGTATATATATTAATATATCCTAAGTATCATAGATGTTAACCACTAATCTAAGATTGACCAAAATCCTAGAAGCTTGACCTTGACTCCTAGTTTGACCCAATGTGGACCAGAGTTGACTAGTTGACCAAAAGTCAACTGTAAGTCAATTTTTGACCCAGTTTGACCTAGTTTGACCTAGTTTGACTTGGTTTGACTTCTTGTGACCTAGTGTGACTTAGTTTGACATAGTTTGACTTGATGTGACCTAGTTTGACTTAGTTGGACTGAGATTGACTTAGATTGCATATTAAACATTAGAAAATCATACTTAACTCTGTTTAAACCTAATTAACTTACAATATCTCATCTTTAGGTCTGTGAGATCATTCTGAGCATCGATCTTAATTGACAGCTCAGGACAGCAGACGAGTACATTCTCTGATAGTAGTTCTTTATCTTGATATCTTCTGTATCCGATTGAGTTATAGTGTTTTACTTGATTCACGACACAATGGTGTACGGATTAGTATATATCAGATTCCTGTCATGAGATGTCATTCCTAGACTTTTTTGGGATACTGGTTCTTGTTCGATCTTGTTCTTGTACTTGTATTGACACCGATTCCTGAGAGGGAGTAGCTACCTTCTTAGGGAATCCTGTGTCGTGACGTGCTATGTCTGGATCCGTATACTATTCGAGGATAGGGAGTATTATAGGTTATGTGATCAATACCCACCTTGAGTTACTACTTGTTTCATAGCTCCACCCTCACTACACGTAGGGTGTAGCCTGATATATTACTACTTGTTCCATAGTTTTCCATTTTGGCCGGACCGAGTTCCCGTATTTGTAGCTGGTCATATGGAACAGCCTGATCTTGACCCATACCGATCACATAATGCTATAATACTCGAGACATATTTTACATTTATTACATCAGATAGATATATTCCTATTCAGTTCTACTTTTCTGTATGATACACCCTGGAATGATTTCTTGCTTTACATATCCAGTTATATTTCCATCTTGATATGTTCATCTTGTATTCTATTGTGATTGTCTCTTACAACATTTATCAATACTATAGAACTGTTATTCGAGGTGTACTTGCTTATTTTCCTGACCGGATAACCGTTGATGTTTACAGAGGACATGTTGGCTGATTGCTCTACCTTTTACGGGTATGGCCAGGATAGAGATTTTGATGATACATTACCCTTAGTGCCAGTAGAGGATTTACCTCATTCTTAGACTATATAAGGTTTGACTGGACTGCGAGCCATCTAGTTTATGAGACTTATATTATATTTATGTTTTGAGACTTGTGTTATGTTTTTGACTCTCTACTGTGTTGTGATTTTGCTTCTATTTATGTACTTCTAATTCTATCATATCTATATGATATTCGTGCCTATATTTCCTAGATGTCTTATGATTGAGTTGAGATTATATACCTCCGTACGGAGCTGACAGGTACATTTATTTTGTGTCTAGATGCTATACCTTCTAGTAGACCTATACAGCATTCTACCGCTGAGTCTGCGGTGTACGCTGGACGTACCCACATACTCGTGTCCCTACTCAGGGTGCGGGTCGTGACACAATCTCTTCATTTCTGAAAAAATATGCCTACATAGAATCCCCTTGGTCTCCATCCACAAGAAGTCATAGTTTATGATGTTGTCGGCCTGATTAAATGTAACCTTCCGGTTGACACTGTTTGGCGACTTATACTTTTGGATAGTGCAAACTTCTGTCTCTCTTATGATGTGATGGTGGAGAACAGTATATGTATCAGAACGTGTGATTTCCTTCCTTACCTCTATAAATATCGTTTTAGTGTAAATTGCGGCAAATTTATCTTCTATTTTGGCCATGCTAGTTTGTTTCACAGCTGGTGTTGAGAGTTTATCAGTGACATGCTTACTTATCTGGCCGTAACGTAAGACCGCCAAACCGTGGTCACAATTTTGAAGGGCCTTCTATAGTGGCAGCTTCTCGTTCAAAAATCTTTTTAGAAATGCGTTCATAGATTCACATCTATTTGTTGCAGTAGAACCACCAAAATAATTTTCACGTAGGAATATGTCCGCCCATCGCTGTCACGCCCTGACTCGCCGAATCGGTTGCCATCACCTTGACTCGATATAAATCGATCCCTACGGGTCGGGACGTGATGCCGTGCAAGTCTTTAATGGACTTGCACAAGGCAAGGATGTGCAATTAGAAATTTCTTTTGACTCGACACGTTGTAATTAAACAGTGCAGAGAGTTGAAGACATAGCATAGGAAGAAATTTAGCTTTTCATTCATAAGCTTGCAAAGTATGTGCAAGGTCATTTTGCATTACATATGCCGTTGCGGCTATATCTTGAAACACAAAAGAAAAACTCTCGACAAGCTTGCCCTAAAATAATCCTTATCGTTCCATACATTCACGTCCCTTTATACATTTGGACAAAGCCTTCGATCTGAGTTGGGCTTCAAAATACTTCAAAATAGGAGAGCTTCGTGCCGCCTTCCGTTCTTCAGTTTTAGGTCTAGTCTCGAGCTCCCGCAGCACGCTCGTTACCTGGGGAGTTGGGGGTTAGCACACTTGCTCGTGGATGGGACGAACCCACTCGTCTAAACCGACACTGCTTATTAAGGATTCTAGCATACGAAGTGATCTTTCTATTTAGAACTATATGAATTGCAGTTCATATCGAAGGCACATTTTAAACGATAACACATAACCAATTTAAAGGCATTCTTACCACGGCCGTGCTCCTTTCATCCATAAAATATACATGATACTTACCACCTGCACAAGACAATAGGTGAGCATGCAATCTATCCTATATACGGTCGTTGGTGATATCGACACCATGAAGGACGATTACGTAGCCTTGCGACGCGCCCTCTAGTCCAGGTAGCGAGCCTAACTGGAGGTCTCGCAATGCCTCGCACCGAAGTACGATTTCCATAATTTCTTCCTAGGCCGATTCGGTCCCAGGGCCCCGTGTACCGTCTCGAGGAAAGCTCACCTTGTGCACAAGTCGTCCTTGACCATGCGAATGTATGAACAGTTTAATATGTATGAAGTAAATTGCATAGCGTAACCATTATCAAGTCACATAATCATTCTTACTCGTGCAAGGGTCCTTTTTCCTGAAACCGTACGTTCTGATTTAGCATCCCGTAGGTACCAAATTCTCCAAGGCATGATATACCGCAACTAAGGTTTTTATCGTTGTGTTTTGCATGGCATGAAATATATTCTATCTCTTTCTTAGAACTTTATCTTTTCTCTACTTAGTGTGAACCTATCGATTCAGAGTTAACTTCTCTATGTTGATATATTATTCCGAGCTCTTGATCTTAGTGGCAAGCATACATCCCGTTAGCATCATAGATTTGAGCGTTGAACTTTAAGAATTTAGTTGGCGGGAAGGAGTAGAAAAGAAGGGGCCAAAGAACCACCCACCTAAGGAGATTGCACCGAGAGTAGGAGAACGCTTCGCGATGGTCAAGCGTCAGTTACACGAACTCCTGCAATGGCACGAGCATCGAATTAGAACCCTTCCTTCAATCCTTCCTTCGAAATTCCCAAAGACGCATTCAGAAATTGACGCGAAAGCACACTATCAAATCCACGCAACAATTCGTTCAGAAAGCCAAGAAAACCAATAAAACCAACGGCAGACGAGTTGCGTCGCTCTCTTTAGAGTTCCTTCGCTAAGACGCCGCCTATCGCATCTTGGACTTATTTCAACAGTAGTCGATCCATTAGTTGGAACGGTACTCATATCACTCGTCCAATTCGATTTTATTGATGCCATAGTTTTTGTATACCAAACTCGTCGTCGAGTCAGACTAGCCATCTATGTTCCCGACCATATATCTCCAGTCCCCATCCCTGATTGCTTCATAAGCTTAGCTTGTTCCAACTCTGCGGGTGATATCTTACGATGAGATCTCAAAAAAACTGTTTCATAATCATTCGCCAGGTTATGGTTGTGATGTACGTGAAATTTTTTGACGACCCACAGCTTTGTAGAATTGGTGTACCCAATACAAAAAATTGCTTTACAACCACTTCTGCTTTCACTTCTTGGCCCACGAACCCTGTTAGGAGCTTCATCATATTTCTTCTGTCTGAATCCCGCATTCGAACAATACCAACTACGGACCATCACCATCCCAGATTTGTTTTTCATTACTTCGTTCTTTCTAATACTGAAACCAAATGCTTTTGAATATATCCGGTAGAATGTCTCTGCTTCTTTAATAGAGTTGAACTGTAAGCCAACAATATCTTCATGTAAGAGATCCCTTGGAGCTTTGTTAATGTTGGCAGACTGTAATATTTTTTTCATCGTCGCTGCATCGAAATCCAATGGAGATTCACCATCGTCCCTAAGAACAAAATAAAATAAAATAAGTATGAGAAATAAATGTAAAAATATAATGCATTTCTTAAATCCATTAGAAAGGGTGATACGAAATAACATTTCGTTGTTTGCGTTGATGTCGTTATCATCGTTATGATGCATTCCTCCGTTGTTTTCTTTATCTTGTTCTTTGTAGTCTCCTAAGTTAACAACTTCCAAACTTTGCTCATCATCCAAATCATCTAACACTGCTCTTGAAGTGAAGCTTTCTTCATCAACTAATTCTTCCACACGACGATCAGTTTCTCCATGTGACGTCGCCATTGAAGAAAATAGAGCGTGTTAGAAACCAACAGAAGAAATGAAGGACAAGAAACAATACAAAAAAAAAAGAGTAATGTTATTTATACCTCCAAATTGTCCCTTTAATATATATCCCTCCTTATGTGGCATCTGATGTGGCATGTTAAATAATATTGTGTCATCTGACATGACCGATGATATGGCAAATTTTAACCCAAAAAGTTAACTACCCAATTTTGTCCATATTAATTTAACGTTAATATTAATGTTAATTTAATTTTAATATTAATTAATGTTAATATTAATATTAATGTTAATGTTAATGTTAATATTAATATGTTAACGTTAACGATAATATTAATTTTAATGTTAATGTTAATGTTAACATTAATTTTAATGTTAATTTATATTTTTATTTTAAATTTTTTTTGCCATGTCAGCTGCCAGATCAACATATCACGTCAGCTGCCACGTAAGGAGGGACAGTTTGAAGGTACAATTTGGAGGTACAAATAGCATTATTCTGAAAGAAACAACTTCCAACAAGGCAACAACACAACCTTTTCGTCTTTCTTGTACCTCCGCCATGTGGTCCTCTTTTGTTGGCTCATGAAAATGCTTGAGTGACTTTAGAAGCAAGTATAATTTTAAAGAAACAACTTCCAACAACATAACTTTCTCGTCTTCTGGGTACATGTATTATTAAATTGTGTAGGATAATGCATGCAGCAGCATTTAATGCTACGTTTACTGTTGTGTAATTATTTTCAATGATATGGTATTAGTGAACACAATCTATGAGAGAGAACCCGAGAGAGAGAGAGAGAGAGAGAGAGAGAGAGAGAGAGAGTGGGAGATGGAATAAAAAGAGAGGATAGAGCTCGACTAGATTTTAAACTTAAAATTTAATTTTTGATTTTTATTACTAATAACTAGTTCGCACATACGAGTTTAGAAGAACACTAACCGAGCCCGAGCAACGTAACATCAGCTAGGTTTCTAATACCGTGACATTCCTATTAATTTAAATTTTACAGTATTATTGAAACTAATATTAATACTAAAATTTAAAATAGTTTTTGATTTACCATTTAAACTTAGATTTAAATTCACAACTTCAAACTAGTTAAAGTTAAAATTGCATTCTTTTTTATTTAAAATGTACAATATTATTGGAACTACAATTAATATTAATATTCGCTTGTCTCGTAGTTTAAGTCATATTTCACTGCTTGTTGCTTAAGTCTATGCACTCAAAGAACTTGATTGTTCAAGTCGAACGTGTGCACAGCATGTTCCCTCAATGCAAGGCTTGAAGTAGCCCTTGCTTGTCAAGTCATTGCACGAACATGTTAGACAAGAGTTTTGTTGGACTATCGAAGTCATAGCAAGCACTGTCCCCTGTTGTATGCGGTTGTCAAGTCACTTAGTCCCACGATTGTCACGCCCCGATTCCGTCGAATCGATAGTCGCCCTCCGGGCGTGATATCGTGCGAACCTAATTTGCGATTGCACAAGGCATAGTCATAAGGTAATCCGAGACACGAGATCTAATTGAGTAAGCAGACAAATTGAATCACACATTAAAGAAAGGAAACTTTGAGATAGCCGTTCCATACATTGCATACATCCCTCAATATACAATAAAGTACTCCAGTAACCTAGAATGGAGGGACGCTGAGCCATCTTCCTTGGATAATTAAAAGTCTTCAAAAGTGGAGTTACGGGACAAGTCTTCGATGCACGGCCGAAGCTTCAAAATCACGATCGTCGTCGAGCTAGTTTGCGCGTCCTTCCTGATTCGCGAGACCTGCAAGAGCGAGGATCAGTACGATCACATGTACTGGCAAATGACTAATTAAAATCCAAGCTCTGCATTTGATTCAAGCAGTTTTATAAACATGTTAGCTAGCTATTTATGTGATCTTTCTAAGCATCCTGATCAATTAGCATGTCAACATGTTTCGAGGAAAGCATATGAATTTGTAAGCATTAAGCAGCTATCATATTCATCCCGTGTCACATGCATTTGTTAAGCAGTAAAAGGGTGAGAAGGCCACTGGCAATATCAAGCCATCACGGACTATAGCTAAGTTAGACGGCGACCCTTTTGCGGCGGATAGCGAGCCCTGTGCAAAAATTCCCGAAACACCCACGCCGATGTAAGGCTGGCGCTTGCTATACTCATTCCTCCCACGCCGAATCGGTCCCTTGGCTTAGGCAACCGTTCGAGGAAACTACACCTTGTCGACAAATTGTCCAATGGCCGTTTTGCAGAGTCATAAAATATGCTATCTCTTTTCTAGAACCTTATCCTTTGTCTTTTATATACGAAACTTAGCCTTTGTTTTGAACTTAGTCGATTTACTCACTTAGCCATATCGTTGCATTAAACGTTAATTGATTCATTCATTGTCTTGCATAGGCTAAATAGAATTGCATGAGGAAGCATGTTTTCCATTTTCAATACCGGCAGTTTGATAGTAAGTGTTTCATGAAGAATCGTACCACGATTTTCTTTGATTCTACACTATTATGACAAAAATTCATTTACTTCACATATTGATTTTGAAGTAGAGGGACGAGGCAAAGGAGGTCAGCCACTCGTCTTAGACTTGCTTCAAGCGAGCGACTGGTTGGCTGTACTGACGTCGCCTACGCGATCACCTGTAATCGCATAAGCAACTGATTAGAACACCGTATAATTCAAGGAATTTCGATATGAATGTGAAGATCAAACACGCAAGTCACAAAAATCCATCGGAAACATTCACGAAAAATGCATTCACGAAAACCAAAGCCAAATCCAAATCAAGTGCGACATGAATATCAAAGCAACGTGAGATCTCTCCCGACTCAGCCGCAGAGCCAATCCTTGAGGCGCAACCCGCTGAATATGGGACTTGGTTCCAAAGAAGCCATTCCATAACGTGGAATAGATCTTAATTGAACCGTTCTCGTTTGATCGACTCAGCCGATTTCGACCTATCGGTCCCGACTGAATCGGTAGCGACATTGTTCCTTTCTCACGCACCCCTTGGACGAAAACGGGGCACGATGTAGGGACGGGGCACTACAACGATCTCAAAGCTCATCATATAAAATATGACTTGGGCGATGGAAACACTGTAAACATGTCGGGACTCTAGGTCAGCGGCAGGTTTAGACGTGTGAAGATGGGCGATGGAAACACTGTGCCATGTACCAAGTTTGTGATACAACTTGGTTTCGGTAGGGAGGGCGGCAGATGATAGCAGTTGCAGTCTGTTTGGGGACAAATATTTGATGCTTGCGAAGGGTTCCCAACAATTAACTCATCCAAATCATGGGGACTCCTATGGCAACAACGACAAAACTTGATAATGATGAAGACGGTATCTCGGTCGACATTCGTAAGTATTGAGGTATGATTGTCACGACCCGCACCCTAGAATAAGGGCACGAGACGTGGGTACGTCCAGCCTATGCCGCAGTGTCGGCGGTAGAATACTGTCCGAGGTTAACATCTAACAATATAAAAGTACATGTACAGTATATACACTCTGAATGGAGGTGACATAACAAATATAGTCTCAATCACATCTAAGGTAGAGCATGATAAAGGGTAGATAGATAGATAAGAACAGAATGAATCCATGGATAAAATAATCTAGATAAAGTCTAAGTGTCTAAGATAAATACATATCCAGAAATATCAGATAAAATAAACTCGCAGTATATACAATAATGTATCAATGAGAAGACAAGGTAAGAGTCTAAGCTAGCAGTCTAAACCACTGGTGGTAGATCCTCTACTGTAAGTGGGTTCATGTCACAAGTGTTGTCCAAAGCTGCACCATAATGGGCAGACACCAGAGCCTCATCATTCACTGTAAAATTTTCAATAGGTCTAGTCAGGACAGGAGCGAGTACAGTACATCTCAACAAATCATAACAGGTTAGGAAATATAAACCTGCTAGAGAGTAAGATACGTAGAACTGAAAGAACAACATGATGTAAAAGAGAGAGACTGTAAGTAAATAGCTACAGTATATAGAGAACTAACAGTGACTAGTGATTCAGAGCACAAGATAGTTATATAAACGGCACAATGTTGCACACGAGTAATCTAAAGCGGTTGCACACGAGTAATCTACTGGATTGAATACATAACCACTTCTACTCCCCCGCCCCAATCAATACACAAGGATCTAGCCAAGTTATGTTATTGCACACGAAGTATAGTCATACACGAAGATCATGTGAACACATAAATATACACGATTTCACACGATTTGTACATGAAAAGCACGAACACAAGGAATACACGATGCTCATGAAAAAGTACACGAACATGAAATACCCGAGGTATCCGCTAAGGGAATAACATCGCACGACAAGATCCATATAGTAGTAATTCGTGTTTCTAACGTGTCAGCATCATGTAAAGTAATCTATAGTAGGAAATATACTCCTAAGCAGGATATAAAATGATCAGAGAATGTACTCGCCTGTATCCTGAGTATCCGAAGAGAATCTACTGTCCGAGGAGTGGTATCTGTCTCCTATAGAATAGTACAAGTCACTATAAATCTAAAATAATATATCAGACTGCTACAATGCATCTACATGATGTTTGGGGTCTAACTGGACTAAAGTCAACTCTCGGTCAACTCTAGTCAACTAGACTAGTCAACTAGGTCAACTAGGTCAAGCCTAAGCCAAACAAGTCTCACTAAGCCTAACCAGCCTATTCTAGCAAGCACACACAATTTCTAGGCTATACAAGCCAACAACACATGTTTACTGGCATTCATGCCATATATATAGGCAATGAGCCATAGGCTATGTGCCCTGTATATAGGCTAGTCACACATTTCTACATAAAGTCTACTCTCACATATATATACAATAAAATATATCCAATTTATATACTAACACACATTTATACATAAAGTCTACATGATAATATATATCACATATAGGTGTACATATATACATATATATATACATAGGGTGATAGGGATTAGTGGATACATGGGTGTGTGTGTAGTGTTAACATAGTGGCATATGGCATGGTGTGTCATGTGAGGGTGTGAGTGATATAGTGTTAACATGGAATGAATGCAAGGGTGTCACTTGTGTGTGTGATAGTTTAAGGTGGCAGTGAGAGTGTAATGTGTCAAGGATTAAAGTGTGTGGGTGTGTCCATGTGTTACCACATGACGGTGGTGGTGTGTGGCATGTAAATCAGTGAACAGAACATGTCAAGGCAATCAGCAATAGGTTTTGTTCCAACATGACAATTAGCTAATAGGAGTGGTGTGTGTATTATGAGTTTAGGAAAAGGAATCAAAGACAGTAAGAATTCTCAGATTTGGTTGACAGTTAACTCAAGGATCTAATTACCCATTCAATTCAAAAAAACCCCCTATTACTTGAATCCATCTAACAGTGAACTAGCATAAGGTAATTGAATTTAAACATGGCAATAACATTTCAAAATTTGTTTGAAAACTGGAATCAAGTGGCAGTTTATTAGGAGTGAAAGTTTCAGAAATTTGCATTCTTAGGACTGCGTATCAGTCCACATTGTATAGCCCAAACCCATAATTCAAAAATCCATACAAAGTACAAAAACCTAATCTATCATGAGAATCTAATCTAGCAGTAGCTATTACATGTGTACATACATGTATTTATATGTAAATTGAATCATCAACTCAGTTTAAAATCGAAAATCAAATCGGAATATAATTTCAGTGAATAGGTATCAGTCACACATTTAACAGTCCAAACAATATCGGCTCAAAACAGGGGGAGTCTCATGCGGTTCAAGAATCACTTAGAGATTCATGCGGCTCAAAAATCCTTTAGAACTTCATGCGGCCCAAAAGTACCTTAGAGCTTCATGCGGCTCAAAATCCTTTAGAGCTTCACGCGGCTCGAAAGTCCCTGATAGCTCCATACGGCTCGAAAAAAGCCACGTGGCCCTATGCGGTTCAAAAATAGGCCTCTACAGCTGGCCATAACTCTGTGCAGCTGGCTCATTAAATGCTCTGATGCAATACGGCAGCTCTGACACAAAAAATTGACAGCTCTGACATAAAGGTAAAATGATGACTCTGACATAATAACGTGCTCCTAGAGAGACGAGAAAAATCTTTATATCTGGTACGATCCACCAACTCCAAAGCTCTTTTTGCGGATCGCTTCAAGGACTTCCATGCGGCTCTGACATGAGGCTACCCTCATGCGGCTCAGTTGTGGGGGCCACCCTTATGCGGCTCAGTTGGAGGCCATCCTTATGCGGTTCAGTTGGAGGCTTGGAGGTCATCCTCATGCGGCTCGGTTGTGGGGCCACCTTCATGCGGCTCATTTGTGAGGCCATCCTCATGCGGCTCGATTGTGAGGCCATCCACATGCGGCTCAATTAGCAGATAACATAAAGATAGACTTTAATATAATCCTACCCTGACAGAGTTGACAAAACTCCATTCATAACCTCTTATCTTAAAGTGCAAGACTTAAGAGAAAACATGTTTCTCCTCGTAGAATTTTGGTAAATTCTTCCATGAATCTCACTTGAGAGCAATACCTGGAATAGCCTTTGATGCTTATCAAACCTGTACAAAATATGCTACACTTTTCCTAAACCGACCCACATACCGCCAATGTGCCGACGGTATGCTTAATGTGCCCAAATTTGTGCCAAAAACCTGGTAGAAAATTAGAGCAGTATGTGATATAGCACTGGTATTATTGTGTTGGCTCCAAATGAGCCCAGTCTCGTTGCAACTGATCACCGTCTAATTCGTTGCAACTTTCGTCGACGACTCTATATTTCTCTAGACCGTGGGTTTTGAGGGCTGGGTATGATGCTGCTGTGAAGGCAGCCTTAGAGGCGACATTTCACAGGAATGACCAATTCCAGTTCGTAAGCCATCAAAGTAGCCCTGTGCGAGTGAAGTAGACGTAGGACGGGCGTTGATCTTAGGGCACTGGAGGAGCAGCTACGAGAGAGCCAGAATAAACTCCAATCAGATGTGCTTAATAATAAACTCGCCATACGCGAACGCAAGCTCATCCAAGAGGTGGGGGTACTGCGTAAGATAGAAGAGGTCCAGATGGCATAGAGGGCCAAATGTAACTGGTTGAAGGACGGGGACGAGTGCACTAAATTCTTCTTCAACATAGTTCGGGCACGCCAGGAAAGGAACAACGTTCACAGATTGTTAGGCACCAATACTAAGGAAATATTGAACACGCATGACATAGCGTCTGAAGAGGTATGGTTTTATTCATCATTATACAATCAAGATGATAATATATGTATGTTTCATAATATTATATTCAAGAAGTTGATCACGCATACGGGTAATCCGGTACTACTCGCCCCGGTGTCCGGGAAGGAGGTGTCAAAAATCATTAATGCAGCTGATCCGAATAAGTCACCCGGACCAGATGGCTTCAATAGCAAGTTTTACAAATTATGCTGGCAGGTCCTCCGAGACCCGGTGATGTAGATGATCAATGACTTCTTCAAACATGTTAGACTTCTTCGAGAGATAAACCATACATTCCTGACTCTCATACCAAGGAAGGAGGGGGCCACTTCACTGGATGACTACCGGCCAATATCATGCTGCAACTTCCTATACAAGATCATTACTCACCTTATGTGCAAAAGAATAGAGACAGTGATGCCAGAGTTGACTTTGAAGAACCAGGCCGCCTTCATAAAAGGTCGGTCGATCGCTGAGCAAAGTTTGTTGGGTCACGAACTGGTTCATGAGTTCAATAGACTGGAAGAAGATAGAGCTTGCATCAAACTGGACTTAAGAAAGGCTTATGACGCCGTCAATAGAGAATTTCTTCGTCACTTATTGTCTATGATGGGATTTGATCGAGCTTGGATCGCCTGTGTTCATGAATGAATTACGACGACCTCTTTCTTTGTGCTTGTCAAAGGTCAGCCACACGGGTACATCACCAGTACCAGGGGTCTCCGCCAAGATTGTCCACTCTCTCCATATCTATTCTCTATAATTATGGAATATTTCACGTGCTTAATGGATTTGACTAGCTGTCAGGGAAGATTAATTCCCTTGTTTAGTCAGTTTTGACCTCATGTGACGTACCTCACATATGTGGATGACTTGCTAGTCTTTTTGAGACCGACCAGCCCAGGTCTCGAAGCACTTTCAGACATTTTGGCTGACTTTGGAAGGTTGTCGTAGTTACGACTGAACAAAAATAAGAGCACTGCGTATTTTAGCAAGCGGTGCACAAAAAAGGATGAGAGGGCGGCCATTCTGGGAGTTAATAAGGGGGAGCTACCTGTTCGATATCTCGGAGTTCTGCTGTCCGTTAATTATGCCAGAGTGGATGAATGTAACAGTATAGTTGAGTACGTGCAAAAGTGACTCGAAGGATGGCAGGCTAAGAATCTGTCTTTTAGAGGAAGAATTGAATTGGTAAGATCAGTTATTCTATCCCTAACAAGCTTCTGGTTACAGTTGACCCTGCTGCCGGTATCTATCATTTAGAAGTTGGAAAATATGTGCGCTGACTTTGTCTGGAGAGGAGGTATTCACAGCATATCCTGGCAGGAGTTATGTTGTCCGAAGGACGAAGAAGGAGTTGGACTCCATTCCATTCGTACGATGCATAAGGTGGCAGGTTGGAAATTAGCTTGAAGATTCATTCAGCATGATTCCATGTGGGCGAAATGGTTGAAAAATCATTATTTAAACGAGAAGAATTTCTTGACATATCAGTCTACCAACAATGAATCGATCCCTTTCAATTCATTACTGAAACTTCGAAAGGAAATTAGCTCAAAGCTGGTACAAATTCTAAAAGATGGTTAGAGCACGGATGTGTGGCTAGATCCTTGGCTAATGCACAAATGGTTATTAAGGTGGGTTGGAGATCATGTTGTCCTAGAAGCATATAAGAAGACAAAGGTAGCGAGCATCATCGAACGAGATACTTGGTCAATAGAGGGACACCGATACGCGAGTTCGTTGAGGCTGCGCATACAGCATGCCCACATTGACCCCGTCCTATAGGTGGACAAGTGGGTCTGGAAGGACTCGTCCACAGGTCATTTCAGCACAAACACCGCTTATGACCAAGCACGGGTACCAGACGGCAAATAGGACATTGCTGACCTGATCTGGTGCAAGAATAGTGCACGTAAGGCACAACTGTATATATACAAGCTGGCGCTGGGACGACTGCTCACTAAGGACAGACTTGACAGGTTTGGCATTCTGAACTCAAACACGAGTTTCGTTCTTTGCTTGCAGCAAGACAAGACCGCTAGGCACCTCTTCTTCGAATATGAGGTTGCTAGGGAGATTGGCAGGAGCAGGAGAGGAAGTTAGGAGTACAATTCCCAAGAAGCATGGGATATGATGAGGTGATTGGCTACATCATGAACGAAAAGAAAAAGGATTGGAGTGGTACACAGAGGCCAGAATAAGGCTAGCAGCGGCTGTCTGGCACGTTTGGAGAGAGCGAAACGCTCGTGTCTTTGATTGTAAATATACTTCGATTAGAGGGATAGTATACAACATGAGTAAGATGTTTCGTATATGAGGTCGCCAAGGGGCACCAATTTAGTGTACGATTTCTAAATTTTAATGAATTACTTTTTCCAAATATATATATATATATATATATATATATATATATATATATATATATATATATATATATATATATATATGAGGAGGGATCCACATCCCCTCACTTTTGCATCCCCCAAGCATCCCCTCTTTCATATCCGTTGGATCTTGTTTAAGTCATCTAATCTTAACCGTTGATTTTTCAACGGTTAAGATTAGATGACTTAAACAAAGATCCAATGGGTGTTAACATGGGGATGCATGGGGGATGCAAAAGTGAGGGGATGTGGATCCCTCCTCTATATTTAGTGTACGATTTAGTGTTAACATGGGGTCGCCAAGGGGCACCAATTTAGTGTACGATTTCTAAATTTTAATGAATTACTTTTTCCAAATATATATATATAAAAAAAAAAAAAAAAAAAAAAAAATATATATATATATATATATATATATATATATATATATATATATATATATATATATAGCTGCTCAAAGCTTCAGAGAGTCCAGGAAGTCATCGCCAGCTGGAGATTAACTGCGACCTATCGGTTGGCTCCGCTAGATCCCAAACATATTCTCTTCCACTTATTATCTGCGATTGATCACAAGACCGTGTGGTCCAAGGGTACGAGTAAGGTCGACTCCCACCAGAAAAAAATTATCATATGGTCTGCGGACTTCAACACCAAAGAAGACTCAGCTATGGTTGCTGCCTGGGTCACTCTCCCCAACCTCCCTCTCATTTGTTTCGTTCCAGCAGCTCTTAAACATATCGCCAATTCCTTCGGCACGTACGTGGCGACTGCTGAAGAAACAAGCAACCTCACCAAAGTGCATTACAGAATTTACGTAGGGCTTGACCTTTCCAACAACCCCCTCAACCATATCCTCCTTGACCTTGGGAACAGAAAGCACTCCCAACAAATCATCTACGACAACAACATCATCTTCTGCAAACACTATCATTTACGCGGCCACCTCACCGAGCAATATTTTTTATTACATCCAGAGGTCAAGAAGAAATTTGCATATAATGCCCCCCCGATTCACACGGAAAGAAAACAACAAGCTCACCCAAAATTACCCCTTCTCCTTCTTCCAAATTCCTACATCAGATTCGATCCTGGAAAGGACGAGCCATGCATCGTATAATCCCCCGGCAATGTCTTGGTCCCCTACAATCCCCTACCTCTCCACCTGGCCAACCAATTCAGCACCCTTAACACGGAATCTCCTGACTCCACTCTGGAGATTGTCGTCCTCAATGATCTACCAGAGCACCTCAGTCTGGCTACGGAGTTCGAGATCTTTGGCACTCCCACTCCGAGCTCGTCTGAACCGTCTCTGCAGGACCCCCAATCTGGCGAACACATGTCCGCGGGTGTCCTCTCCTCCGACAACGAAGTCATTATCGCAGACTTCCTAGCAATCTTGGGCCCTAAGTAGGTCCTCCGCGGCCGACAATCATTCGTTGTTGGATTTCCTCTACTGACAGCTGGAGAACTAATCAAGAGCACTGACGAATCACACTCTCTCTCACTAGAGGAGCCTACCCCTGACAGTACCATCTTCCAGTATTCAGAGCCAACCACCTCTACCAGAAAACCAGGAAAGCCAAGAGCGAAGGAGACGATAACCATGCGCACAAGGTTTGCCTTCAAGCACTCCAAACAACCCCTTCCTACCAATCTAAATGCTTAATATCCTTATTTGGAACGTTCGCGGTATGGAGAACAAATTGACTTAGAGGACACTTATCAGCCTCAAGAAAATCCATAAGATTGACATCTTAATCATGCTAGAACCAAAAATTCCCTCCAAGAGACTGAATTCCATTCAGATGCAGCTTGGCTTCCCCTCCGCCGTTACTGGACGCCATGACATCTGGATCCTTTATTCATCGGACATGAAAATCGAAGTTCTACAAGACTCCACGCAGGCCCTTACGTGTTGGGTGGAACATCCCATGCTCCCGATGCGTTCTTTTTTGTCTACGGTTCATGGCAGTTGCGATATCGCTGAGCGTCAACAATTTTGGACCGACCTCCTGGACATACACCTTAACTTCATCAACCTCCCTTGGCTTTGTATCGGGGACTTCAATGCTATAACCTACAGCGACGAGAAGATTGGCGGCCGTCCACCTCCCCAGACGGCCATGCAGGACTTCAACAACTTCATCTTCAGCGCCCACCTCTCTCAACTCCAGTTCACTGGTAACGCTTTCATATGGTGCAACATGCAGGATGGCGACCGTCGACAATACTCCCGCCTCGATAAAGCGCTTATTAATGCCAACTGGTCAGACATGGGAATCATCTCCAACCTCACCCATTTGAATGCTACCGAGTCAGATCAAAACCCCTTCTAGTTGAAGCCAAGAGAAACTCCAACCAGATTAAAAAAAGCTTTTGATTCCTTGACTTCTGGAGCGAAAAACCCCAGTTCAAGAGTATCGTCACGGACGCATGGCTTTGTGTGGACACCCCGGACCTTCTCACCCGGGTAGCCAATAAACTCAAAGCTACAAAAAAAGCTCTCATGACTTGGAGTAAACATGTGTAGGTCCTAAAAATCAAGTTGCACCCATCAAAGAAGTCATGAAAATCAAATTGTGCATCCTTCAAGTGAACTGCGCAGGAAACAGATTGTGCAGCAACTCAAGTGCACAAGCTGAATTGTGCACACATCCAAGCGCGCAAGCTGACGTGATCTCGTCATTATTATCTGACAGAAAATCAGATCTTCTGACAGCTGACAGCCCGAAGAACGAGGAAACTGTTCGTTTCTCGTGCAGCACATCGCTCGAGGACAGCTGTACAGCCAGCGCAATCTGCCAGACTCTCTGCAGCACAATTCAATCCTAGCGCAGTCTGAAGCCAGCGCAGTTCATGTGGCGCACTCCATCAAGACAACTGACAATTTATACGTGGCTTACATGCCATCAATTGCTCACCATATGGCAACCGTCTGTATACGACCAAGCGCATTTCAATCAAACAATACCACGCATCACATACAGGTGGTCCACGATCGAGTAACTGCCAGCGTAGTTCGTTGCTTGCGCAGTCCAATGTCTGCGCAATCCATCCGGTGCAATTCAGAATAACTAAAAATTAGTTATTTCCAGAACTCTATAAATGGAGTTTCAAGTCTTCATTATCAATCCTAGATCATCCCAGATCAGATCAGAGATCATTCAAGTCATCACCAGAGATCAGGAGTTCTTGCCAAAGTGCTGTTGCATTCTTCAGAGGCTACCGTCTTCAAAGTTCACATCGTCCAAAGGATAAAGCGATCGTCATTCAGATCGGATTCCTATAGTTGTACTTTCCCAGAATTCTTGTAATCTTCTTACAAAATTTGTGAAATAAAGATCAACTTTTATTTTTACAAACAAAATGGCGACTCTGCTGGGGACGACTTTCTCCTCCGACGAGGAAGTGACAACTCAATGTGACGTAGCGTCTATCGGAAAGACGCAGAAGACGCTAGTTGTAAAGGTCAACCAGACGGCCTACGAGGCGATGATCAACTCCGGGACTACTCGTCGTACTGCGACTTCTGCCAAGAGCAAAGTCTGTTCAGTGTGGACTCCAAAGTCCTCTGCACAATCCTCTGCGCAGCCTGCTGTCTCTGCTGCGCAGTCTGCTGTTTCTGTTCCCAAGACTGTTATGCAGTCTGCTGCTACTGCCCATGCACAGTATGCTGCTCCCCTTCCTAGTTCACAAACTACTTCCTATGCTGCTCTGTCAAAGTGCAAGACTCCTCTTCCCCTGGCGCAGTTGGCTGCAACTCTGCCTGCGCAGTCTACTACTCCAGCAACCAGAATGCAACTCAAGCACTCTGAAGTCAAGACTCCTGCTGCGTAATCTGCTGTGACTGTGGCCAGAAAACCTTCTGTCAAAACTCCTCATGCGTAACCTGTCAGTGAGCCAACAGCCACTTCAACTCCTGCGCAAACTGTGCCAGCGCAGTCTAAGAGGGACAGTTCTTTGGCTAATCTCTCTTCTTCTCGTAGCAAGGGAAAAATTTTTGCTCCTCTTCCCAACCACCCTGTTGCTCCAGCACAATCCACTGGGGGTAGTCTGTTGACTGTTCCTCCTCCTCCCCAGAACAAAAGAAAAGGCCCGTTGGTCTTTTTTCAAACTTCCTCGTCCCATGACTTGGAAGACAACAGAGGGAAACGCTCTTTAGCTAACCCTTCTTTACAAAACAAAGTAAAAGGCCCTTTGGTCTTTTCTCAGTCTTCCTCGGTTTTTACCGTAGAAGATCAATCTGAGCGTGCCTCGGCACCAGTCAGTACAAGAACTCTCTCAAACAAGAGTTCTTCTTCCTTTCTTGCCAAAGGAAAGTGTACTGATCAAAGAGGTATTCTGCCTACTCCGGTAGCAGAATTCCAAGATCTCCCAACTCTCAAGTTATCCCGTTCAAAACAGGAAAAATTATTGGTGTCTCAGACAGAAACACCTGGGGGTGAATTTGATCTAAGAACTTATCTCAATAGACCAACCTCGACGAAACACAAACAGCCAATGCCGAAGACCAACCAGCATCAGAGGCAAACTTCCAGGATCAAAAATCCTGACACCTATGCTAATAAAATGAGTACTTCCCTGTACACTCAAGGGACAAAACATTTGAAGAACCGGAACCATGTTCCGAATGTGGTCAAAGAACATATCCCTCGAACCTCTTCTCGTCCTGTCATTGTTCCCGATCTCCGAGGGCTCTTCAAATAAAAATGGGACAACTTCTCAACACCTCCAGTTCAACCACTTGGACACCATTGTAATCATAAGGTCGTCATCAAGTGCTGTTGTCAAACAACAAAACGATCTATCTTCGATCGTCTGAACTTTACAAACTCTGAACCTATGTCAGAAAATGAAGACGAAGTTTTGTACGCTTTCGTCAACATGACTTCCAGAGGCACTGGAGGTAGGAAGTGCTCCAAGCACGGCAAGCCTCGCAAGCCCAGCCAGCGGTATTTAGATCTACTCCAAGAATCTTCTGAAGGAGTATTTCGACATACCAGATCTCGAAGCCGAGACACAATCGGTCAAAGGAATCTTCAAGATCCTTTCAGTCATCTCTTTCTTTCTCTCTCACTCAGGAGATGATTCTTTTCCCGACCATGATGCATACAGCAAAAGTTCTGAACAGATAATGTCTTCCACTGTACCTAGAGAAGTGACAGCTTATGTTGTCACTGAAGACCCAGATGCTTCCAGTTCAGCAAGTCAAGAACAACGAATAGCTGCACTAGAAGACAAGTTGAAGACCATGGCTGAAATTGTTGCAAGTATGCATTCTATCATCGTGGCCCAACATACAGTACCACCGATTATACCTGCTGCAAATCCTGAGATCATAGCATCGTCGGTGCCTGTCAATGCAGGACTGGGGTAGCATCTCCTCAAGTACCTCCTGTATAGATTCAACCTACACCCAATCAGTCAGGTGCTGGGGGTAGTGCTTACCACGCTGTTCTTCTCCGTAACACTCTGATTCAGCCTGCTCCTACTACATCATTGGAGGATGCTAATGAAGCTGTCAAACTCCTGTGCACTCAATTCGAGGCCTTCAAAGAGAAGGACAATTTGCAGAGGTTGGGGATCAAACAACCCTACCCAGATGAATGGAAATAAGTCCCATTTCTTCCAAAGTACAATATTCCAACAATCTCTCTGTTTGATGGCAGCACTTCTCCTAGTCAGTTTATTAACCACTTTGAGATAATTACTGTCCAACTTCAGCCAAATGACGCTCTTCTTACCAGAGTATTCGTCGACTGTTTAGCCGACGTAGCATACGATTGGTACATGAGTTTGCCCGATGGTTGTATCACCTCTTTCTTAGGTCTAAAACAAATCTTCTTGGAATGATTCTATGAGGGGATCAACGACATGACCATGTCAGCCCTTAATAAAATCAAACAAAGACATAATGAAACTGCTGAGAGTTTTATTGAAAGGTTCCGTCGAGAAGCTTTAAAAATGCCTCCTGGAACTCCGGCCGCTGTGACCATAGACACCTGCAAGGCAAATCTTTTGCCTATCATCAGCATGTGGACTGGGTCAACTCAGTTCCAAGACTGGCCATCCTTCATTGTCAATGCTAAAGCAGCTAAAGTTAGTGCTGACAAATTCAAGCAGCTAGGGGTACACATGTCTAACCCCGACCGGGATGAACATCAGACATCGGGTGGTGGTAATCGTCAGAACAACCGCAAGGGAAAAGAGACTTTGAATATCAACTTGAAGAACAAAGAATCTTTGGCGGTCAATGTAGCTCCACCTACGTCTACTTCTACTCCTTCAGTACCTCCATCAAGGGAACCTCGTCTGAAAGTAGAGTACTCATTTGACGAGAATGACACCGTGAGCATCTTTGATTGCTTGATCAAAAGAAATAATCTCCAACTCCTAGACCCAAAAAAGCCTGATAAGGTCGGTAAGACTGATCATCCCAAATATTGCGTCTATCACAGGTTCATTGGACATCCTACTCGAGCATGTTATGTGCTCAAAGGTAAGATCCAAGAATTAGTCAACGCTGGTGTTGTCACTCTGCAGCAAGACGAAAAGACGGTTACCGCAAACATGATCTCAGTTCAGTTCGATAACTTCCCTATGCAGATGGTACATCATGGTGTCATCCCTATCCCCAAAGCTACTCTTGAGATCGAGAATCTTCCTCCTCTACGAAATGAAGGTCTTGTCCCCTTGTCTCTTGACAATGGCAAGATTATATAGATTCACCCTGATCTTGCTTCAGAGTTCGAAGTTCCCTCTTCCTCCAAGAAGAAAGAACGCTCTAAGGGCAAAACAAAGATCTACAATATGGTGTCTTTTGACCCCATAGTTGACGAGGAAATCCTGCTGGGCACCAGATCAGGGAAAGCCTATCAAAAGGATTATCCCGAGACTCAGGAGAATCCTGTTTCTTCTTCTGAGCCCGCTCCAGTGCAACCTATTTCCACTGAGGATATTCTTGCTGCCTCCTCACCGGTTGTAGAACCTACTCCTTCCAAGCTGACGGTAGCCGACAAAGGCAAACAACAAGTCCGCTTCGACAAACCGTTGAAGAAGTCATCTCCTTCTGGACTTAAAAAGCCTTACAACTTTGATATTTTGGCTCAACTAGCCAATACACCGGCCAGGCTGTCAAAATTCGAGCTCTTACGTCTCTCCAAAGAGACTCGAGAAACTCTGAGTGAAGCTCTAATGCAAGCAGAAACCTGTCTAGCCCTTCTGAAGAAGCCAAAGGCAGAGCTTGTCTCTTGCCTCCATTGTCTTAGTGTGTCGGAGTTAATTCTAAACATTACCTTCACACAGGATGACATGCTGATGGAAGACAATAGGCATGACCGTCCTCTATACTATACAGGATATGTCGACTCGATGAAAGTCGATCGTATTCTGATAGATCCTGGGTCTGCTCTCAGCATCATGTCGAAGACAATGTTAGATGCATTGAAGATCCCAGTGCATAGTCTTTCCAGTACAAGCACCACCATCCTGGGGTTCAACCAAGGAAGAAGTGAACCTCTGGGCAAGATTCGCCTAAAACTCCAAATAGGCAATCTCCGTACAAAGGTGACCTTCTACATCATTGACGACCATGGTTGTTCTTATAATGCTCTATTGGGGAGACCATTCCTGCATGAACATAACATTGTTCCTTCGACTCTCCATCAATGTTTCAAATATGTCGATGACAATGGAGAGGTTCAAAAGGAGGTTGCTGATCTCTATCCGTTCAAAGGTGTCGAATCATACTGCAACGATGCTCGTATGTACAAGGATGAGTTTATGAAAGTAGTACTGGCTCTGGACATTGAAGAAGAACAAGAAGCAGTGCCCAATGACACTCTCATCATACCTGTCAAAGGGCGTGTTTCTCGTCCTCAATCCTCCAAACCACTGGCCATTCACTTGCCAGTCCAGAAGCAACCAACTGATGATGGTCAGAATCAAAGGGAGCTCACCTCTTCTGAGCCACTTGTTATTGACTTACGTCGTAACAAGGAAAAAAGGCAGCTCACCTCTTCTGAGCCACTTGTTATTGATTTATCTCATAACAAGGATAAAAGGAAGCTCACCTCTTCTGAGCCGCTTGTTATCGACCTCCGTCGTAATAAGTCCAATCCTCCTCCACGTTCTTTTTCTTCCCTTCTTGTAATCAATCTGACCAAGCCTGCTAAGGCTAAAGGTCCTGTTGTAAATACAGATGTACAAATTAATGAAAAAGCATCTCCTTTCCAGTATACTGATATTATTTATCATGCTAAATGCTATTTGGATATGTTAGATAGCTTTCGGTCATTTATAATGGGAGTTGTACAGTCTCTTAAAACAGAAGTCTTATTCGAACACCCAGAGGATTCATACTTTGTTGTCCCTTCTCGAAAGAGAGGCAAGAGTCCAATACTTTTTAGTAAAGGACCGAAACAAAAATTCAGTTATACGGATGGTAGCAAAAGTAACGATACGGGGCATCTTCAACTGCGTCGTTACAGTCAACAATCAAAAGATATTATTCGAAAGATGGGTTATGACTTCAAGAATGGCCTCAACTACGGCAAGGGTAGAAGGACTCATATCTGTACGGCTGTTTCGAAAGGAAAGTCAGAGATGTACTATAGCAGGACCAAAAGAGGTCTCGGATATTATTCACCTCCAATATTGTCCCCAGCAGCCTCCGAATCCGATAATGAAGAGCGCTCTAACTCTTCTGATTCCAGATCATGGGATTCTGATACCAGTATTGGTCAAGTTCATCGATTGATCGTATCTTCTAACATAGTCTCCGTTGAACTTCCAGAAGGCTATGACGAGGATATTGAAGAAAATCCTGAAACAGATCCTTGGGTTCAACGAATGGATACCCAATAGAAACTCCGATTCGAACAACGAGAACCTCCTACCGAAGATCAATTAGTTCAAATTGATGTAGGAGAGAGCGGGTCACCTCGTCCAATATTCATCAGCAAGAACCTTCCAGAGGCAGATAAGCAAGAATTAATTCTTCTTATTCAAGAATACAGTGATGTCTTTGCCTAGAGCTATGAAGACATGCCAGGTCTAGATCCCAAAGTTGTGACTCACAAATTGAACATCCTGCCAAATGCAAAACCGGTCAAACAGCAACAACGGCGCTTCAAGCCAGAAATGATGGACGCAATAGATGATGAAGTCAAGAAGCTCATCGCTTGTGGCTTTATCCGAGAAGAACAACATCCAGATTCGGTAGCCAACATCGTTCCAGTCCTAAAGAAAACCGGCAAAGTTCGAGTCTGCATCGACTTTCGAGATCTTAATGAAGCCTGTCCAAAAGATAAATTTCCTCTCCCTATCACGGACATCATGATTGATAACACCTGTGGGTTCGAGCGAATATCTTTCATGGATGGATTTTCCGGATACAATCAGATTCAGATGAAACCTGAAGATGAAAAACATACTTCTTTCCGCACTCCTCACGGAGTCTACTGCTATACTGTAATGCCATTTGGTCTCAAGAATGCTGGTGCAACTTACCAACGAGCCATGAGTACCATCTTTCGAGATTATCTGCGCAAGACTGTCGAATTTTACGTCGACGATATTACTGTCAAAAGTCGTCTAAAGGAAGATCATATCCAAGACTTGAGAACTATCTTCAATCTAATGTGCCAACATCAACTCAAAATGAATCCCACCAAGTCATTCTTGGGTGTCTCTAGTGGCAAATTTCTCGGCTTCGTCATTACCTCTAAGGGTATACACGTGGATCCCGAGAAGATCAAAGCCATTCAAGAGATGCGTCCTCCACGCAACCTAAAAGAGCTACGAGGATTCCAAGGTCGACTTGAGTACATCAGGAGGTTCATTTCGAATCTGTCTGGATTCTGCAGACCATTTACTCAACTAATGAAGAAGGGTGTATCTTTCATTTGGACCGAAGAATATCAACGAGCATTTGACGACATAAAGTGATATCTCATGAACCCACCAGTCTTGGTGCCACCGATCTCAAGCATACCATTTTTAATGTACGTCCGTGCTATGGATCATTCATTGGGTGCTTTACTTGCCCAAAAGAACAAAGAAGGTCACGAACAGGCCATCTATTATCTCAGTCGCACTATGATTGGTGCTGAACACCGTTATAGTCCGGTCGAAAAAGAATGCCTAGCTCTTATGTTTGCTGTTCAAAAGACGAGGCATTATATCATTGGCCAAACTATTCATGTCATATCCCGAGTTAACCCTCTTCGGGTACTGATGAAGAAGCCTAGCACACTCAATTCTCGGCTGGCTACATGGGCCATTCTGCTAGCCCAATATGACATGGTATATGTTCCTCAAAAGTCTGTCAAAGGTTAAGTACTGGCAGATTTCTTAGCAGCTCATCCAGTTCCAGAGACATCCAAACTCTATGATAAAATTCCAGACGAGACATTGGAATCAAATATGATATCCGAAGAATTTCCTACTTGGCGTCTATTCTTTGACGGTGCATCTAGGATTGGACCCAATGGTGCCATTTTTACAGGAGTTGGAGTTGTACTTGTTTCTCCAGACGGGTCAACTATTCAAAGAGCCTATTCCTTAGACGAACCTTGTTCCAACAACGTGGCAGAATACAATGCTCTACTCATTGGTCTTCAGTTAGCTAAACAACTAGACATTGAACATCTTGAAGTTTATGGTGACTCCAAGATGGTTGTTAACCAGGTTAGAGGAACCTATGAAGTTCGCCATCAAGATCTAGTGCCTTACTATGAAGCGGCAATCAACATGGCTACATCATTTAAAGCCTTCTTCATCGAATATGTCCGACGAGCTTGCAATACTGAAGCCGACGCTTTGGCCAATCTTGCAGCAGTCTTAGCCATCCCTATCAAAAGACAGCAGGTGGTGGTTATCTCTAATCGGGAATTATTCTACATCGAAAACAATCGTAACATTGAGTTCAGTAATCTTACAGAAGCCAATATTATCGGTGAAGACTGGAGAACTCCTTTCATCGACTTCGTAGTTCATGACATACTCCCTGAAGATCCCAAGGAAGCTATGAGTATTCGTCGGCGGTCTCTACGATTCTACTACAATCAGACCACCAAAACTCTTTACCGGCGGACTTATGACGGCCTACTCTTGTACTGTCTTGCTGGTGATGAAGCGAAGCAAGTATTGCGTGAAGCTCACGATTGTGTCTGCGGAGCACATCAACCTGGTCCTAAGCTACAGGATCGTATCCGACATATGGGTTACTACTGGCCCTCTATGGTATCTGATGCCATCGAATATGCAAGGAAATATCGAGCTTGTCAAATCCACGCAGATTTCATTCATTAACCGTCGAAATTCCTTCATCCGACGACTGCTTCCTGGCCTTTTGAAGCTTGGGGCATGGACATTATAGGTCCTGTCATGACCCGCACCCGCTAAAAGGGCACGTGACGCAACAACGCCCAGCCCTCACCGAAAAATCAGCGTAGAACGCTGTAGATTTTTCTACTCTAAACAGTTTATATATATAACAAAAACCTGTCGAGAATATGGTCATCTCCGAACGGAGGACAAGCAATGAATATATATATGAGTACTCAATCACGACTTTAAGATAACAAAGTAAAGTCTGAAAGATAAATACAACAAGACGATAATAAAATAATAACCTGTCAAGTCCAACACAAGAATATATACAAGTCCAAGTCTCTAATACAGTCCATAATAATAACAGTCTCAAAAGTAGCTGGAGACAATGTCCAGTACAAAAGACCTACTCTAACTAAGCAATAGGTAGGGTCTCATCAGGCGGAGCTAAGCCCTGCTGGACCAAAGTCTCCATCTCTATACCCACTACGTCATCCGGACCGTAGTAGGTGCAGTAGTCTCCCTCATCTGTATCTGTAATATTTTCAACATATCCTATCAAGATGGAACGAGTACAATCTGTAGGAGCGTAAAAAGTGCTTCAAAGAAAGAGTCATCTCATTCATAAGTGATCTGCTTTACGCCTAGCAGAGCGGGTAATCTCTTTACGCCCAAGACTAGGCTAATCGCTTTATGCCTAAGCAGGCTGATCATTTTACTCTCGGGGCTACACCCATGGTTTTATGCCAAGGACAGAGCAGCCACTTTTACGCTGGACAAAGCTGTCAAATCTCGCATTTAATGCAAACTCTGACATGGAGATATTAATGATGGCATATATCACAAAGGGATTTGTTTTTACATAGAGACCAATGTTGTCGTTTAGTGTGTGGATTGAGCTACTTTACGCTCACACTACGGCTTCTTTTACGCACGAAGATTATACGAGCCTTTATGCTCAACAGTCGACGTGTGCGTAAAGTCTATTTGAGCTGCTTTTACGCTCAAGGTTATTTAATAACCACTTTACGCGGGAAGTCTATGTCAAGGCCATTTTATGCCAAATCTACTGCTTTACGCTCAGAGTACATTGGGGCTATTTTTACGCCCTATTCTCCTCCACCAGTTTGGAACGTGGTTTGCTTACGTGGCTTTCATGCCACTTTTCTTGAAGAACGTGTGTACATGTACTCTATCCTTACTGAAGTGATGGGACACACGTCAATATATGCAGAGGATGGCTTCGATCATGGGTGGCAGTTGTTAGCGTAAAGATGGAACTTTTGTTGAGTTTTTACGCACAAGAGCCCAAGTCTATAAATAGACTTATTTTTCTCATAACGAAAGACAGAGAGACAGACAAGGAGACACACAGAGAGAGGAGAGAATACAGAGATCAGAACATAGAGATTTTGATTCTCCAGAGCATTCTTCTTCAACTTTTCTTTCAGAACAGAGTGAAGCAAAGCAGGAAAGCATTCGACCTCGCCATCAGTGCCCAAGTACGTCGATACCTTTCTGGTGACTTAGTTCTTCCAGTTGATCTACTTCAAGCAGTGATCTTCATCATTATCATATGGTCCAAGGAACAAAGTGATCATTTACGAATCAGACTTCCATAGCAATACTTCCCCAGAATCAAATTTGTACTTCTTGTACTTTTTCTTGTTTTATTTTCAAAAGCCAATTTCTCCAAGGCATTTTTTTAAGTGAAACAAAAATGGCGACTCTGCTGGGGACGACCTTCTCCTCTGACGAGGAGGCAATTGCTCAATATGATGATGTTTCGGTCGGTTCGACCAAGAAGACTCTGGTTGTGCACTTCGACCAGACTGCCTACGAAGAAATCCTCCAAACTGGGGGTGGTTCTCGCTGCTCCAATGTTCAAAAGTCTCGCAAAGCACAAAAAGTTTGGATTCCTAAATCCAAAATAGCTTCTGATCTCTCTGTTGCTGTTGTTAACAAGGGAATTCTTCCCTCTCCTGTCGTAGGGGCTCCCATTCATAACGAGGCAGTCCTTACTTCGGCGTCGCTTTCTAAGTGTGACAATTTGTCTCCCATCTGTGACGGTGTAGATGATCGGGTTCCACGCCCACTGCGTAAGAACCAGATTTTACGCCCACTGGGTAAAAACCAAGTTTTACGCTCAAGGTATAAGAATGAGTCTCCCATTTGTAATGTGACAGATTCTAATGCTTCTGAGTGTAAAAATAAGTCTCCCGTCTGTGACGTAGTAGACACACACAAATTACGCTCCTCGCATAAAACAAAATCTCCCGTCTGTGACGTGGTAGATAATCAATTTTTACGTTTTACGCATAAAGATAAGTCTCCTGTCTGTGACAGTATAGACAAAATTCACAACGATGTTTGCACATCTAATGTGAATGTACCTAAACGCATACAGCGTAAAAATGTTGTTTGTAAAACTTCTGTCCTACACCAACAATCTTCTTATACTGCTTTACGCAAAGTACCAAACTTGCAAATCACGCGCCATGAAGATGGAGTCCTTCGTGCTAAAAAATCTCAAGATTTACGCACACAACAACAAACGCGTAGAAATGCACAATTTTGTTCTGAGAATGCTGCTAGTAATCTTCTTTACACACAGGGTACTAAACGTTTTTCTACCCCTAATGTGATAAAGAAGAATACTCCCTCCACTCCTTCTGACTTACGTGAATTGTTCATACAAAAGCGTAAGAATTCACAATCTCCGGTGACGCTCCCCCAAGAAAAACATCATTGTGAATATCACCAGGTTGTGATCAATTGTTGTTGTTCAGCTTCAAAGCGGTCAGTTTTTGATCGATTGAGTTTTAATTCGCTTCAACATCAAGCTGAAGACCAAGAATATGAGCTGTCATATGCATCAGTCAACATGGCATCTCATACTAACAGAGGACGACGTCTGAGACAGAACATGTCCCAAACTCCAGGTCAACAACAGTTCAACAGACTTCTTGATTCCTTTGAAGGAGTATATCAGAATACTCGATCAAGAAGACAAAGGCAATTGCAGACTTCTGATTCAGAAGCTGGGGGTACTCAATCTTTTGAGTCTGATACTGACAGTGTTGATTCATACTTCTATACAAATCCTTCTGTATCTTCAAGAGAGGTTGAATCCTACGCTGTTGGAGATGAACCAGAGACGTCATCTGCTAATACAGAACAACGTCTCACTGCCGTTGAGCAATCATTAAAAGATATGCTTAACATGGTGTAAAGTATGCATCAGATAATTTTGAATCAGCAAACTGCTCAGCCGACGGTAATAACACCAGTACCAACAGCAGCACAAACTCAAGATAGTCAAGGGGCTGAAATACCTTTGAATACTCAAGAGCCGGCTGTTAATCAGAATTCTGCATCTCCAGATCCCATCATTCCTGAAGATGTACCACCTCTAGTGGGGGTTACGGTACATCCAACAACCATTCAATCAAATATGCTTCCCCAAACCAGTGAAGCCATTCAAGCAGTACGTGAGCTCAAAGCACAGTTTGAAGTCTTGAGGCACAAAGATCAACTCCAGAGGTTAGGGATCAAGCAACCTTATCCTCCTCATTGGAATGATATACCCTTTCTACCGAAATTCAAGCCACAATCTATGGTTTTGTTCGATGGAAAAGCATCTCCCAGTCAATATATCAATTATTTTGATATTATGACTGTACACTTGCAAAAAAATGATGCTCTTCTCACTCGAGTGTTCATCGGGTGCCTGACAGGTTCAGCTTACGACTGGTATCGTAGTTTACCCGATAATTTTATTTCGTCTTTTGACGAATTCAAGGCAATGTTTCTCTCCCGTTTCTATGAAAGAGGTATGGACATGAACATGTCTTCCTTGATAGAAATCAAACAAAAGGAGAAAGAAGATACTCGGACGTTCATCGAACGTTTCCGACAGGCTACTTTAAAGATGCCTCCTGGTATGCCAGATTCAGCGTTGATTGATACATGCAAGATGAATCTGCGACCATCCATCACTGTTTTCACGGGTTTCCAATTCTCAGATTGGGCTTCGTTTATCATAGCAGCAGTTTCTGTCGAGACCAATGGTAGGTTGGCTCGAGAGCATGGGATGATTTTTACTTCAGAAGATAAAGGGAAGAAAAGTAATCCTAGTAATAATCCTGGCAATCGTAATGTCAGAGGAAAAGATACTCTTATGGTCAATCTTTCCAAGAACAAAACGACACCGAACAATCAAAAATCTTCCAGGCCAAAGGAAGAATATTCTTTTGACGAAAGTGATATCCCAGGGATATTTCAATGTCTGGTGAAGAGTGGTAAACTTCAGATTCCGAAACCAAAGAGGCTTAATGAGGTGAATCTGACTGATAATCCCAAATATTGTATCTATCATAGATACATTAATCATCCTACCAGTGCTTGCTATGTCTTGAAAAAGAAAATCCAAGAGCTGATAAATGGTGGTGCTATTGCTTTGACCAACGATGACCATACGGTTACGACCAATATAGTTTCTCTTCAGTTCGGAGATTTTCCTCCACAGTAAGTCCCAGATGGAATTATCCCAATTCCGAAGGCGATGATGAAGATCGTGAATATCCCGCCTGCCAGAGAAAAAAATGCAGGATTACTGCCGCTTACACTAAAGAATGGTGAGTGAAATCATATGGGTACATCCTGACTTAGTACCTGAGTTGGAAAGTGAAGATAAAACTTCAAAATCCAAGAAGGGCAAGAAAGTCAGAACCTGCAACGTGATTTCCCATGTTATTTCAGATCCCGATGACTCGGATCACCCATGGGATGGCCTTCCTTTAGAAGATAGACTGAAAGGACTCAACATCTATCCTCCAAGTCTAGCTCCTCCTACCAAGCTCAAGCTTACTCATCAGCAGTGGCTAGCCATGAATAGTGCTTTTATATCGGGCACAACAAATCTTTGCTGCTTATAAAAAAGCTTCGACAGGGATTTCTCCTCGTATCCCGAATCCTTCTCCCCTTGTAGTTACAAAGACATCTATTCCTCATTCTCCTGTGGATACAAAGATCCCTTCTTCTTCCACTGAGGAACCATTTGCTAAAAGTCTACTGCCCACTCACTTGTATAGTCAGCAATCTGTTCATCTCATGAAGAAGATGGGTTATGACTTTCAAAAGGCAGAAGGTTTGAATTATGATAAAGGAATACGACTTCCTTTACAGATTCAAAGTCAAAATTCCACTCTTGGATTGGGTTCTAAAGCTCCTCATAACAATCCACACAAGAAGAAAGCTAAGAGAGGGAAGACAAAATCCTGTAATACTTCCTTCTCCTGAGTCTGAAGAAGAATTTTTTGCTGGAACAAGATCTGGAAAAGAGTACCATAAAAACTATGAGGGATCCTCCAAAGAAGCTGAAGACGTAGTGGAGACACTACCAACTCAATCCTCTTCTGTTCCTACTAAACCTTCTGTGGTTGAAAAGGGGAAACAGAAAGCAGTACGCTTTGACGTCCCATTGAAGTCTGCTTCCAGTCAGGGGGTAGTGATGAAGCCTTACAAATTCGATATTCTAGCTCAGTTAGCCAATACTCCGGCTAGACTATCTATATTTGAGTTGCTTTGTCTTTCCAGAGAAAGCAGAGAGACTTTGAGTGAAGCTTTACTTCAAGCAGATTCATGCTTGGCTCAACGCAAGACTCCTGATAATATACCAGTGTCATGTCCACAATGTCATAGTGTGATGGAAGCAATTCCCAACATCACCTTTACACAAGAAGATATGCTGTTGAAGCATAACAAGCATGACAGGCCTTTGTGCTACACCGAGTATATTGGATCCACTGAAATTGACAGGATTTACATTGATCCCGGATCCTCAATTAGCATAATTCTTCAGAGTATGCTAAGACCCCTGAGGATCCCTACTAGTGATTTGACTTACACTAGTACTACGATAGTCGGTTTTAACTCTGGCAAGAGCAAGCCATTGGGGAAGATTCGTCTACAGATTCAGATTGGTAATCTTCGAACCACGGTAACTTTCTATTTTATCAACTCAGATGTCTCCTATAATATCCTTTTGGGGAGACCGTAGATTCATGAGCATAATATTGTACCTTCAACTCTCCACCAATGCTTCAAGTATGTGGATTCCCAAGGAGTTATGAAAACTGAGTTTGCTGATATCAATCCCTTCAAGGGTGTCGAAGCCTATTTTTCTGATTCAAGGCTTTATAAACAAGAGCATGTGAAAGAGATATCAGACATGGCTGAAAATCAACCACCTACCGAGTATCAGTCTATTAATAAAGATCCACCATAGGAGCAACATTTGAAGATCATAATCAAGGGACGAATCCAATCCCAATCTGTTAATGATCAACCTCTGATAATCAAGGTTAAAGGAAGAACTCAAACTTCATCTGAGGAATCAACAAATATTTCTGCTAAGAGCCAAGTTCAACCTTTTATGATCAAGGTCAAAGGGCGTACTTCTTGTACAAATGATCCAGAACCACCATTGATTGTCAATCTTGGCAAATCTACGCAGAAGACGGATAATGGTCCACTGATGATTAATCCGAGGCGTAGCAGTCAAATCGTAAATGATGTAAATATTGATCATTCTGTACTTTTTGGTATCAATGAAGATTTCCTTTTCGAGTATATGGCTGTCAAGTTTATCGAAAGAATGACTTTATCTTCTGATAATCAAAGTCATCGATATAAAGACGACATCGAGCCAGAAGAAACTTTATACATCGATCATAAGGAAAATTCTTTCCCTCCTCATATAGATGTTGGACCTTATGTTCAAAGGTTCCTAACATCTTCTCCTTATCTTCTACCTGTGGCCGCTTCATCACAAACTTGCGTAACTTTTAGACGTCACAAAGAATCTTATTTAGTGGTTCCGTCTGATAAGAAAAACAAGCGCCAAATTGTGTTTGGCCTGGCTAGAAATATCCCTGTTGCTCAGGCAGATGAGCTGAAGGATAAAGACAAGGGAAAAATCCGAATTGACAAGTATAGTCAACAATCTATCAAAATTATCCAGAACATAGGATATGACTAGAAGACTGTGCAAGGTCTCAATCAAGGTAAGGGTAGACGATTACCATTATGTGGTGATCCATTTTACCCAAAGACTCGTCATGGGTTGGGATATGATCCGTCCCACATGTTTTATGATGATATACAAGAAGAATTCTCTTCTAGCTCTTTGCAATCATCAAATTCAGAGGAAATTCAATCTGAAGATGAATCTGGACAAATATTCTCAGTCAATATGGTTCAAACTGATAATGAATTAGAACCATTTGAGAATGATCCTTGGGCACAACAGATGGATACTCAGTGGGAACTCCATTTTGAACAGCGACAGCCACCTACAGAAGACGAGGTCATCCAGATTGATGTTGGGGAGGGAGCTACGTCCAAACCAATATTCATCAGTAAAAATCTTGCTGAAGATAAAAAAGAACAATTGATAAAACTTATCAAAGAATACATTGACATTTTCGCATGGAGTTATGAGGATATGCCAGGCCTAGATCCTAAAGTTGCTACTCATAAACTCAATATTTTGCCCAATGTCAAGCCTGTAAAACAACAGCAACGGCGTTTTAGACCAGATATGATGGATGCAATTGAAGCAGAAGTCAAAAAGTTGATCACATGTGGATTTGTTCGTGAAGAACAACACCCGAATTGGGTTGTCAATATTGTTCCTGTCATGAAGAAGAACGGAAAAGTCCGAGTTTGTATAGATTATCGAGATCTTAATGTAGCTTGTCCAAAGGACGAATTTCTACTTCCAATTACTGATGTCATGATAGACAATACATGTGGTTTTGAACGCATGTCTTTCATGGACGGATTCTCAGGATACAATCAGATCAAGATGCATCCAGAAGATGAGAAGCACACCGCTTTTCGTACACCCCTTAGGGTCTACTGCTATACAGTTATGCCGTTTGGTCTTAAAAACGCCGGTGCCACGTATCAATGGGCTATGAGCAACATCTTTCAAGAACATCTACGGAAGATAGTTGAATGTTATATAGATGACATCGCTGTTAAAAGTCGATCAAAGGATGATCACATTCAAGACTTTAGGACAGTATTTGAATTGATGCGCCAGCATCAATTGAAAATGAACCCTACTAAGTCTTTCTTAGGGGTTTCCAGTGGCAAATTTTTAGGATTTGTCATTACTTCTCAGGGTATCCACGTTGATCCTGATAAGGTTAAGGCAATTCTTGAAATGCGTCCTCCTCGCAATCTGAAAGAACTCCGTGGCTTTCAGGGTCGTATTGCTTATATCTGAAGATTTATATGTAATCTTTCTGGAAGATGTAAACCTTTCTTCCGTCTATTAAAGAAAGGTGTATCTTTTATTTGGGATGAAGCGTGTCAGAAAGCCTTCAATGACATTAAGCAATACCTTATAAACCCACCTGTTCTGGTACCCCCGGTGGTAGGAAGGCCATTTTTGCTATATGTTCGAGCCTTGGATTATTCACTTGGCGCTCTTCTTGCACAGAAAAGTGATGTGGGTCATGAGCAAGCAATTTATTATCTGAGCAGAATGATGGTCGGAGCTGAACACAGGTATACTCCTGTAGAAAAGGAATGTCTAGCTTTAGTTTTTGCTGTCCAAAAGACAAGACATTATGTGACAGGGAAGACTATTCATGTCATCTCCAGAATAAATCCTATTCGGGTATTGATGAGAAAACCTAGCATTCTTAACTCCAGGTTGGCTTCCTGGGCGATGTTGCTTACTCCTTATGACATGGTTTATGTACCTCAGAAATCAATAAAGGGTCAAGCATTAGCCGATTTCTTGGCTGCTCACCCTATACCTGAAACATCAAAATTATATGAGGACATTCCAGATGAAGTCGTGGATTGTAACCTGACTTTGAAGAATGACATATGGCAATTATATTTTGATGGAGCATCACGAGTAGGACCTAAAGGCAATATTGTCTCTGGGGTAGGAATCGTCTTGGTTTCTCCTGACAAAATGGTCATATACCGTGCCTATTCTCTCAATGAACCATGCTCCAACAATGTAGCAGAATATAATGCTCTATTGATCGGTCTCCAAGTAGCAAAACAACTGGATATTGAGTTCCTAGAAGTTTATGGAGATTCCCAATTGATCGTTAATCAAGTTAGAGGGACTTACGAAGTCAGAAATCCTGATCTCATCCCTTATCATCATGTGGTAGTCGAGTTGGTCCTTTCATTCAAAGGATTCTTCATTAAATTTGTACCATGCTCTCAGAATATGGAAGCTGATGCTCTTGCTAGTTTAGCGACAGACCTGGCTATTCCAATCCGAAGACAAAATACAATTACTTTGTTGGATCGAGACTTGTTCTGTGTTAAGAATAATTTGTATATTGAACAAAGTTATATTACAAAGTCAAGCTCCCAGCAGAAAGATTGGAGAACTCCATTCATTGATTATGCAGTCCATGGGATTTTGCCTGAAGATCCGAAAGAAGCTGCATCAATCAAAAGATGATCGTTTCAGTTTTATTATGATTCGTCTTTACATATGCTATACCGTCGTTCCTATGATGGACTCTTGCTACATTGTCTCTCAGAAAGTAAAGCTAAACAAACACTACGAGAAGCTCATGATGGTATTTGTGGTGCTCATCAACCAGGTCCTAAATTACAAGACCGCATTCGAAGAATGGGGTATTATTGGCCTTCTATGATAGCAGATGTTGTAGACTATGCCAGAAGATGTAAAGCATGTCAGATTCATACTGATTTTATTCATCAACCATCTGAATTTCTACATCCTACAGCAGCCTCTTGGCCCTTCGAAGCTTGGGGTATGGATGTCATTGGTCCTATTAATCCCCCTTCTATTAAAGGACATCGGTTCATATTAGCTATAAAAGATTACTTTTCTAAGTGGACAGAAGCAGTTTCCCTTGCGGAAGTAAAAACATCTAACGTGATCAGCTTCATCAAATACCATGTCATTTATCGCTTCGGGATCCCTCAACGAATAATTCATGACAATGGTCCATAATTTGCCAGTCAAGCATTTTATCGATTCTGTGACAAGAATCGAATTCAGAATTTGGCTTCTACGGCTTATAATCTAGCTGCTAATGGTTTAGCCAAAGCTTTCAATAAGACGATCATTAAACTTCTCAAAAAGTTTGTCTCTTCTAATAAACGTGATTGGAATGAGAAACTTGGAGAGTGTTTATGGGCTTATCGAACAACAGTCCGGACTCCTACTGGTTTTATACCATTTTCATTGGTTTATGGATGTGAAGCTGTCCTCCCATTAGAGATCCAGATCCCATCTCTACGAATAGACATTGCTAATGAGCTAACTACAGAGAATAATGATCGCTTACGACTCCAAGAACTTGAAGGATTGGATGAGAAACGTCTTCAAGCACAACAGCACATTGAACTATATCAAGCCCGCATATCTCGAACTTTCAATCGTAAAGTTAAAGAGAGGGTATTCAAAGTTGGCGAACTTGTATTAGCTATTCGGAGACCGATGGTGATGACTCATAAAAGTAAAGGAAAATTCCAAGCAAAATGGGAAGGCCCTTATGTAATTGAGTCCGTATTTTCCAATGGCGCCTATCGATTATCAAAGCCTAATGGAGATCTGCTCATGATGCCAATCAATGGCAAGTTTCTTAAGAAATACTATGTATAAAAAAAAGGACAAAAGATTATGGACGAGGGCCACTCCCTTCGTTATTGAATACATAGTCAGCCAATGCATAGAAGGCGTCGTTTTCTGAACTCATGAAAAATTTGCAGACAGCCATCCTCGACGCTTCTTCTTCAGGAGTTTTTCCTGGCTCTACTAAGAAAGCAAGGATATCTTGTGGTGGCTTGGGTATAGAAGAGCTGTTGCCTACTTGAGTCGGACCCGCAACTGTTGGCTCAAGGGGACACATCTCAGTGACGTCCTCAATTTTCCTGAAAACTTTATTCTTTTGCTGTGCATCCTCGGAAGACATTTCCAATAGAGGAGTGGAAATAAGAATGAAATGTTACAGAGAGTTCTCGCCTATTTATAGAAGAGGACTGTTGATGAACCGGTCTTTGATGATTGAGAACAACCTTTCATTCCCAAAAAGACCTGTCTGTTCGCTCCATCGGGTTCATTCATTTCAACATAGAATCGAATCAATGTTTCCTTTTCCCGAAAAATACGTTGGTTTGTCCATCATTTTGACCCATATGTTCATGACATCTGTCTCCTTAGTCCCCAGCTACCAAGGTTTGGTTAAGCTGATTTCTTGTCTCCTGGGAAAGGGATTTTATATCTTCTATTTTATCAATTGATTAGAAAGTGGGATTCGCTATTTATCATGTTTCCACGACCTCTGAATAAATACTAAATCTACTTACTTTTCCTATCTATCACTTCTATTTGACCTCTGGATAGATATTAATCTAATTTTCTTTTGAGTTCACATATACTATTATGTCCATATTACCTCTGATAGTATTATATACTCTAAAACAAAAAATAAGATTTCATTTATCTATTATGTCCATATTACATCCAGATAGATACAAATCATTGATCATAGAAGAATCATCATTTCCATTCCCATATCATCAAAAAAGTCTATTACATTTCTTAGACTTTCTTACAAGTTATAATGGAAATCTATTACATTCTTGGATTTTCATTCTATCCACACAACGATAGCCTAATGGAGATCTGTTTTTTCTTTGGATCTTCTTCGTCGGATTCGTTGTTGGTGTCAATTCCTTGCTGTCCAAGCCTTTGTGGCAACCAGAACAGAAGGAATCAAACTCTGGTCTTCTCTCTCAGAGGAGAGAAGAACCCCAGGGTATGACAGCCCGAAGGCGTGTTGCTGCCAATACAATTGGTGGATTAGTGGCGGCACCTCAAAGGAGATAGGAACGCATCCAGCATTGGGATACGATTCCTAGTTCTGCCGTGAAAGGAACTCTACTATCCGATTTCTCGGGGTAGAGTTGACTCCACCATCCAACTCTCCGTGTATAAAGGCTCTTCCTACCAACAGAAGAAGATCCTTCTATCCCACGAAGAGTTCTGAGTTGTCTGATTTGCGCATCAAAAGTGCATGAGCTCCCAGATGTTGATGTCAGAAGAACGCTCCTCACAGCGTCAAAATCGCCAATGCCGGTTCTGGAAAAGCTGCTCAACCAAACTTCTGCAGAAAACAACAAAGAAGAAGTGTTTTAAAACAGAAGTATTATCAGATGCCTATTAAACGCTAACTAAAAACAGATCATAAGGCTTTTTACGCCAGTGATTAAGCAAGGCTTTTACGCCTTTGATTCAGCAAGGCTTTTACGCCAGTGCTTCAGCAAGGCTTTTACGCCTGTGCTTCAGCAAGGCTTTTACGCCAGTGATTAAGCAAGGCTTTTACACCTTTGATTCAGCAAGGCTTTTACGCCAGTGCTTCAGCAAGGCTTTTACGCCTGTGCTTCAGCAAGGCTTTTACGCCAGTGATTAAGCAAGGCTTTTACGCCTTTGATTCAGCAAGGCATTTACGCCAGTGTAACACCCAATTTTCCAGAAGAGGGTAATTTTGAAATTTTGTAATTCCAATTATTATATAATGATATTTATTTCATATTATGATTTATAGTGATTTTTAATTATTTTTAAACTATTTAAATTCATGACTTGTGATTTTTGGTGATTTACTAGTGAATAGTAGAGACTGCCTACCCTAGAGCCTAGCCATGTGATTAGGGTATTTTTGACATTTTTAGGATCATTTAAATTTATTAGAATTTATTGGAATTTATGGGAATTTTTAGGAATTATTTTAGAATTGTTTGGACTAGGTTGACTTTGACTAGTTTGACCCTTGTAGACTAACCTAGAAGCTAACCCTAGTTAGTATGGACTTGGTTAGGTTATATGACTCTAGTCTAACCTAAGCTAATCTTTGGGTTGGTCATTAGACTCTAGTTACCATTAGAATTTAGAAAGTCATAAGTCATGGCTTATGATTTAGAGCCCTTTGGTTAATCATTTAACTCAAAGCCTTGTAGTTTGGCCCAAAGCCCAAGACAATTTCCAAAACCCTAGCCCTAGACTTAAGTGGCCAGCCACCATATCCTCCTTGGGAACACCACCCTATAAATACTCTCCTAGTTTAGGGTTGCCTCTTTCTTAGGAAAACTCAAGTCTAGAAGAAAAGGTTTGTTCCTACATCATTTAATCCCTAGAACTCCATTCCATTTCCTTTTTTATTCAAATCTCTTCCATTAGGTTTTAATACCCCTATTCTTGCTGTCATTAATGTTCTATTTCAGTTTGATGTGATTTGAGTGGATTGGGACATCAAGAGAAGAGCCATTGAATAGGGGTTTTTCTTGAAAGTTCAACAATAGGTAACTCCTCCATTTCTCCATGAAATTTTGATTTGTTTTCATATTTAGGGAGCCCTAGGAGTCCCCTAAGTGTCAGCATTTGTTTCGTGTCGGATTGCATCAGTTTCGTATCCTATTTGGACACGTATCAGTGTCCCTAGGAATGTGTTTGTGTAAATGCCTCTTAGGAATTTATTTTGTTATTTTTCAAATCTTTTTGAACAGCTCTGTAGATCTAGGTTTGATCTTCGATTTTTGTGATGAGACCATGGTTGTTTTGTGTCTGTGTCGGGTGCTATTTGGTTTGGACACGGCTGTTCACACACTAGTCTGATTCTGTTCAGTCCCCTGCTACTCGAGGGGTCGTACTCCTTGGACACGGCGACTCAGGTCATACCACTTGGCGTGGGCCAAGGGGCAATGACTGACATGGGGTCCTCCAAGTTGGAGACGATCTCGTGTCGTGTCGGACACACACTTGACCCCGTATGGGGATTCTACAGCACTGTGCACGTGTAATTTAGGGCTCGGACACGCTCGTTTCAGTCACGACACGACACATTTCAACCCAATTCAGGATGACACGTATGTAGCTGGGTCCTTGGCGAATCTAGGGTGGTGATCACGAGTTCTAGTTTGGCCTACGACACGAGCACGACACGCGTGCACATCACTGACTGACTGTGTGTGTATATGTGACCTGTTTTGGGATTTATACTATTTTGACACGTTGTGTCCTGATTTTGGACACCATTTTGGTGGTGTGACACGTGCCTATATGGTACATTGATTACCTACCTAAGTTTTACCATTTGATTGTGAATTTAATGTGGATTGGGGAAAATTTCCCAATCGACTGATACTTCCTGTATCAGTGAACACTGTTCTTCATTTTTCCAGTTTTCTTAATGATTAATAACATTGTTAGCTAGAGTTTAATTTCTAAATAGCTAGTTATCATGTCAAAGTTTATGTGTGGGGATGTTGGTTCATGTGGAGTATTATTTTGGATATTGAATGAGTCTTAGATGTTAATGATTCTTCATTCCCTGTCAATTCTATTTTTTTTATATATAAGTAAACTGTCCAAGTTGTTTTGTTAACCTGAGAACACATTGGCCTTGGGGGTTACCAACTGTTGGTGAATCACTAGCACTGTCATTGGTTTGTCTAACCTGAGAACCCTTAACATACAACCTGAAATCTGAGATTTACTTTGTTTGTGAATAATTGAATTGGTTCAATGGTTCAAATCTGAAAACTGAGAATGTGTTTAGGAAATCTGAGAATTTCCTATGGTTGAAAACCGAGGATGGAGTTTTGAAATGAACTGAGAACTGTTGTATCTGAGAATAAATGGATAATATTGATAATGTTGAGTTTCTTTGTATAATGAAAACTGAATGTTGCTATGCTAAACAAGGATGTTTTTTTTTACTGTTGATAGGAAAACCTGAACTGGGATTCACTATGCTTGATAACACACAAGACCTGAGAACTGTAAACACACAAATTCCCACTCCACCCTCTATTTTCCTGTCACAGACTTCACCCTCTCACACACACATATATATGCTCATACAAATACATTGTGACCCTTCCCTCTCTATATATATATGAATATACATATATGTTACAATGTGTAATAATATATGTATCATAGACCTATATGTATATATCTGAGAATGAAGTATCAGGGAACTTGAGATTCATTAACAGAACTGAGTTTTAAGCATGAACTGAGAACTTGTGATGTTAAGTAAAACCTGAATTTGATTTACACAAATTATTGATGAACTATTCTCCTTTCCTTTTATTAACTAGGTTGATGCATGCAAACCTGAGAATGAAAATGTCCTAAAACTGGAATGTGAGAGTTCCTGGGTTCCCTTCCATCTTGTTAATAAGCTAAATTGAAGGATTGAATCCTTCCTTAACTAGAGAGGTCACGTTTATTAACTGAACTGAGATTTAAATGAATGTTGTTTCCTTCCTATTATTTAACTGATTTAAATTGGTTTCATTGAGGATAGCTGATAACTGATTTGTTGCTTTTGATTAACTGATTAGGTGTAAATTACTGAGAACCTCCTGTCCTCTCATATGTCTACACATAAACCCTCCTTAATGAACTGTGGAATGATGAATTGGTTTCTTTTTCCTGTTTACTGAACATTACACATTACACTATCAGTCCACTTTATACACACATTATTTTGAAAGCTGAGACACAATGTCATACACACATACACAAACACATTTACACAAGACTGTTAACTAGCTGAAGCTGTTCCCTGTTTTCCTTTATTTTCCACACTCACATACACCCATGTATCACACATACATGTTTTCACTCACATTCACACACACATTACATGCTTGTTCTCACACACACACTCACATGCTTCCCTCTCTCTTTGTATACAATGTATGTATATATATTCTATATGAATATATGTATGAATATATATTCTATGTTTTAGCTTAAGGTTTTGTGGGTTATACTTTAGCCTAGGGTGATATAGGTTGATATATAGGTTTGTTTACAAACATAATGTATGTATATATATATATATATAGCCTATATATATATAGCCATGATATGTGTTGTGCCTATACCTATGTATAGGTATATGGGCACCTAGCTAGGGTATTTTATATATGGTGTTGGATGACATATAACTTGTAGTTAGTCTAGATAGCCTAGTAGTGGGTGTACTAGCTAGTGTTGTTTGAGTGACCTAGTATTAGGCTAATATAGTCTAGTGTAGACTGGTTGACCTAGTTTTGACTTGGTTGACCTAGTTTGACTTCTAGGGTTGACCAGAGTTGACCAAGAGTTGACTTTGGCCTAGATTGACCTAGAATCATGTAGAATGCATAGTAGGACTTCATTATACATTTTTGGACTTGTTGTGACTTGTGTTGTTCTGATTAGGAGCCAGACACCACTCCTCGGACAGCGCTTTCATATCGGACATTCAGATACGAGGCGAGTACATTCTCTGATCGTTTCGTACTTGTCACGATTTATATTCTCGCTCTAGATTACTTTTACTTGATGCTGTCACGTTATCATCACGGATTGGTACTATATGGATCTCTTCTTGGGATGTTATCCCCCCTTAGCGGGCGCATCGGATACTTTATGACATGTGTTTCATGTACATCATGTATTCCTTGATTCTGCAATATTCATGTACACCCATGTTCTCTTATGTTCTTACATGTACGTTTATGTACTCTCATGTTCTTTCATGTACGCTCATGTTTGCCCATGTGTCTCTTGTATAACCAAAACATCATGTCCGTAATGTAACTTGAATAGATCCTTGTGTATTGATTGTGGGTAGGGGTGAGTATAAATGGTCATGTGATTTACCCACCATGTACACTCTGTTACTTTCATGTTTTATCATGTACAACCTAAGCCAATTACATGCCATCTCGTACTCTAAATCACTAGTCACTTACAGTTCTTACTTATCATGTATATATTTCCAGTTATCAAATATCTCTCATGTTTTCATGTACATCTTTTTACAGCGTTTCATGTATCTTACTCTATTGCCTGCTTTATATTTCCTGACTTGATATGAACTGCATGAGATGTATTGTGCTCACTCCTGTCCTGACTGGACCTGTTGAAAATATTACAGAGGACGAGGAGGAGGCTGGTCTGGATACTTACTACGGGGCAGCCTTAGATGACACCTATGAGCTGGACCCTCAGGAGGACCCAGCTCTAGCTGAAGATATCACCCCGATTGTCTAGTCTAGATTAGTTAGGTTTATCTTCTTTTGTAGTCATGAGACATGTTTTAGCTAGACTATATTTGGAGTTCAGAGTTGTATATATTCTTTCTTGCTGTGGCTGAGTTTGTATTTCTCTGGACATTGCTGGGATTATCTTAGACTACTTTTCATCTATTTGTTTCCTTGAGTTCTATTTCATATCGTGCTATCTCTTCCTTAGCTGTGATTGAGTTTATTACTGCTATGACACCCCCATTCGGGAAGTATAAACTGTTTAGATAGATATTGTTAGATGTATGTTGACCTAGGACAGCGTTCTACCATCGATACTGTGGCGTAGGCTGGGCGTTGTTACGTTCTCGTACGCTCACAGTGGGTGCGGGTCGTGACACGTTTTTAGTGGTGGCCCATGCAGGTCGAGTTTTTGTAGTGGTATTCGAACTAGAGTATCACTACAGCCTACAGCAGGATTAGGATATTTTTTTTAGGTACTCAATCACATTAGAAAAAACTCTTATCTAATTCATACCATCTCAGTTCTTGCTGATATTGTTTTTCTTTGAATATAACTGTCCTCCTTTACTATTTCGACTCGTTCTCAGCAATTGTTTCTTTTGATCTGTCTCCAGGATGGTTGAGATAGGATCACCTCGCCAGGGCCAGGGGGACATTGATGGGAGGACTGCCACCTCTCATACCCAGCAGCTAGCCCCTGGTGCCGTAGACCCACTCATGCCAGCTGGGGTAGACGTTTCAGCTACGATCGGAGGAGCCCCTCCACCAGCAGCAGGGGGTATGCCTCCACCCGATCGGAGGCAGGACCCGGTCATTCCAGAGGATCCCTTCCAGCAGCCGCCTCCAGGACACGTGGATGCAGCGCAGATGTTCGTATACTTCCAGCAGTTCATGGACCGACAGCAGGCTCGACAGGACAGAGACATGGAGTTGGCCGTCACGACAGCCGCAGCTCGACCAGTGGTGCAGCAGCCGAAGATACTAGGGATCGAGCAGTTTCAGAAGATGAGCCCCAGAGACTTCCTGGGGACGGAGGGGATTATATACGCTGACGAGTGGATCGAGCATATAGAGGAGATCTTCCGCCTGGCCCGGATACCAGCAGATCTTCAGATCGAAGCCGCAGCTAGTCGGATGCGAGATCTTGCTCGCACCTGGTATCAGTCGGACCCCAGGGTGGGGGTAGCTGGGCAGACTTGGGAGCAGTTCAAGGGCTTCTTCAAGAAGAAGTTCTTCCTAGATTCAGCACTCAGAGCCTTGGAGACACAGTTCGAGAGCCTAGTCCAGGGGAGTCTTTCAGTGGAGGAGTATGCGGGGGAGTTTGGCCGCCTCCGGAGGTTCGTAGAGGGCTTGAGCGAGACGGCGAAGGCCCAGAGGTTCCAGAAGGGTCTAGTCAAGGAGGTCAAGTCCTTGACCAAGGGCAATCGGGATGCCACGTTCGAGGAGATCTTGACAGGAGCCTTGTTGGCAGAGGATGATTTTGAGTTTAGGCTCAAGAGGGGGCGAGACCCAGTTGGGGGCAGCAGCAGCGGAGGCCAGGCCAAGAGGCCTCACCTTCAGCACCAGCAGCCAAGGCAGTTCCAGCCGCAGCCGTTCCAGCAGAGACAGCAGCAGCAGCAGAGACAGCAGCATGTTATCTTTTGCCCCTTCTGTAAAAAACCAGGGCACGATTGGGGTTAATGCCGGGTGAGGCTAGGCAAGTGCCTACTCTGCGGATCGTCAGATCATTAGTTGAGAGAGTGTCCCAAGTCTGCGGGACGGACAGCTCAGGAAGCAGGAGCTAGGGCTCCGGCAGGACAACATAGAGGACCAATATTGCAGACTCAGCAATAGAGATTCGTGCAGCATCAGCAGCAGGCCAGGGGAGGCCAGCAAGGACGAGCTTACGTCATGACACTTGAGGATGCTCAGGCAGTAGGAGAGGTGCTTGCAGGTTCTGATCTTCTCGATTCCATTTCCATGTTATCTCGTTATACCTATCTTGAAATTCAGTCCCATCTATTCCTATCTGTATCCTCACTGTTGATAAGTTTGATCTGGTGTTTCATTGTAATTTAATTTTTTTTCTTCTGAGATAAATTGTATGGGCTAGGTCGCCTCGATTATGAGATTTTAGAATCCTCTAGGGTCATGCTAGCAGGCATAGTGAGGACATATAGTCGGATTATGGACGTATTTCTCGGGTGAGGGGATTTAAGGTTTTCGCAGCCAAGCGCGCGGCAATGCAAAAATTTTAAATACCATAGTTCTAGAGGTATGTACCATAGTTGAGGACTCTGTGATTATCGTAGCCTTGCTCACTAGCATGACAGAGATTCTGAGAATCATGGTTTTGGACAGACACATATGATTATCTGACGGTATATTTGAGACTCTGATTGTGGGGTGTTTGACCTAGAAGGACTACTACCATTTTAATTTCGAGGACGAAATTTTTATAAGGTGGGTAGGATTGTAACACCCAATTTTCCAGAAGAGGGTAATTTTGAAATTTTGTAATTATAATTATTATATAATGATATTTATTTCATATTATGATTTATAGTGATTTTTAATTATTTTTAAACTATTTAAATTCATGACTTGTGATTTTTTGTGATTTACTAGTGAATAGTAGAGACTGCCTACCCTAGAGCCTAGCCATGTGATTAGGGTATTTTTGATATTTTTAGGATCATTTAAATTTATTAGAATTTATTGGAATTTATGGGAATTTTTAGAAATTATTTTAGAATTGTTTGGACTAGGTTGACTTTGACTAGTTTGACCCTTGTAGACCAACCTAGAAGCTAACCCTAGTTAGTATGGACTTGGTTAGGTTATATGACTCTAGTCTAACCTAAGCTAATCTTTGGGTTGGTCATTAGACTCTAGTTAGCATTAGGATTTAGAAAGTCATAAGTCATGGCTTATGATTTAGAGCCTTTGGTTAATCATTTAACTCAAAGCCTTGTAGTTTGGCCCAAAGCCCAAGACAATTTCCAAAACCCTAGCCCTAGACTTAAGTGGCCAGCCACCATATCCTCCTTGGGAACACCACCCTATAAATACTCTCTTAGTTTAGGGTTGCCTCTTTCTTTGGAAAACTCAAGTCTAGAAGGAAAGGTTTGTTCCTACATCATTTAATACCTAGAACTCCATTCTATTTCCTTTTTCATTCAAATCTCTTCCATTAGGTTTTAATACCCCTATTCTTGCTGTCATTAATGTTCTATTTCAGTTTGATGTGATTTGAGTGGATTGGGACATCAAGAGAAGAGCCATTGAATATGGGTTTTTCTTGAAAGTTCAACAATAGGTAACTCCTCCATTTCTCCATGAAATTTTGATTTGTTTTCATATTTAGGGAGCCCTAGGAGTCCCCTAAGTGTCAGCATTGGTTTCGTGTCGAATTGTATCAGTTTCGTGTCCTATTTGGACACGTATCAGTGTCCCTAGGATTGTGTTTGTGTAAATGCCTCTTAGAAATTTATTTTGTTATTTTTCGAATCTTTTTGAACAGCTCTATAGATCTAGGTTTGATCTTCGATTTTTGTGATAAGACCATGCGTGTGTCCTAGGCGAATCTAGGGTGGTGATCGTGAGTTCTAGTTTGGCCTACGACACGAGCACGACACGCGTGCACATCACTGACTGACTGTGTGTGTCTGTGTGACCTGTTTTGGGATTTATACTGTTTGGACACGTTGTGTCCGGATTTTGGACACCATTTTGGTGGTGTGACACGTGCCTATATGGTACATTGATTACCTACCTAAATTTCACCATTTGATTGTGAATTTAATGTGGATTGGGGAAAATTTCCCAATCGACTGATACTTCCTGTATCAGTGAACACTGTTCTTCATTTTTCCAGTTTTCTTAATGATTAATAACATTGTTAGCTAGAGTTTAATTGCTAAATAGCTAGTTATCAAGTTAAAGTTTATGTGTGGGGATGTTGGTTCATGTGGAGTATTATTTTGGATATTGAATGAGTCTTAGATGTTAATGATTCTTCATTCCCGGTCAATTCTATTTTTTTTATATATAACTGAACTGTCCAAGTTGTTTTGTTAACCTGAGAACACATTGGCCTTGGGGGTTACCAACTGTTGGTGAATCACTAGCACTGTCATTGGTTTGTCTAACCTGAGAACCCTTAACATACAACCTGAAATCTGAGATTTACTTTGTTTGTGAATACCTGAGATGGTTCAATGGTTCAAATCTGAAAACTGAGAATGTGTTTAGGAAATCTGAGAATTTCCTATGGTTGAAAACTGAGGATAGAGTTTTGAAATGAACTGAGAACTGTTGTATCTGAGAATAAATGGATAATATTGATAATATTGAGTTTCTTTGTATATTGAAAACTGAATGTTGCTATGCTAAACAAGGATGTTTTTTTTTACTGTTGATAGGAAACCCTGAACTGGGATTCACTATGCTTGATAACACACAAGACCTGAGAACTGTAAACACACAAATTCCCACTCCACCCTCTGTTTTCCTGTCACAGACTTCACCCTCACACACATACATATATATGCTCATACACATACATTGTGACCCTTCCCTCTCTATATATATATGAATATACATAGATGTTATAATGTGTAATAATATATGTATCATAGACCTATATGTATATATCTGAGAATAAAGTATCAGGGAACCTGAGATTCATTAACAGAACTGAGTTTTAAGCATGAACTGAGAACTTGTGATGTTAAGTAAAACCTGAATTTGATTTACACAAATTATTGATGAACTATTCTCCTTTTCTTTTATTAACTAGGTTGATGCATGCAAACCTGAGAATGAAAATATCCTAAAACTGGAATGTGAGAGTTCCTGGGTTCCCTTCTATCTTGTTAATAAGCTAAATTGAAGGATTGAATCCTTCCTTAACTAGAGAGGTCACGTTTATTAACTGAACTGAGATTTAATTGAATGTTGTTTCCTTCCTATTGTTTAACTGATTTAAATTGGTTTCATTGAGGATAGCTGATAACTGATTTGTTGCTTTTGATTCACTGATTAGGTGTAAATTACTGAGAACCTCCTATCCTCTCATATATCCACATATAAACCCTCCTTAATGAACTGTGGAATGATGAATTGGTTTCTTTTTCCTGTTTACTGAACATTACATATTACACTATCAGTCCACTTTATACACATATTATTTTGAAAGCTGAGACACAATGTCACACACACACACACAAACACATTTACACAAGACTGTTAACTAGCTGAAGCTGTTCCCTGTTTTCTTTTATTTTCCACACTCACATACACCCATGTATCACACATACATGTTTTCACTCACATTCACACACACATTACATGCTTGTTCTCACACACACACTCACATGCTTCCCTCTCTCTTTGTATTATATTCTATATGAATATATGTATGAATATATATTCTATGTTTTAGCTTAAGGTTTTGTGGGTTATACTTTAGCCTAGGGTGATATAAGTTGATATATAGGTTTGTTTACAAACATAATGTATGTATATATATATATATATATATAGCCTATATATATATAGCCATGATATGTGTTGTGCCTATACCTATGTATAGGTATATGGGCACCTAGCTAGGGTATTTTACATATGGTGTTGGATGACATATAACTTGTAATTAGTCTAGATAGCCTAGTAGTGGGTGTACTAGCTAGTGTTGTTTGAGTGACCTAGTATTAGGCTAATATAGTCTAGTGTAGACTGGTTGACCTAGTTTTGACTTGGTTGACCTAGTTTGACTTCTAGGGTTGACCAGAGTTGACCAAGAGTTGACTTTGGCCTAGATTGACCTAGAATCATGTAGAATGCATTGTAGGACTTCATTATACCATTTTGGACTTGTTGTGACTTGTGCTGTTCTGATTAGGAGCCAGACACCACTCCTCGGACAGTGCTTTCATATCGGACATTCAAATACGAGGCGAGTACATTCTCTGATCGTTTCATACTTGTCACGATTTATATTCTCGCTCTAGATTACTTTTACTTGATGCTGTCACGTTATCATCACGGATTGGTACTATATGGATCTCTTTTTGGGATGTTATCCCCCCTTAGCGGGCGCATCGGATACTTTATGACATATGTTTCATGTACATCATGTATTCCTTGCTTCTGCGTTATTCATGTACACTCATGTTCTTTCATGTACATTCATGTACTCTCATGTTCTTTCATGTACGCTCATGTTTGCCCATGTGTCTCTTGTATAATCAAAACATCATGTCTGTAACGTAACTTGAATAGATCCTTGTGTATTGATTGTGGGTAGGGGTGAGTATAAATGGTCATGTGATTTACCCATCATGTACACTCTGTTACTTCCATGTTTTATCATGTACAACCTAAGCCAATTACATGCCATCTTGTACTCTAAATCACTAGTCACTTACAGTTCTTACTTATCATGTATATATTTCCAGTTATCAAATATCTCTCCTGTTTTCATGTACATCTTTTTACAGCGTTTCATGTATCTTACTCTATTGCCTGCTTTATATTCCTGACATGATATGAACTGCATGAGATGTATTGTGCTTGCTACTGTCCTGACTGGACCTGTTGAAAATATTACAGAGGACGAGGAGGAGGCTAGTCTGGATACTTACTACGGGACAGCCTTAGATGACACCTATGAGGTGGACGCTCAGGAGGACCCAGCTCTAGCTGAGGATATCACCTCGATTGCCTAGTCTAGATTAGTTAGGTTTATCTTCTTTTGTAGTCATGAGACATGTTTTAGCTAGACTATATTTGGAGTTCAGAGTTGTATATATTCTTTCTTGCTGTGGCTGAGTTTGTATTTCTCTGGACATTGCTGGGATTATCTTAGACTACTTTTCATCTATTTGTTTCCTTGAGTTCTATTTCATATCATGCTATCTCTTCCTTAGCTGTGATTGAGTTTATTACTGCTATGACACCCCCATTCGGGGAGTATAAACTGTTTAGATAGATATTATTAGATGTATGTTGACCTAGGACAGTGTTCTACCGCCGACACTGCGGCGTAGGCTGGGCGTTGTTACGTTCTCGTACCCTCACAGTGGGTGCAGGTCGTGACACGTTTTTAGTGGTGGCCCATGCAGGTCGAGTTTTTGTAGTGGTATTCGAACTAGAGTATCACTACAGCCTGCAGTAGGATTAGGATATTTTTTTTTGAGGCACTCAATCATGTTAGGAAAAACTCTTATCTAATTCATACCATCTCAGTTCTTGCTGATATTGTTTTCCTTTGAACATGACTATCCTCCTTTACTATTTTGACTCGTTCTCAGCAATTGTTTCTTTTGATCTGTCTCCAGGATGGTTGAGATAGGATCACCTTGCCAGGGCCAGGGGGACATCGATGGGAGGACTGCCACCTCTCATACCCAGCAGCTAGCCCCTGGTGCCGCAGACCCACTCATGCCAGCTCGGGTAGACGTTTCAGCTGCGATCGGAGGAGCCCCTCCACCAGCAGCAGGGGGTATGCCTCCACCCGATCGGAGGCAGGACCCGGTCATTCCAGAGGATCCCTTCCAGAAGCCGCCTCCAGGACACGTGGATGTAGCGCAGATGTTCGTATACTTCCAGCAGTTCATAGACCGACAGCAGGCTCGACATGACAGAGGTATGGAGTTGGCCGTCACGACAGCCGCAGCTCGACCAGTGGTGCTGCAGCCGAAGACGCCGGGGATCAAGCAGTTTCAGAAGATGAGCCCCAGATACTTTCTAGGGACGGAGGGGATTATATACGCTGACGAGTGGATCGAGCATATAGAGGAGATCTTTCGCCTGGCCAGGATACCAGCAGATCTTCAGATCGAAGCCGCAGCTAGTCGGATGCGAGATCTTGCTCGCACCTGGTATCAGTCAGACCCCAGGATGGGGGTAGCTGGGCAGACTTGGGAGCAGTTCAAGGGCTTCTTCAAGAAGAAGTTCTTCCCAGATTCAGCACTCAGAGCCTTGGAGACGCAGTTCGAGAGCCTAGTCTAGGGGAGTCTTTCAGTGGAGGAGTATGCGTGGGAGTTTGGCCGCCTCGGAAGGTTCGTAGAGGGCTTGAGCGAGACGGCGAAGGCCCAGAGGTTCTGGAAGGGTCTAGTCAAGGAGGTCAAGTCCTTGACCAAGGGCAACCGGGATGCCACGTTCGAGGAGATCTTGACAGGAGCCTTGTTGGTAGAGGATGATCTTGAGCTTAGGCTCAAGAGGGGGCGAGACCCAGTTGGGGGCAGCAGCAGCGGAGGCCAGGCCAAGAGGCCTCACCTTCAGCACCAGCAGCCAAGACAGTTCCAGCCGCAGCCGTTCCAGCAGAGACAGCAACAGCAACAGAGACAGTAGCATGTTATCTTTTGCCCCTTCTGTAAGAAACCAGGGCACGATTGGGGTGAATGCCGGCTGAGGCTAGGCAAGTGCCTACTCTGCGGATCGTCAGATCATCCGTTGAGAGAGTGTCCCAAGTCTGCGAGACGGACAGCTCAAGGAACAGGAGCTAGGGCTCCGGCAGGACAACAGAGAGGACCAGCATTGCAGACTCAGCAACAGAGGTTCGTACAGCATCAGCAGCAGGCCAGGGGAGGCCAGCAAGGACGAGCTTACGCCATGACACTTGAGGATGATCAGGCAGTAGGAGAGGTGCTTGCAGGTTCTGATCTTCTCGATTCTATTTCCACCTTATCTCATTATACCTATCTTGAAATTCAGTTCCATCTATTCCTATCTGTCTCCTCACTGTTGATAAGTTTGATCTGGTGTTTCATTATAATTTAATTTTTTTTCTTCTGAGATAAATTGTATGGGCTAGGTCGCCTCGATTATGAGATTTTAGAATCCTCTAGGGTCATGCTAGCAGGCATAGTGAGGACATATAGTCGAATTATGGACGTATTTCTCGGGTGTGGGAATTTAAGGTTTTCGCTGCCAAGCGCGTGGCAATGCAAAAATTTTAAATACCATAGTTCTAGAGGTATGTATCATAGTTGAGGACTCTGTGATTATCGTAGCCTTGCTCACTGGCATGACGAAGATTCTGAGAATCATGGTTTTGGACAGACGCATATGATTATCCGACGGTATGTTTGAGACTCTGATTGTGGGGTGTTTGACCTAGAAGGTCTACTACCATTTTAATTTCGAGGACGAAATTTTTATAAGGTGGGTAGGATTGTAACACCCAGTTTTCCAGAAGAGGGTAATTTTGAAATTTTGTAATTATAATTATTATATAATGATATTTATTTCATATTATGATTTATAGTAATTTTTAATTATTTTTAAACTATTTAAATTCATGACTTGTAATTTTTGGTGATTTACTAGTGAATAGTAGAGACTGCCTACCCTAGAGCCTAGCCATTTGATTAGGGTATTTTTTATATTTTTAGGATCATTTAAATTTATTAGAATTTATTGGAATTTATGGGAATTTTTAGGAATTATTTTAGAATTGTTTGGACTAGGTTGACTTTGACTAGTTTGACCCTTGTAGACCAACCTAGAAGCTAACCCTAGTTAGTATCACTACAGGAAAAATATGTTTTTACGGCGCACAATGCGCGCCGTAAAATACTTAAGACGACGCACATGCTCGCGCCGTATTAGCCTGTGCCGTAAAAAACTGGCACCTTTAACGACTTAATTTGCGCGCCGTAGAAACTCTATTTGTGCGTTGTCTATAGTCATTCACGACATGCATTGTGTGTCGTGAAAAGTCAATTATGGCATGCTTTTGCACGTCGTATAAGCAAGCAATTATGGCATACGTATGCACATCGTTATTACATAAATCACGACATTTATTGTTTGTCGTGAAAAGTATCAAATACAAACAAATAGGGCATATTTTGCACGTCTTAAATGCTCTTACTTTTTTTTTATAAAAAAATCATAATTTTTGTATCCATCAATTTTACCTTTGATCCATTGAATAACCAGATATAATATACACAACAATGAAAAGTAATCACTTTCATTGAAACAATGGTGTCAAATTAATCATCCAAATTCAAAATGACTTCATAGTGTACACAACAATTGTTATAAGTACTAACTTTCATTGAAACCATATATAATGTCACATCATATAAATTCCAAAACACCAACTAAATGTCACAGAAATATTGTCATATACTTAATCTAGGCCTATACAAAATATATCGATTCCTTCATTCCATTCATGGTCGAGAAGTAGCATGTACGTAGACCCGCCTTCAATCGCCACAACATCAAAAGTGCCCAAGTCTACAACCTCCCGCAAAAAGTAGCATCTCTTATATAACCTATCATATACAATAACAAATCATGTCAATATAAAGTTCAAAATTGGAATAACAATAGCAAAACTATAACATATATAGAAAACTTCAGCTGGAATATTCCAGCTGGAATAACAATTTGTCGTCGCATAATGGTAACTTGAAATCCTCAGAATCAAGACAACATACACTTGATCTTGAAAAAATGTTGCAAAAGAAGAAGTGGAATTCGATTATTTTATTTGATGAATACAACTCATAGTTTTACATTGAAGATAAATATCATTCTTTTGCTGTCATTGACATTGCTATATTTTATTTGATGAATACAACATACACTACAGAAGTTACTGAATAAGGAGGCAAGCAAGGGACATCCTGTCATTGACATACTTGAGGTTAATAAATTATAGGCTATTTAAGCTCTGTTCAGGTAAGGATATGGTGAATAGTGCTTGGATAATATCAGAGGTATGCAGTAATAGTGCTAGTATTGGCTTGGATAATATCCAAAAAAATTAGCTGTAATAGTATTTTTATGAATAGTGCTGAGTGTGAAAATGACAAGGCCAGGCAATGCTTAAGGAGTATCAATGAAAATTCAGCAGACATAAGGAGTATCAATTATGGATGCAGAAACAGAAAGGCCAGGCAAGATATAGGTTCGAAAGAGTAAGAAACAAGTAACAGAGTTTGACAGTATACCCTCTTTTTTCCTGTAGTGTGCCTCTGATATGTATAGCAGATAAAAGTAAAGCTTTCAAAAGATCAGTTGTAGAATGTTACTGTAGTTTACTCTCAGTACAATGCATCTCATTCAATTTAGATTTTCATACATAAATATCGTTAGCGAAGATCTACTTACAAGTAATGAATTCAGTTATATACCAATCCATGTTTTGTCGATGATGAGTGGCTTTTCCATGATGCAATTTATTTGTGTCTCCTATATACAAATAAGAAAAGTAACTTAATATTACTGTAAAGAGAGTACTATTAGTACCAGTAAGCAAGAAATGTTATTATCTTGTTCTTTTGCTAGATGCTAAGCTAGAGTAAGTATTTTTGACTGAGTTGATTAATGATTCAAAATAAATCTAGAATGGAAAAAAGGATTATGTATGTTGGACCGATATTGATATAATACATTATATCTTGGTCTCAGAAAAGTACCATCAACTTGTTATAAAGTAATCAGACATATTTAGTGCTTCCATTAAGGAACCTTTTAAGTATGGTAGGGCACGACACTAGAGATTCATCAAAGAACGTACAATTAGTATCATGGATTTAAGACATGTTTTAATAGCTCTAACTTCTTTGTGGGACTAGTCCCAATCATAAGCCGAAGCCAAGAGACACGGGTTACTTTGGCTTTAATCGTTGAAGGCGATTTACCTATGAACTAGAAATACCAAATAAAGGAACACTTATAATCTACCAACTGACAAAAGGTCTACAACTATTATTTGTCGAGTTTTTGGTCATCGGTTAAATTAGAAGTTTCTTAAGTGTCTGATTAACTAAGAGAATTTCCATTCAATATGAGGCAGGTTCAGGAAAACCATATGTTCTTACAAGTTTACACCATCTTTAACTTTTATGACCACAAGACAAGAGTACAAACTCATACAGAAATAATACTGAAGCATAAGACGAATATATCACATGATTCCTTTGAAATTGCTACTAAAAGGACTACAATCTGAAGTAAAGGACTAACACCATATAAGCCTCCTAACAACACACAGAGTGTGTCTATATTGACTTAGCATATGCACAGGAAGGTACAGCTGTAGGGAGAGTGTTCAATTGATACTGTAGATGCTCTGGTAAGCAAATTCTCTATGCAAATTCTCTATACTGTAGATGTTAAGTACCAGGGTTAGTGGTATCATGGTGTGAGCTTTCAGTGTGGGTAAGCAAATTCTCTATGCAAGCAAATTCTCTATGCAATAATTCAATGGATAATTGTTAAAATCGACGAATGTAACAAATACTTAGTTATAATATGGTCAAATAAAGAGAAGGGTAGTCATATTACCTTACCCCATGAGTGTTACCACTAGTCGAATCTGATATACTTAATAGGCCACGCGATTGTACTTGATAAAGCCTCATGTAGAAGAAAAAACTCGCGTGTCGGCCGATACAAAGTTACCTCATAATCAATTACTTCATGAACCCAAAGTTTATAGCACTCTTGTCCTATAGCCACATGATGGACCAAATCTTTGGGATTTGTAGATGCAATCTCGCCAATTGCCACAACTTCTGAACCCGTCTTCCAATCCAACAATTTGCATTTTGTCCCAATGTTAGGGGAAGTTGGACTTTCGGCATTTTCCTTTTCCAGCCTTGCTTCAGCTATCTCACGATTGATAGAACTTTGGACCCCGGAGTTTCAGTTAGCCTTTCTCACTATATTTGAGTTTTCAATTTGCTACATGAATGAAAAATACATTAACTATTGAACAAATTGGTTTCTAATAAAGAATAGTGATACTATGTCGAACTATAAAACTTACGGTGTTATTATTTCCATTGACCTTTTCAGCAATGCTTTTAACAAAATTTTTCAATTCCATCAACTCACTTTCCAATCTATTGAATTTATCTCATTGATATTTTTGGCCTTCCACTATTGAAGGAGTCGCCCCAAAGCCAAGCCCTCTTACTCTTCCTCGTCGTTCAGGGTCAATTACTTTTGAAACCGCATCATCTTGAAGAGAAGTTTTTTCTGATGGTGCTGCTGCCTTATAAGTATCTTCTATGTCATCCTAATAAAAAATAGTACAATAGGCAATTATAGAACGATATAAGTGAATAACCAAATGATAAGATAAATATACGAAAACATACCAAAATTTTCTGAGCCTCTGAACTCAATGTACCCGTCTTCCTCTTATGTCCCTTGATCCAAACATCAACTCTTTGTATGGAATTAGGATTGTCACTTTGTTGATGCTACAAGACATTTTTATTTGGGTAACAAAGGGTGCGTAAAAATCAACAAGGCTAATGAAATGACTAGTGTAAAAAAAACAGATTTTTAGGCAGCAAGCAGATTTACCATTTCATCCTCTAGACGAACATATCCCTTACGACTCGTTGTATGCAACAAAGTTTGACTTTTCCTCATCTTCTTGAATTTTTCGCTTCTTTCCTTTATTACATATGAAATATATGTTATATAGCAATAGCAATAGCAAATATATAGCAAAAAAAGCAATAAAACCAACAATATTTACCTTAAATTCTGGAGTACATCTCTTGATTACAAAAGTCTTCCAATCTTTAACGAATGGTATATTGTCAGGTTTTAGGAGAGCAAGTGCTCGTGGTAGACCTACAACTTTTGCTTGCTCCATCACTTCTTTAATCAAATTAGATTTATGATTACGCCAATGCTTTCCTAACTTTTGGAATATATATGTCTTGTGGCAATCATCAAGAATGTATTTTTGCTATAAAAAAAAAGATACACATCAATGAAACAAAAATTAAGCGTTGACTACATGCATCTCGTAAAAACATGAGTATGACATATATAAATATTACCGTGATGTGCTCCCAGATTTGATGTTTAGAATCATCAGAAAGATCTGTCCAGTTCTCCATTGTCACTGGCACTAAATCTCTTGATGTAGAACCTAGAAAACTAGCAAATTCAGCTGCAGTATCTCCAATTGGTTGACCCCTATCATTGAAATCGACCGGAACGGGATTTTTTCTCATACGAATATGATCCACCATATAAAGGAAGTTCAGCATCCTCGATAAGATTTGCATAATGTGGCTCTCTTCTTTGATATGCAGGTTCCACATTAATATCATTGTCATCAAAAAAATCATCTTCAATATTTGCATCTCTGAACATTTTATATGCCTCGGGTATTTCAAAATCTTCGTCTCTAGTTGCAGTAGAACTTTCTCCATGAAAGACCCATTTATCATATGTAGGATCCATCCCAAATATGACTAAGTGCTCATAAACCGTATCAAAATGGTGAAATCGATGACTTAAACAACGACAACAAGGACATTGAATTTTTTCTGGATTTCCCTTGCTAGCTTGAATTGTATCAGCAAACTTTCGTGCTCCATTTTGATATGCTTGTGAATCTCTACAAACAAAGACAAACCCCCACACATAATCTTATATTAATAAAAAGCAACAAGTACGCCAATGTTTATTGTTTTAAGAATAAATATTAACCTTTTAAACTGTACCCAACCTTTGTCCATTGTGTATGACCCACTTGTACGAATTATAACCTGCTAAAGACCTCCATTAAATATATACGAGGCAGATAAGAAGGTTCACAAAGCATTCCATAAGGATTCCTACAAATGAATCCAATTAAAATGTATCGTGTTTACTTGTTCTTGTGATATTAGACATATAAAATGTATCGTGTTTGATTAAGAATGTATCGTGTTTGATTAAGTATGGGTTGTTGGCTTGTATCAGAGAGCAATAGTGCCATTGGGATGTATCAGAAAGCTTGAATGCATGGGTATCTGATTATTAGCGACTAAAAAAGCTGAGGTGGCCTTAGTTTTACCTAGATAATCTTTCTGACAAATTCAGAAAGTCACCATGGCTAATCATGAAATATCTTGCAAGTTTATCTGTACCCTGGTTCTCCTTTCACTCTATAAATCTATAGGGGAACAAAGATATGATATGAGAAACAAGACTTCTATTCCAAGGCCCCCTATTTATCTAAATAAATCCTCTTTTGCATTCAGCTAAAAAAGGGTCATCTCCTGACAAATTCCTCAGTGTACACTGTATGGATTCACTTGATAGAGATCTGACAAAGTTTATGATATGTAGATTGTTGGCTACTACTGAAAAATCTTTATCTGTGTGTAGTAAAAGCTACTTATGGCCATCACTTTGGGGTTGGCTTAGATAAATCTCTTTCCTCCAATCAACTTACTGATGGCGGTCTACTGAGGGACATTTAATCTTCAGCTCATAGAGGAGCTATTGGTTAACTGATGCCAATGCAGCAGCTCTTCAACCTAACTTGGAACTGACAACCACAAGAAACAATCATATGTGTTTACGTACATGCATAATTCCAAAAATATATACATATACAAATCATCAAGCAACAAAACTCTGAGTTCATATGAAATCAGAAGCAAGCCACCAATATCAAATTGCAAACCTGTACTACTGTCTCAATATCACCCAAGAGAAAGTTTGTAAGCTAATTAAAGTTCATCTTCAACTGATGATCAGTTACTCTATTTTCCTACAAACCAACAAATATGTAGCAAGGGCTTAATCATATGATTTGTTCGAACAACTTCAAGTAAAGGAAATGCCATCGTTTCTTTTCTTAAAAAAACCAATATAAGATAACGATAAACAACTATTTACTATGCCAGTATTCAAAACAGCGCAAAAAGAATAATATTAGTTTGTATATCAAAAAATGCAAAAGAAAAAAAAAGTTAAAAGTAAAACTATCATGAATGTTTTAATGAACTATGTACTCTAGCTTCACATGTAGAAATATGTTTGGTGGAAAGAAAATAAGATACATGTACGTGCTGAGAGAAGCAAGCGAAAACTAAAATAATAATAAACCATTCTGGTTTTCAGAACCGTTATGTTAGTCAAAGACAGGAAGAAACTACCATTAGATGTGTCATGTGATTAGAGGTGACAATTTAATTGCAGCAAATTGCTTTGGATAAGAAAAAAATTGTCTGAAATATGTGAGTCTACAATGACCTTAGCTACATGAATAAATATTCTTTATGAAGAGTTCATTCATTAAACTTACAAGCCAGTTGGAAAATCAGAAGCCTCAAAGGACGTTAAAATGGGACCTCAAATGGGGCTATAATTGGGATTAAAATGACACGAGTATGATTACAAATAGGACTAAGTTGTTGTTATTAGATGAATGAACCTCCAACCTTCAATTCACCTCATAGCATAAATACTACAACTATGTCACACAGACACAGATACGACACACTTCGGACATGGTCTGGACACTATGACAGTAGGACAGCTGAATAGATCCTAAAAACTAAGGTTAGGACAGCTGATTGGTCCAAAAAACTATGATATGGTATCGGATGCCATAGGACATGGATGCAGACACTACAACAAAATACCAATAGAGAGATAAATGTTTTAGAATTTACCAATATGCTTCCTAGCAATTCTTTGCAAAGAGGATGTGCACTGCTCATAAAGTTGATTATAACTTTTCCAAGTCATCATACATCTAATAGGTCAGGTAAGGGTCACAGAAGAATATCCTAGTCATCATACATCTATGATACATGAGTCGGGTAAGGGTCCTCCATCAAAGTTTCGATGCTTCATACCCACAAGCCCTCAACTATAAAATTCATGTTGTAAGAATTTCTTTAGAATTCAGTAAGTTTTTTTTAAAACTGAGAAAGATTGTTAAAATTTCAGTAGTGAGATAACAAACATGTAGAAAAAACCCATCAATTTGTGGCATTTGGTGAAAGAAACATCAAATATGCTACAAGAGCATGAATATAATCATAAAATTTTGCTACAAGTTTAAACGGTGCTGTGGAAGAGGCATCCCCATGAGCTATTTTTGAAATATCCATTATATGTAAGCATGAGAAGCAAATGATCATTTCCTTCAGAAAAGTTAGGAAATGAACATGACCCAATTTCTAAGAGTTGCATAAGCAAATTCAATGAGAAGAGCTCCATATTGCTTGTTTAAAGCTTTTAGACTCCTAAGCCTAATCTTATGTCTACTTTAAAATACTGCAAATTCAATGGAAGTTGTGCAATGTAAGAGAAAACTGAAAAACTAAATAGTAACTTACACTCATACTTTTTCACATACTAAAATGGATCCAAGATTATGAAAGGATCATCTACCATTTGATCTCTGTAGTGAGACTCATGACACACTTTTAAGAATTTGTTATAGTATTATAGAAACTGCTCTAATGGTCGATTTCTTTCATTTACCATTGATCTCTGTAGTCAGACTCATGAGACACTTTTAACTGATCTCGATAGCTGGCTTTGAGAAAATATTGCCTAGTTCTCAGCATGACATGTCGTAAATATGCCAAAACCTGCTCTGTAAGCTAATACCACCCAAGACAATAGGATAATTAGGTTTCTCTGGCCAAATAGATCAGAAAATATCTGTTATAAATCGGTAAGCGGTTCTGATGTAATGTACTATATACGATATATATTACAAATTATTTGTGGAAAACTACTGTACAAACAATTATTTCTATTTAACTGATGGTTGTGTGCAGCTAAAAGCTCAAAAAGAATGAGCCGAGGAGAATGAAAAAGATTTTAGGGGAGTTATCAGAGTATTTACAGAGCGACTTTATTTTTTTCCTATTTAGTATGTTTCAAGAGGTTAGATAAAAATATAATACTCAAGTGCATGCCATTTTCTTTCTCCAATGAATTACGTTACCCTAACCAGGACAAACGACTTGCAAACCTTGACTTTTACATTCACCTCAGATGATTTCACATAGAAAGAATAGTGGCCCTTAACTTAATATTGGTAGAGCATGAAACAAATTAGAACTACCATGTATAATTCGAATGGAGCTTATTTCCATCTATAGTCTTCCTTACCTTAGACTTTGAAGTAGAAATTTACTTGCAAGGACACAGTATGCAGCCCTGCTAACTGCCTCGCTAACATCAAGAGTAGGTTCAAAATTGCTGCAAATGTGTCATTAGAAGGCGGCATAGACAAAACTAGAATTTTATGTACCTCCTACATAAGTGTTAGCACAAGCTATAATAACTACAAGAAGGCTTCCAAAATTCCTGAAGCATATCTACAAGAGTTCCTGAAGCATTCACATAAGTGTTAGCACAAGCTATAATAACTTCAAGAAGGCTTCCAAAATTCCTCCAAGAAGCTTATCTAACAAACAAATTGTTTGTTCGATCCCCAACATCAAATTAGTCAGATAATCGACAAATTATCATCGACGCAAAGACAAACATTGTTCAGGGACAAGCTCCAGTTTAAGAAAGTTTAACTTTCGGAGAACAATGGCTTCCATTTACAAAATCTTGGAACAAGAAACCTTGAAAAACATAAATCGAACCTGCTGTAGAAAAGCCGCTTATATAAGTTATCTCATCATATATCCATGAGGAAGGAAACAGAAACAAAGGCAGTATGAGGCCACTAAACATTATTATCTAACCTAATTGATAAGCATAACCTAATACAAATAAACTTGTATGTTGTGGGATCAACTGCAAATAGATAAACAATAGACAAAACTACAAACAAATAAACTGACAACATAGCAAAAAATGCCAAAATCATTAGAAGAGTGATAAACTCCAGCCAAAATTTTAGAGAAATGAAGGAATAATTGCAAACAGATAGACTATTAGCATTAAAACTACAAGCCTGCAACCTTAGCAAAAAAAAAAACCAAAATGAAGAACAAGTTCAATATACATTAGAAGGGACTGAAATTGTTTGCAAACTTCACTAGTAAAGCAAACTGGTAGATGAAGCCACCTATAAAAGTTAACTCATCATATCCAAGATGAAGGAAATTAAAGCAAATTGACATAACATTTCAGAGGGTGGAGAAGCAACATAAGCAAGCTCACATGATAGAGTCGACAATAAAGGTAGAAATATAGAGTGAATACAAGTAGCAAAGGCCATATGTGGGTGCAGGTAGTATTGTGCTAGAAAAGGCAAAGGGTGGAGAAGCAACATAAGAATCACCATACCAGATGTTAATGTATCTATGCAACTGAAGATTGGTACAAGCCTCCTCGACTATCTGGTAATAAAAGCATATTTGCACAAATGAGAAGTTTAAAATGAAACCATAATAAGTGACTTCAATGTACCAGAAACAAAGAGTTTACAGACACAAAGCATCAAACACTCGCAGTGAGCAACAAAGACAAAATTGCATACACAGAAGCATAGAGAGAAAAATATAGACACATAAAAACTATGAGGATTAGCAGTAGGGATCTGATCAAAGCTCCACAATCTCTAACAATTTGTTGCACCACTTGAACCATTTTCGATGTTTGGTTTTGATGTAAATGGTAGAATTGGTGCAACAATGTTCATCCAACTCCCCCAATTACCACGGCTTTTGTTTAGGCCAAAATGGCTACAACAACACTTATGAAAACATTTATTGCACCAATTAGGTCACATCCTCTCATTCGTTCTCCATTCAAGTCATAGCCAAACAACGCAATTGTATTTACAGGCAAGCAAACATTTTAGTTACATCATTCCCAATGGATTTGTAGATCCAGCAACACCATTTAACAAGTAACCAAATAATGTATTTGCCACAACACTTACAGCAAATGCGTCATGAAACATATGTTGTATAGTATATTTATTATATATTTACAGGCAACCAAACAGACCCTATAAAGAACTGATGTTATCGTATTGATAGTGTCTGTGTGTGTGTCTGTCTTTGCAAACAAGCCTACTAAAGACTCCTAACAAACATCTCTATCAAGTTAATGAGTTTACTATTCTGATTGAACTCTCTTTTAATAAGAAAAACAAAGGAATTCATTTGGAGTACCAAACCCATAACAATCAAAAATCACTGGAAGCCCCTTTATTTGTGATTTGGGCTATGAGCCATTTGGGTTTGTTAGCTTCAGGGAGTAACAGAGAATGAGTGAGGGGCAGGGCTAGCCTTAGCAGCAGCAGGGGGGTCCTACTCTGCAGGCAAGCAAGCACCTACAGCAGTGGCAGCAGCATGTTGGCTTGCAATAAGCAATTGCAATGCTTTACAATTGCAGCACATGCAAGTGCAGCTGCAGTAAGCAATTGCAAGTGCTCATAACCAACGTTTTGAATTACTTGAAAAGTTACTTTTTTGGTCCAAATTCTACGTTTTGAATTTCAATGAAGTGTCATATCTTCCGAAATTCATATCATAATCTACAATCTTCAGCTTACATAATGTTTTCTGGAGATTTTTATACATCAGGATTTGATGAAAAGAAAGGAACTAAATGACAATAAATCATATCTTTTAGTATAAAAACTAGCAAAATTTTCTTATGTGCTTTTATGATGTTGAGATTGATTATCAAATGTAATGTGTCTCAAATATATAAGGATGAACATAAGACTTTGTTGTATATATTTGCTCCAATATTTGGATCCGAGTCTCAAATTAATCAAACTAAAACTAACATTAGTGAAAATCAAATTAACCCAAAAACTTCTCTCTCAAATGAATGAAAGCTTATGGAAAAGCATACCCACGAATAATATGAGCGGCAACCGTCGGCTTTGTTGGCGATCCTGAAATTGGTACATGCAAAACCATGAATAATATGTATGCCCTTAAAAAATAGATCAAACTTCACTAAATAAAAAAAGGAAGAAAACCCTAAAAAGAGAAAACCCTAAATAAAAAAGGTAGAAAACCCTAAAAAAATAGAAAATCCTAAATAAAAGGAGAAAAATAGGGAAAATTTATGGGAAATCAAAGATAAAGAAGAAAAGTAAAAGAAAAGGGGAGAAAAAAGTAGAGAAATACCGAAAGATAGCCTTTCCGAGCCTTTCCGAGCAGGGCCTTTTCGAGCAGCAAGAGAACTGGGAGAGAGAGAGAGTAAGAGGAAGATCGGAGGAGAGAAGCAAAGAAAGAGAGAGTTACCTGGAAGATCGGAGGAGAGAGAAGCCTTTCCGAGCAGAGCCTTTCCGAGCAGCAGAGAAAGAGACTCGAGAGAGCCTTTTCGAGCAGCAAATGAGACTCGAGAGAGAGAGAGAGAAGCAAAGAAATGAGAAGAAAGTTTGAGAGAGAGAGAGAAGCAAAGAAATGAGCCTTTTCGCAGAGCACGAAAAGTTTTAGGAGAAGCAGCTAGCCGCGGGAAATGATAAAAGAGGAGGTATTTTTTTTAGGGTTTAGGGCGTTCCTGTGCGCCTTAATTTTGTAAAATTAATTATGGCGTGCCAATGCACGCTTTAAAAGGGTCCATTTGTTGTATTATAAACCATTTGACGGCACACAAGAGAATGCATGTCCTGATTTAACTATTTATGACGTGCTTTTCATGTATGTCTTAATTTTAACGTCGTAAAAAATCAATTTTCTTGTAGTGTATGGACTTGGTTAGGTTATATGACTCTAGTCTAACCTAAGCTAATCTTTGGGTTGGTCATTAGACTCTAGTTAGCATTAGGATTTAGAAAGTCATAAGTCATGGCTTATGATTTAGAGCCTTTGGTTAATCATTTAACTCAAAGCCTTGTAGTTTGGCCCAAAGCCCAAGACAATTTCCAAAACCCTAGCCCTAGACTTAAGTGGCCAGCCACCATATCCTCCTTGGGAACACCACCCTATAAATACTCTCTTAGTTTAGGGTTGCCTCTTTCTTAGGAAAACTCAAGTCTAGAAGGAAAGGTTTGTTCCTACATCATTTAATCCCTAGAACTCCATTCCATTTCCTTTTTCATTCAAATCTCTTCCATTAGGTTTTAATACCCCTATTCTTGCTGTCATTAATGTTCTATTTCAGTTTGATGTGATTTGAGTGGATTGGGACATCAAGAGAAGAGCCACTGAATAGGGGTTTTTCTTGAAAGTTCAACAATAGGTAACTCCCCTATTTATCCATGAAATTTTGATTTGTTTTCATATTTAGGGAGCCCTAGGAGTCCCCTAAGTGTCAGCATTGGTTTCGTGTCGGATTGCATCAGTTTCGTGTTCTATTTGGACACGTATCAGTGTCCCTAGGAATGTATTTGTGTAAATGCCTCTTAGGAATTTATTTTGTTATTTTTCGAATCTTTTTGAACAACTCTGTAGATCTAGGTTTGATCTTCGATTTTTGTGATGAGACCATGGTTGTTTTGTGTCTGTGTCGGGTGCTATTTGGTTTGGACACGGCTGTTCACACATTGGTCTGATTCTGTTCAGTCCCCTGCTACTCGAGGGGTCGTACTCCTTGGATACGGCGACTCAAGTCATGCTACTTGGCGTGGGCCAAGGGGCAATGACTGACATGGGGTCCTCCAAGTTGGAGACGATCTCGTGTCGTGTCGGACACACACTTGACCCCGCAAGGGGATTCCACAGCACTGTGCACGTATAATTTAGGGCTCGGACACGCTCGTTTCAGTCACGACACGACACGTTTCAACCCAATTCAGGGTGACACGTAGGTAGCTGGGTCCTAGGCGAATCTAGGGTGGTGATCGCGAGTTCTAGTTTGGTCTACGACACGAGCACGACACGCGTGCACATCACTGACTGACTGTGTGTGTCTGTGTGACCTGTTTTGGGATTTATATTGTTTGGACACGTTGTGTCCTGAGTTTGGACACCATTTTGGTGGTGTGACACGTGCCTATATGGTACATTGATTACCTACCTAAGTTTCACCATTTGATTGTGAATTTAATGTGGATTAGGGAAAATTTCCCAATCGACTGATACTTCCTGTTTTAGTGAACACTGTTCTTTATTTTTCCAGTTTTCTTAATGATTAATAACATTGTTAGCTAGAGTTTAATTGCTAAATAGCTAGTTATCATGTTAAAGTTTATGTGTGGGGATGTTGGTTCTTGTGGAGTATTATTCTGGATATTGAATGAGTCTTAGATGTTAATGATTCTTCATTCCCTGTCAATTCCATTTTTTTTATATATAACTGAACTGTCCAAGTTGTTTTGTTAACCTGAGAACACATTGGCCTTGGGGGTTACCAACTGTTGGTGAATCACTAGCACTGTCATTGGTTTGTCTAACCTGAGAACCCTTAACATACAACCTGAAATCTGAGATTTACTTTGTTTGTGAATACCTGAGATGGTTCAATGGTTCAAATCTGAAAACTGAGAATGTGTTTAGGAAATTTGAGAATTTCCTATGGTTGAAAACTGAGGATGGAGTTTTGAAATAAACTGAGAACTGTTGTATCTGAGAATAAATGGATAATATTGATAATGTTGAGTTTCTTTGTATATTGAAAACTGGATGTTGCTATGCTAAACAAGGATGTTTTTTTATTGTTGATAGGAAAACCTGAACTGGGATTCACTATGCTTTATAACACACAAGACCTGAGAACTGTAAACACACAAATTCCCACTCCACCCTCTGTTTTCCTGTCACAGACTTCACCCTCACACACACACATATATATGTTCATACACATATATTGTGACCCTTCCCTCTCTATATATATATATGAATATACATATATGTTATAATGTGTAATAATATATGTATCATAGACCTATATGTATATATCTGAGAATGAAGTATCAGGGAACCTGAGATTCATTAACAGAACTGAGTTTTAAGCATGAACTGAGAACTTGTGATGTTAAGTAAAACCTGAATTTGATTTACACAAATTATTGATGAACTATTCTCCTTTCCTTTTATTAACTAGGTTGATGCATGCAAACCTGAGAATGAAAATGTCCTAAAACTGGAATGTGAGAGTTCCTGGGTTCCCTTCCATCTTGTTAATAAGCTAAATTGAAGGATTGAATCCTTCCTTAACTAGAGAGGTCACGTTTATTAACTGAACTGAGATTTAAATGAATGTTGTTTCCTTCCTATTGTTTAACTGATTTAAATTGGTTTCATTGAGGATAGCTGATAACTGATTTGTTGCTTTTGATTCACTGATTAGGTGTAAATTACTGAGAACCTCCTGTCCTCTCATATGTCCACACATAAACCCTCCTTAATGAACTGTGGAATGATGAATTGGTTTCTTTTTCCTGTTTACTGAACATTACACATTACACTATCAGTCTACTTTATACACACATTATTTTGAAAGCTGAGACACAATGTCATACACACACACACAAACACATTTACACAAGACTGTTAACTAGCTGAAGCTGTTCCCTGTTTTCCTTTATTTTCCACACTCACATACACCCATGTATCACACATACATGTTTTCACTCACATTCACACACACATTACATGCTTGTTCTCACACACATACTCACATGCTTCCCTCTCTCTTTGTATACAATGTATGTATATATATTCTATATGAATATATGTATGAATATATATTCTATGTTTTAACTTAAGGTTTTGTGGGTTATACTTTAGCCTAGGGTGATATAGGTTGATATATAGGTTTGTTTACAAACATAATGTATGTATATATATATAGCCTACATATATATAGCCATGATATGTGTTGTGCCTATACCTATGTATAGGTATATGGGCACCTAGCTAGGGTATTTTACATATGGTGTTGGATGACATATAACTCGTAGTCAGTCTAGATAGCCTAGTAGTGGGTGTACTAGCTAGTGTTGTTTGAGTGACCTAGTATTAGGCTAATATAGTCTAGTATAGACTGGTTGACCTAGTTTAGACTTGGTTGACCTAGTTTGACTTCTAGGGTTGACCAGAGTTGACCAAGAGTTGACTTTGGCCTAGATTGACCTAGAATCATGTAGAATGCATAGTAGGAGTTCATTATACCATTTTGGACTTGTTGTGACTTGTGCTGTTCTGATTAGGAGCCAGACACCACTTCTCGGACAGTGCTTTTATATCGGACATTCAGATACGAGGCGAGTACATTCTCTGATCGTTTCATACTTGTCACGATTTATATTCTCGCTCTAGAGTACTTTTACTTGATGCTGTCACGTTATCATCACGGATTAGTACTATATGGATCTCTTCTTGGGATGCTATCCTCCCTTAGCGGGCGCATCAGATACTTTATGACATGTGTTTCATGTACATCATGTATTCCTTGCTTCTGCGTTATTCATGTACACTCATGTTCTCTCATGTTCTTACATGTACGTTCATGTACTCTCATGTTCTTTTATGTACGCTCATGTTTGCCCATGTGTCTTTTGTATAACCAAAACATCATGTCCGTAACGTAACTTGAATAGATCCTTGTGTATTGATTGTAGATAGGGGTGAGTATAAATGGTCATGTGATTTATCCATCATGTACACTCTGTTACTTCCGTGTTTTATCATGTACAACCTAAGCCAATTATATGCCATCTCGTACTCTAAATCACTAGTCACTTACAGTTCTTACTTATCATGTATACATTTCCAGTTATCAAATATCTCTCCTATTTTCATGTACATCTTTTTACAGCGTTTCATGTATCTTACTCTATTGCCTGCTTTATATTTCCTGACATGATATGAACTGCATGAGATGTATTGTGCTCGCTCCTGTCCTGACTGGACCTGTTGAAAATATTTCAGAGGACGAGGAGGAGGCTGTTCTGGATACTTACTACGGGGCAGCCTTAGATGACACCTATGAGCTGGACCCTCAGGAGGACCCAGCTCTAGCAGAGGATATCACCTTGATTGCCTAGTCTAGATTAGTTAGGTTTATCTTCTTTTGTAGTCATGAGACATGTTTTGGCTAGACTATATTTGGAGTTCAGAGTTGTATATATTCTTTCTTGCTGTGGCTGAGTTTGTATTTCTCTGGACATGGATGGGATTATCTTAGACTACTTTTCATCTATTTGTTTCCTTGAGTTCGATTTCATATCGTGCTATCTCTTCTTTAGCTGTGATTGAGTTTATTACTGCTATGACACCCCCATTCGGGGAGTATAAACTGTTTAGATAGATATTGTTAGATGTATGTTGACCTAGGACAGCGTTCTACCGCCGACACTGCGGCGTAGGCTGGGCGTTGTTTCGTTCTCGTACCCTTACAGTGGGTGCGGGTCGTGACAGCCAGTGCTTCAGCAAGGCTTTTACGCCAGTGATTAAGCAAGGCTTTTACGCCAGTGATTCAGCAAGGCTTTTACGCCAGAGCTTCGGCAAGGCTTTTACGCCAGTGCTTCAGCAAGGATTTTTTTTACGCTCGTCAAGAATTTACGCTCATGAATACCTGTTTCCAACAGAAAATTCGAAGACAGATATTTGCTTACAGTCTGACTTACCACTTAAGCCAAATGGTTTGGCTCTAATGATGGTTGAATCTACGTCTAATGACCGGGCGTACAAAGGAACACCATTGGACAGCTTTGCCATTGTCACTTGTTGGAGAACGACATTGCAGAAAGTTATCTTCAGAGGAACAAGAATGAGAATATATGAAACATTCTCGGCTATTTATAAAGGCTGAAGAAACTGATTGGTATGAGTCTATTTCGGAAGAAGATCCTATTTAAAGGCTCTCGTAACAACAAGACAGATGCCACGTGTTGGTTTGTTTCTTGGAAATTTACAACCATAGAAGCAGTCAAAATAAGTGCTGAACAGTTCTATATACCAACAGACGAGATTAACATCAGACTTTATTTATAAAAAAAGGGGGAGTGGCCCCCTACAGATAAAAGATTCGCAAAAACATCATTTTTTCTCTCCCTCGTCGGGCTGACGAAGGGAAGTATCTAGTTCATGCATATTGCGAATCCCGGAGCGACGCATCAGATTAAGAAATGCTTCTGCATCTCCTGGCACTTCGTACGCAGTTGGGGGACCACCATCGATGCGACTAAAGCCTGCAGGAGTCAGTCCAAAGCACTCTAAAAGGTTGCATGCTCGCTCAAAATTAAGCCTGGAGCTCGAAGCCTCTTTGTTAGTAATCTCGTTCTTCGGCGCCATGTCACTATGAGGATGAATGACAAGAGTGAAGAATTTGTCCTTACTTATATAAATCAAAGCAACTCTTCACATTCTTCGTTGGAAACTGCTCACTCGGGAAGATGAGGAGACATTCGAAAGTTTCGAGAAAGAAATTTATTGCGACGGTTAAGTGTTGTCCAACATTATTTTTCTTGAAAATTACGCCGACTGTTGGATATCCCCGCTTTTACGCAGATGACGGTTGCGTATCCCAAATTTTACGCTGACTGATCAAATCTCAACTTTTACGCTTCTGTTCAAAGTGTTTCAAATTTTGGAGATATTTGAAAACTTTGAAGGGGTATTGTATTGGCAGCAACACGCCTTCGGGCTGCCATACCCTGGGGTTCTCCTCTCGTCTGAGAGAGAAGACCAGAGTTTGATTCCTTCTGTTCTGGTTGCCACAAAGGCTTGGACAGCAAGGAATTGACACCAACAACAAATCCGACGAAGAAGATCCAAAGAAAAAACAGATCTCCATTAGGCTATCGTTGTGTGTATAGAATGAAAATCCAAGAATATAATAGATTTCCATTATAACTTGTAAGAAAGTCTAAGAAATGTAATAGACTTTTTTGATGATATGGGAATGGAAATGATGATTCTTCTATGATCAATGATTTGTATCTATCTGGATGTAATATGGACATGATAGATAAATGAAATCTTATTTTCTGTTTTAGAGTATATAATACTATCAGAGGTAATATGGACATAAAAGTATATGTGAACTCAAAAGAAAATTAGATTAATATCTATACAGAGGTCAAATAGAAGTGATAGATAGGAAAAGTAAGTAGATTTAGTATTTATTCAGAGGTCATGGAAACATGATAAATAGCGAATCCCACTTTCTAATCAATTGATAAAATAGAAGATATAAAATTCCTTTCCCAGGAGACAAGAAATCATCTTAACCAAACCTTGGTAGCTGGGGACTAAGGAGACAGATGTCATGAACATATGGGTCAAAACGATGGACGAACCAACGTATTTTTCGGGAAAAGAAAACATTGATTCGATTCTATGTTGAAATGAATGAACCCGATGGAGCGAACGGACAGGTCTTTTTGGGAATGAAAGGTTGTTCTCAATCTTCAAAGACCGGTTCATCAACAGTCCTCTTCTATAAATAGGCGAGAACTCTCTGTAACATTTCATTCTTATTTCCACTCCTCTATTGGAAATGTCTTCCGAGGATGCACAGCAAAAGAATAAAGTTTCCAGGAAAATTGAGGACGTCACTGAGATGTGTCCCCTTGAGCCAACAGTGGCGGGCCCGACTCAAGTAGGCAACAGCTCTTCTACACCCAAGCCACCACAAGATATCCTTGTATTCTTAGTAGAGCCAGGGAAAACTCCTGAAGAAGAAGCGTCGAGGATGGCTGTCTGTAAATTTTTTATAAGTTCAGGAAACGACGCCTTCTATGCATTGGCTGACTATGTATTCAATAACGAAGGGAGTGGCCCTCGTCCTTAATCTTTTGTCCTTTTTTTTATACATAGTATTTCTTAAGAAACTTGCCATTGATTGGCATCATGAGCAGATCTCCATTGGGCTTTGATAATCGATAGGCGCCATTGGAAAATACGGACTCAATTACATAAGGGCCTTCCCATTTTGCTTGGAATTTCCTTTTACTTTTAGGAGTCATCACCATCGGTCTCCGAACAGCTAATACAAGTTCGCCAACTTTGAATACCCTCTCTTTAACTTTACGATTGAAAGTTCGAGATATGCGGGCTTGATATAGTTCAATGTGCTGTTGTGCTTGAAGACGTTTCTCATCCAATCCTTCAAGTTCTTGGAGTCGTAAGCGATCATTATTCTCTGTAGTTAGCTCATTAGCAATGGCTATTCGTAGAGATGGGATCTGGATCTCTAATGGGAGGACAGCTTCACATCCATAAACCAATAAAAATGGTGTAAAACCAGTAGGAGTCCGGACTATTGTTCGATAAGCCCATAAACACTCTCCAAGTTTCTCATTCCAATCACGTTTATTAGAAGAGACAAACTTTTTGAGAAGTTTAATGATCGTCTTATTGAAAGCTTCGGCTAAACCATTAGCAGCTGGATTATAAGCCGTAGAAGTCAAATTCTGAATTCGATTCTTGTCACAGAATCGATAAAATGCTTGACTGGCAAATTGTGGACCATTGTCATGAATTATTCGTCGAGGGAACCCGAAGTGATAAATGACATGGTGTTTGATGAAGCTGATCACGTTAGATGTTTTTACTTCCGCAAGGGGAACTGCTTCTGCCCACTTAGAAAAGTAATCTGTTATAGCTAATATGAACCGATGTCCTTTAATAGAAGGGGGATTAATAGGACCAATGACATCCATACCCCATGCTTCGAAGGGCCAAGAGGCTGCTGTAGGATGTAGAAATTCAGATGGTTGATGAATAAAATCAGCATGAATCTGACATGCTTTACATCTTCTGGCGTAGTCTACAGCATCTGCTATCATAGAAGGCCAATAATACCCCATTCTTCGAATGCGGTCTTGTAATTTAGGACCTGGTTGATGAGCACCACAAATACCATCATGAGCTTCTCGTAGTGTTTGTTTAGCTTCACTTTCTGAGAGACAACGCAGTAAGAGTCCATCATAGGAACGACGGTATAGCATATGTAAAGACAAATCATAATAAAACCGAAACGATCGTCATTTGATTGATGCAGCTTCTTTCGGATCTTCGGGCAAAATCCTATGGACTGCATAATCAATGAATGGAGTTCTCCAATCTTTCTGCTGGGAGCTTGACTCTGCAATATAACTTTGTTCAATATACAAATTATTCTTAACACAGAACAAGTCTCGATCCAACAAAGTAATTATATTTTGTCTTCGGATTGGAATAGCCAGGTCTGCCGCTAAACTAGCAAGAGCATCAGTTTCTACTTTTTGAGAGCGTGGTACAAATACAATGAAGAATCCTTTGAATGAAAGGACCAACTCGACTACCACATGATGATAAGGGATGAGATCAGGATTTCTAACTTCGTAAGTCCCCAGCAGAGTCGCCATTTTTATTTCACTTAAGAAAATACCTTGGAGAAATTGGCTTTTGAAAATAAAACGAGAAAAAGTACAAGAAGTACAAATTTGATTCTGGGGAAGTATTGCTATGGAAGTCGGATTCGTAAATGATCACTTTGTTCCTTGGACCATATGATGATGATGAAGATCACTGCTTAAAGTAGAACAACTGGAAGTACTAAGTCACCAGAAAGGTATCGACGCACTTGGGCACTGATGGCGAGGCCGAATGCTTTCCTGCTTTGCTTCACTCTGTTCTGAAAGAAAAGTTGAAGAAGAATGCTCTGGAGAATCAAAATCTCTAAGTTCTGATCTCTGTATTTTCTCTTCTCTCTGTGTGTCTCCTTGTCTGTCTCTCCTTCTTTCGTTATTAGAAAAATAAGTCTATTTATAGACTTGGGCTCTTGTGCGTAAAAACTCAGCAAAAGATCCATCTTTACGCTAACAACTGCCACCCATGATCGAAGCCATCCTCTGCATATGTTGACCTGTGTCCCATCACTTCAGTAAGGATAGGATGCATGTACACACGTTCTTCGAGAAGAGTGGCATGAAAGCCACGTAAGCAAACCACGTTCCAAACTGGTAGAGGAGAATAGGGCGTAAAAATAGCCCCAATGTACTTTGAGCATAAAGCAGTAGATTTGGCATAAAATGGCCTTGACATAGACTTCCCGCGTAAAGTGGTTATTAAACAACCTTGAGCGTAAAAGCAGCTCAAATAGACTTTACGCACACGTCGACTGTTGAGCGTAAAGGCTCGTATAATCTTCGTGCGTAAAAAAAGCCGTAGTGTGAGCGTAAAGTAGCTCAATCCACATACTAAACGACAACAGTGGTCTCTGTGTAAAAACAAATCCCTTTCTGATATATGCCATCATTAATATCTCCATGTCAGAGTTTTCATTAAATGCGAGATTTGACAGCTTTGTCCAACGTAAAAGTGGCTGCTCTGTCCTTGGCGTAAAACCATGGGTGTAGCCCCGAGCGTAAAATGATCAGCCTGCTTAGGCATAAAGCGATTAGCCTAGTCTTGGGCGTAAAGAGATTACCCGCTCTGCTAGGCGTAAAGCAGATCACTTATGAATGAGATGACTCTTTCTTTGAAGCACTTTTTACGCTCCTACACAATCTACTAACAGCAGTTCACAAGATATGATAAAAGCTACAAGACTGTAAATAGATAGTATATACAAGGAAATGATGGAATGTACATGTGAATATCATGGCAAGGTAAGCTGTAAATCTAGAGCTAGAACAAGGCAAGTAAACTGATCATGGCATGTACAAAAATCAAGAAACCATCATCTAGGTGTGTGAATACTAGCTACGACATGTGGCCGGCTTGGGTCTTGCACAAGGTCTACTGGCCTGGTTAATCATACGTGGAGTGTATGATTAACACTCACAAGGTCTACAAGAATAACAAGGTGGATAATGACCACACATCTACACTAGTACTCCCCGTCCCCGACTGGTAGAGTAGATCCAAGCAAGACACGTTACGACACGGGATTCCACGAGAAGGGAGCAAGTCTCCTCGAGAATCGGTGTCCATATACTGCACAAGAACAACAAGGGGCTTGCACAGGATATACCAAGATAACGAGGAATAACATCTCATGTCGGGATCCATAAATACCAATCCGTGTGACCAATGTGTCGAGAACAAGCATATCTACACTAATTACATGAATTATAACAGTTATCGTAAATTGGAAAAGTGTCAGAGAATGTACTCACCTGAAATATGATATGGTACGTCAACCAGAGCAAATGCAGCTTCTCGAGGACCTATAGAGAACAAGACGTATCAATACTATGTTTAGGAAGTAAAATCAAATCAATTTGAATCCTATTAAGTCATTCTAGGTCAAGACGCGTCAAACTAGACTGTACGAGGTCAACCTAAGTCATATTAGGTCTAGCTAGGTCATACTGGGTCAATGCAAGTCAAACGGAATTAATCTAGGTCAATTTGAGTCAACAGTTGACTTTTGGTCAACCGGTCAACTCTAGTCAACCGGGGTCAAGACTAAGTCTAGACGGCTATTTCTACCCATTACCAACCTCTACAACCCATATCCAAGTCCATCTTGGACTTCGATACTCATATCTTGGCCATAGGCCAATTACCTATTTTACCCATAAAAAGGGCAAAATTCTACCTTCGGCGATTATCTAGTTAGCCTACCTACGCTTGATATTTTGACCCGATCTCCCCAGGGTAGTATGATACTATCCTATACATATATTACCTACCAAAATACCTAGGTAACGTGGACATCCGGTCCATGATACGGCCCGTTGCCAAAATTTTGAATATTTCAAGATACGCACTGATACGGCGCGATACCGGCGCCCTACGACCCCGATTTCTACTCGGGAGCCTAACCGCAAAATCTAAATCACGTATTCTAACTCCACGCCAAGTTTCATCGCGTTCCGATACTCCGGGCTCAAATTCGCTCTCTAACTCGATTTCTCCTAAAAACTCCTTCTATCCCTCACTCTAATTCCTCTTCTAACTTCTTCCTCCCATTCTAATTCTTCTCCTCCTTACTACTTCCTATTCTCCTTTCCTATTCTCTTCTAATCTTCTTCTCATTCTCCTAACTTTTCTTCTAGTTCCTCCTTCTAATTCTCTTCAAATTCTTCTAATCTTCTTCTTTCCTCTTAACTTTCCTTCTTCTAATTCTTCCTAAACTTTCTTCTAATTCTTCCTTATATTCTCTCTAATTCTAACTATTTAATAACTAATTATCTATATATATACACACACATATATATATATATATACATATATATATATATATATATATATATATATATATATATATATGGGGGGGGGGTTTAGGGGTAAAAGGCAATGGAGGGGGGGTTTTAGGCTGCTACTGCAGCTGCTACAGCTGCTGTGCTGCTGCTGTGGACAGCAGCAGCTACATAGCTGCTGCTAGTGCTGACTTCTACTTCTTCTTCTCTTCTACTTCTTCACCTCTACTCTCTCTATATATATATATATCTATATATATATCTATCTATATATATATATCTATCTATCTATCTATCTATATATATATATCTATATGCACATTTATATTATCTAATCCATCCCTCTATCTATATATATACATATATATACACACACACATATAGGTATACATATATATACATAGACACACACACACACACATATATATATAAATACACACACACCCTCACAAACACATACACACACTCTCACTCTCACACACTCACACAAGCTCACTCACACTCTCACCACCATTCTCATGACACAAACACCACCACCACCAATTCTCTACACACACACACACAAATACATATATATATATATATATATATATATATATATATATATATATACAAAAAATATATATATATATATATATATATATATATATATATATATATATATATATATATATATATATATATACCACTTAATATATAAACCCCTAAATATTTCTTAACCTAGATTTTCTAGGGAAAACCTACAAATTCATGGGCAAATGGTGGAGAATCTCATTCCCTACAATTAATGTGAAAGAATTAAATGGAGAAGAGTAATAAATGTAGAATTAAAGACATACCTAATTGTGGTTTCTTGTAGGGAAGAAAGAGTTTGAAGAGAATGGAAATTTGGAGAGAAAGAGAGTGAATGTTACTTAGTATAGAAGAAAGAGGGGGGCTCTCTCTTGTGGCCGGCCAGCGGGGGGGGGGGGGGGGGGGGTTATTGGGTTTTGGGTGGATCCAATAACCCTCCAACCCAATAGACTTGGTTCAAGTTGGGTTCGGTTTGTTTCGGTTTGGTTCGGTTTAACCCTAACTAACTAAATTAGCCTCTATAATGATTAAGCCATAGAAGTTGGGTAATGATTTCTAGCCTAATTATGATGGCATGTGGGCCAAGCCCAGCTAGTAAGTGGGTCCCACTAGGGTCCAGGCTACCCGGGTCTCCAATTTGAGTCCGAATTGGATAAAATCCAAACCAAACCAAATAAATCCCAAAAAAATCACATAAAATAAATAAAAATTCCTAAAAATTATAAAACTTGAAAAATGATGAAAATACCCCTAATTTGAAAACTGGGGGTGACAAATCTATCCTCCTTAAAAAAATTTCGTCCTCGAAATTGAATGAGAACTAACACAGCAATCATGAATTGAACAAGGAAAGAAAAAATAGAATTTTATCTCAAGGCTCGAAGAGATATGGGAATCGCTCCCGCATGTCGTCCTCCCTCTCCCAGGTGGACTCACCTGGAGAGTGGTGTCTCCATGCAACGCGAACCAAGGGAATGACCTGGTTTCGGAGCACCTTCTCTCCTCGGTCAAAGATCTCGACCGGCTTCTCTGGATAGCTGAGTGTCGGTCCCACCTCGATCTTGGAGTGGTCTAAGACGTGACTGGGATCTGCCACATACCGTCTCAGCTGCGACACGTGGAACACACTGTGCACTCCCTCTAGTACGGGCGGTAACTCCAGTCGGTAAGCCACTGCACCGACCCTGCCCAAGATACGGAATGGTTCGATGTATCGTGGACTAAGCTTTCCGCCGCCACCAAAACGAATCGTGCCACGCGTCGAAGAAATCCGCAGAAAGACAAGGTCAACAACCTAGAACAAAACACAAGACTTAGAGCTTGATCTAAAACAATCACAATCAGACTCAAGTACTAGAAAAATCTAAACTATACCTCAAACTCTAACGGCCTCCGGTGGCTATCGGCCCAATGCCGCTGCCTATCCTATGCCACCCGAAGTCTATCTCTGATAACCCTGACCTTCTCTACAGCATCCACTACCATCTCTGGGCCAAGCAAAACCCTCTCGCCGACATCATCCCAAGACAAAGGAGTACGGCACCTCCGTCCGTATAGAGCCTCGATAGGTGACATCTCTATACTGGCTTGGTAGCTGTTGTTGTAAGCAAACTCTACCAAGTGAAGGTGGTCCTCCCAAGATCCCCCGAAGTCCAAGACACAAGTACGCAGCATATCTTCGAGGGTCTGAATCGTCTTCTCCGACTGCCCGTCTGTCTGGGGGTGATATACTGTACTGAACTTGAGCGATGTGCCCAAGCTAAGCTGCAAACTCCTCCAGAAGTGGGAAGTGAATCGGCTGTCCCGATTCGAGACTATACTCACTGGAACCCCGTGCAATCGGACTATCTGCCGCACATACATCTCGGCCAACCTCTCCGTCGACAAACCCAATTTGAAAGGCAAAAAGTGGTCCAATTTGGTCAATCGATCAACAATGACCCAAATCGCATCCTTCCCTCCTGGCGAGCGCGGAAGCCCAGATACAAAGTCCATAGTGATATGCTCCCACTTCTACTCAGGAATGGGTAGTGGCTGGAGCAATCCACCGGGTCTCTGCCTCCCGACCTTCACCTGCTGGCACACTAAGCATCTCGAAACGAACTGAGCCACATCTCATTTTATGCCATGCCACCAAATATGCTGTCTCAAGTCTCTATACATCTTGTTGGCTCATGGATGCATAGAGTACTGAGAACGGTACGCCTCCTGAAGAACCTCCTCCCGAAGTCCTCCGCTCGGCATGCACAATCTGGTACCATGCCTCAACGACCCATCCCCTGCTATAGAGAACTCATCCAACAGTCCTATCTGGACCTGCTCCCTGATGACCCTCAGAGCCTCATCCTCAAACTGAGCTGCCTTGACCCTCTCCATCAGCTCCGACTGCACCTACAGACCCCACATCTGCGCCTCGAACCCAGGAACTATCACCTCTATACCCAAGCTCTCCAGATCTGCCAGAAGGTGACGATCCATCGTCAAACACATGGCCACGGGATACCAGCTCAGAGCATCCACGACCACGTTGGCCTTCCCTGGATGGTACTGTAAGGATATATTAAAATCCTTCATCAGCTCTAACCATCGCCTCTGCCTTATATTCAGCTCCTTCTGGGTAAACACGTACTTCAAGCTCTTATGGTCAGTATAGATCTCCATACGCTCTCCGTACAGATAGTGTTTCCACAGCTTCAAAGCAAAGATGATCGCTGCCAGCTCCAGATCGTGGGTAGGGTAATTCCTCTCATGAGGACGTAACTGCCTAGATGCATAGGCAATTACCTTCCCGTGCTGCTGAAGCACATAACCCAAACCCCGTCCTGAAGCATCACTGTAGATCGTATAACCACCAGATCCAGATGGCAGCGTCAAGATAGGAGCTGTAGTCAACCTCGCCTTCAGCTCCTCGAAGGCGGCCTGGCACTCATCGGACCAAACAAACTCCTCGTCCTTCCTGGTAAGGCGGGTCATCGGCTGGGCAATCCTGGAAAAGTCCTGCACGAACCTCCGGTAATAACCTGCCAGACCTAGAAAACTCCGAACCTCTGCTACTGAGCTCGGCGTCGACCAGGACTCCACCACAGAAATCTTCTTCGGATCCACTGAAATCCCCTCGCAAGAGACAACATGGCCTAGGAACTCCACGCGATCCAAGAAGAACTCACACTTGGACAGCTTCCCATACAGCTGCTCCCTCCTTAGAGTGTCCAACACAATCCTCAGGTGCTCCTCGTACTCCTCTGGCGTCTTCGAATAGATGAGGATGTCATCAATGAAGACCACCACAAACTTGTCAAGGTACTGGTGAAATACCTTGTTCATCAAGTTCATGAATACCGCCGGGGCGTTTGTCAACCCAAACGGCATGACGGTATACTCATACTGGCCATAGCGAGTCCGAAAGGCAGTCTTCAGAATGTCATTCCGATTTACCTTCAGCTGATGGTACCCGGTACGCAAGTCGATCTTCGAGAACACCCTCGTGCCGCTCAACTGGTCGAACAAGTCATCAATCCTCGACAAAGGATACTTGTTCTTGATGGTAAGGTTGTTGAGCACCCTGTAATCAATACACAGATGTACCGTACCATCCTTCTTGGGGACGAAAAGAACTGGTGTGCCCCAAGGTGAAGAGCTAGATCGAATAAAGCCCTTATCCTCCAGCTCGTCGACCTGCTTCTTCAGCTCCGCTAACTCGCTATTGTTGATTCTATAGACGCGCTGGGAGATAGGCTCAGCGCCCGACACTAGGTCTATAAAAAACTCAACATCACGATCTCGCGGCATCCCGGGCAGCTCCTCAGAAAAGACATCCAAGAACTCAGCAATGAGTGGATGTGGCAACATCGGCCCCGCCAACAACGCTCTGCAGAATCCATCTCCCTGCTCCACTGTACCCCCGGTGAACTCATACTCCGGCTCTCCTGACGGCCTAAACATAATTTTGCCCCCTCTGCAGCCAATGCTAGCGTGGTGCATGCTCAACCAATCCATATCGAGTACCACATCGTAACTCGGAAGTGGCATTACGAGCAAACACGCACTCATCTCCCGGCCTCTCAAAGAAACTCTCCGCACCTTGCAAACATTATTAACTAGGATGATGCCATTCCCAGTCATAATCTTGCAAGTCCTACCAAGATACTCAGCAATAATATTATGCCTAAGAGCAAAAGAAACAGACACAAAACTGTGCGTAGCACCAGAATCAAACAAGGCTAAAGCTGGAAAAGAATCGAGCATAATAGAACCTGTAACAACATCTGCAATAGGCTCCATCTCCTCGGCTGCAAGAGCAAAGGCTCTACCCTGACCACCCTGCTGCTGGTGGTACTGAACAAACCGCTGGTGCTGGGTCAGAAGTGGACCCCTCGGCTGCACTGCAGGTACTCTCGCCGGTGCCCCGTGAGCTGCTACTGCTCCACGGGCTACCATGCGAGGGTTCCCAGGACAATCCTTCAATTGATGTCCAGCCTCCCCGTAGTAAGGGCACAAACCCAGCCTCTTACGGCAAACCTCCCAGACGTGACCAGGCCTCCTGCAGAAGTGGCAAGGAGCCCCATGCTTAGCCTGCCTCGGCTGAGTGTGCTGCACCTGCTGAACCGGTGCTCGGGTCTGAACCTACGGCTGGTGATGCTGGAAAGAACGATGCTGAAGCTGAGGGCGCTTAGCAGCCACTGTGCTGCTAGTAGCCCCCGAGAAATGATCACGCTCCCTCTTAGGCTTCAAGCCCCACTTCCGCTCTACCTTGCGGGCCTCCGCATAGATCTGGGTATATGTCTCATAGAAGGAGGGAATGAGGTGCTTGATATCCCAAGCGAGTCCCTCCGTGAACCAGCTTGCCCTGATCTCCGGGTCTCGAACCATGTACTCTGCGTATCGGCTCAGACGGCCGAACTCCACGACGTACTCCTCTATGGATAAACTGTCCTGCTGCAGATCCTGGAACTGTCGCACCAGGTCAATCTTGTCCGTAGGGGAAAAGAACATCTCCTTGAAGAGGAGCTTGAACTCTGCCCAAGTATGGCCCTCTCCAGCTAGGGCTGGCTCGTTCCTGAACCAGGTGCGTGCAATGTCTAGCAACTGCAAACCTACCGCCTCGACCTTCAGGTCGTCAGCTAGGCGGGAGGCCCTCATCTGCCGTTCGATATCCTCGAGCCAATCATCTGCATAGACCACACCCTCGGTCCCGCTAAAGTCACGGGGCTCGAGCTTCTTGAAGTCCTGGATATCCCCGTACCTCGTACGCGTCCCCGGATGAGGAGCCCTCTGCTCCACGGCTGCAAGGGCCAACTGATGGGCATCCTCCCTGCCCTGACGCATCGCGTCTGTCTGCCTCTGCTGAGCCTCGGCCTGGGCTCTCTGAGTCTCCAGCATCTGCTGGAAAAAGGTAAGCATCTGCCCCATATCTGTAGGCAGAGGAGATGGAGGTGGAAGTACGTCTGCAACTGGCGGAGGAATCCGCTGTGCAGGAGGAGGAAGAGCGCCCCCGACAGCTCCCGGCACTACGGGAAGAGCACCCGCAACCCCAGGGACTGTCATCGAGGTAGCTGGAGGAGTACCCCCGAGAGCCCCAACAGAAGTTCTATCTGCGGGGGAAGTGACCGGAGACTGCCCGCCAGAGGTGGCAGACCTCTCCGTCTCCCCGTGCTCCTCGTCAGGAGATTAAGTCATCACTATCCTAGAGACAAATTGAAAAAAAGATATCAATATGGCACATGAAGGCAATATCAAAGGAGGACAGCTAGAATGCAGTAAATCAATATCAAAGACGGTAAGCAAGATAAGCAAGAAAAGATCCTACTGTGATTGAATACTCTTAGCCTACTACCTCCAATGTGTAACACAGGCTCGTAGTCAACACTCTAAGACGAGTGCCGCCACGACATCGCACTAATTGCGACCTCAGGACCTGCGTGGGCTACCACTAAAATGTGTCACGACCCGCACCCGCTAAAAGGGCACGTGACGTGACAACGCCCAGCCCTCACCAAAAAATCGGCGTAGAACGCTGTAGATTTTTCTACTCTAAACAGTTTATATATATAACAAAAACCTGTCGAGAATATGGTCAACTCCGAACAGAGGACAAGCAATGAATATATATATGAGTACTCAATCACGACTCTAAGATAACAAAGTAAAGACTGAAAGATAAAGACAACAAGACGATAATAAAATAATAACCTGTCAAGTCCAACACAAGAATATGTACAAGTCCAAGTCTCTAATACAGTCCATAATAATAACAGTCTCAAAAGTAGCTGGAGACAATGTCCAGTACAAAAGACCGACTCTAACTAAGCAATAGGTAGGGTCTCATCAGGCGGAGCTAAGCCCTGCTGGACCAAAGTCTCCAACTCTATACCCACTACGTCATCCGGACCGTAGTAGGTGCAGTAGTCTCCCTCATCTGCATCTGTAATATTTTTAACATATCCTGTCAGGATGGAACGCGTACAATCTACTAACAGCAGTTCACAAGATATGATAAAAGCTACAAGACTGTAAATAGATAGTATATACAAGGAAATCATAGAATATACATGTGAATATCATGGCTAGGTAAGCTGTAAATCTAGAGCTAGAATAAGACAAGTAAACTGATCATGGCATGTACAAAAATCAAGAAACCATCATCTAGGTGTGTGAATACTAGCTACGACATGTGGCCGGCTTGGGTCTTGTACAAGGTCTACTGGCCTGATTAATCATACGTGGAGTGTATGATTAACACTCACAAGGTCTACAAGAATAACAAGGTAGATAATGACCACACATCTACACTAGTACTCCCCGTCCCCGACTGGTAGAGTGGATCCAAGCAAGATATGTTATGACACAGGATTCCAAGAGAAGGGAGCAAGTCTCCTCGAGAATCGGTGCACATATACTGCACAAGAACTACAAGGGGCTTGCACAGGATATACCAAGATAACGAGGAATAATATCTCATGTCGGGATCCATGAATACCAATCCGTGTGACCAATGTGTCGAGAACAAGCATATCTACACTAATTACATGAATTACAACAGTTATCATAAATTGGAAAAGTGTCAGAGAATGTACTCGCCTAAAATATAATATGGTACGTCAACCGGAGCAAATGCAGTATCTCGAGGACCTATAAAGAACAAGACGTATCAATACTATGTTTAGAAAGTAAAATCAAATCAATTTGAATCCTATTAAGTCATTCTAGGTCAAGACGCGTCAAACTAGACTATACGAGGTCAACCTAAGTCATATTAGGTCTAGCTAGGTCATACTGGGTCAATGCAAGTCAAACGGAATTAATCTAGGTCAATTTGAGTCAACAGTTGACTTTTGGTCAACCGGTCAACTCTAGTCAACTGGGGTCAAGACTAAGTTTAGACGGCTATTTCTACCCATTACCAACCTCTACAACCCATATTCAAGTCCATCTTGGACTTCGATACTCATATCTTGGCCATAGGCCAATTACCTATTTTACCCTTAAAAGGGGCAAAATTTTACCTTCGGCGATTATCTAGTTAGCCTACCTACGCTTGATATTTTGACCCGATCTCCCCAGGATAGTATGATACTAGCCTATACATATATTACCTACCAAAATAACTAGGTAACGTGGACATCCGGTCCATGATACGGCCCGTTGCCAAAATCTTGAATATTTCAAGATACGTACTGATACGGCGCGATACCGGCGCCCTACGACCCCAATTTCCACTCGGGAGCCTACCCGCAAAATCTAAATCACGTATTCTAACTCCACGCCAAGTTTTATCGCGTTCTGATACTCCGGGCTCAAATTCGCTCTCTAACTCGATTTCTCCTAAAAACTCCTTCTATCCCTCACTCTAATTGCCCTTCTAATTTCCTCTTCTAACTTCTTCCTCTCATTCTAATTCTTCTCCTCCTTACTACTTCCTATTCTCCTTTCCTATTCTCTTCTAATCTTCTTCTCATTCTCCTAACTTTTCTTCTAGTTCCTCCTTCTAATTCTCTTCAAATTCTTCTAATCTTCTTATTTCCTCTTAACTTTCCTTCTTCTAATTCTTCCTAAACTTTCTTCTAATTCTCCCTTCTATTCTCTCTAATTCTAACTATCTAATATCTAATTATCTATATATATATACACATATATATATATATATATACATATATATATATATGGGGGGGTTTAGGGGTAAAAGGCAATGGAGGGGGGGTTTTAGGCTGCTACTGCAGCTGCTGTCCACAGTAGCAGCTACATAGCTGCTGCTACTGTTGACTTCTACTTCTTCTTCTCTTCTACTTCTTCACCTCTACTATATATATATATATATATATATATATATATATATATATATATATATATATATATATATATATATATATATATATCTTTATATCTATCTATATATATATATATCTATATGTACATTTATATTATATAATCCATCCCTCTATCTATATATATACATATATATACACACACACATATAGGTATATATATATATACATAGACACACACACACACATATATATATAAATACACACACACCCTCACAAACACATACACACACTCTCACTCTCACGCACTCACACAAGCTCACTCACACTCTCACCACCATTCTCATGACACAAACACTACCACCACCAATTCTCTACACACACACACAAATACATATATACAAATACTACATATATATATATATACATATATATATATATACCACTTAATATATAAACCCCCAAATATTTCTTAACCTAGATTTTCTAGGGAAAACTTACAAATTCATGGGCAAATGGTGGAGAATCTCATTCCCTACAATTAATGTGAAGGAATTAAATGGAGAAGAGTAATAAATGTAGAATTAAAGACATACCTAATTGTGGTTTCTTGTAGGAAAGAAAGAGTTTGGAGAGAATAGAAAATTGGAGAGAAAGAGAGTGAATGTTACTTAGTGTAGAAGAAAGAGGGGGGCTCTCTCTTGTGGCCGGCCAAGGGGGGTTATTGGGTTTTGGGTGGATCCAATAACCCTCCAACCCAATAAACTTGGTTCAAGTTGGGTTCGGTTTGTTTCGGTTTGGTTCGGTTTAACCCTAACTAACTAAATTAGCCTCTATAATGACTAATTAAGCCATGGAAGTTGGGTTAATAATTTCTAGCCTAATTATGATAGCATGTGGGCCAAGCCCAGCTAGTAAGTGGGTCCCACTAGGGTCCAGGCTACCCAGGTCTCCAATTTGAGTCCGAATTGGATAAAATCCAAACCAAACCAAATAAATCCCAAAAAAATCACATAAAATAAATAAAAATTCCTAAAAATTATAAAACTTGAAAAATGATGAAAATACCCCTAATTTAAAAACTGGGGGTGACAGGTCCCATCAATCCTCCTTCTTCTAGAGGACATCGGTTCATACTGGCAATAACCGACTACTTCTCCAGATGGGCCGAAGCTATACCATTGGTGGAAGTCAAGACCAGCAATGTCATCAACTTCATCAAACATCATATCATCTATAGATTTGGTGTACCTCGAAGGATCATTCATGATAATGGACCTCAGTTCATCAGCCAAAAGTTCACCAGGTTCTGTGACGATCACCGAATTAATAATGTCGCTTCGACAGCCTACAATCCTGCTGCTAATGGCTTGGCTGAAGCTTTCAATAAGACTATCATCAAGCTCCTCAAAAAGTTTGTGTCTACTAACAAACGAAACTGGAGTGAAAAGCTTGAAGAATGCCTATGGGCCTATCGTACTACGGTCCGCAGCCCTACAGGCTGTACACCCTTCTTTTTGGTGTACGGCTGTGAAGCAGTTCTACCCTTGGAACTTCAAATTCTGTCTTTAAGGATTGCTATTGCCAACGAGCTCACTACGGAGAACAACGATCTTCTTCGACTCCAAGAATTAGAAGCGCTCGACGAGAAGCGGCTATTGGCTCAACAACATATTGAGTTATACCAAGCCCGCATCTCGAAGACTTTCAATCGTAAAGTTAAGGTCAGAGCCTTTCAGAAAGGAGAGCTCGTTTTAACTGTCACACGTCCTATGACTATGACTCACATAAGCACGGGCAAGTTCGATGCGAAGTAGGAAGGACCTTACATTGTGAGCAAAGTCTTCTCAAATGGAGCCTATCAACTCACAAATTTGGATGGTCGAGTTGCAATGATTCCCATCAATGGCAAGTTTTTCAAAAAGTATTATATATAAATGTAAAAGACATTGCTTGTAATCATCAGACAAGTTCATAAATAAAATTTGATTTTATTTTATCATGAATGATAGTACATAATATCAAGGAAGGTCACTATCATTTTTCTCAAAATTGGGACGAGGACCACTACCGTCCTTCTCAAAAACATGATCGGCAAAAGAGTTGAGAACATCTTTGCTCAAACCCACCAGGAACTTGCAAGCAGCCATCCTCATGGCCTCTTCATCCTCTGTCTTCCCTGGTTCAAGAAGGAAGTCCAAGATGTCCTTTGGCGGCTTGGGTGCAGACGAACCTTTGCCTGCCTCTGTCTGATTTGGCTGGGCCGGCTCGACTGGACGTTCTTCAGTAACCGCTTCAACCTTCGGGATAATTTCAGCCTTCTTGGATGCATCTCTAGACGACATCTTTATGTTGAAAAATGAAAGTGATCATTCCGTCTGATTTTCTGTTCTATTTATAGACAGAGATAATGAAGCGACACATTCATCCGATGGTTCGTTCGTTCATCATATTCATCTGACGGTTTATCCGTTCATCATATTCATCTGACGGTTCGCCCGTTCATCACATTCATCCGATGGTTCGTCCGTTCATCATATTCATTCGACGGTTCGTCCGTTCATTTCATTCATCCGACGGTTCGTCCGTTCATCCGACGATTTGCCCGTTCATTTCATTCATCCGACGGTTCGTCCGTTCATCATCTGACGGTTCATCCGTTCATTTCATTCATTTGATGGTCCATCCGTTCATCCTGACGATTCATTTCATTCACATATTTTGACGAATCATCCATTTCGTTCATATCAGCAACTTGTCATCTTCGATTAAGTTGTCTACTGAAATAATGATATTCAATATATTATATTCTGCCATGTCCACATTATCTCTGAGCAGATATAATTGAATATAATTATTTTTTAAAAATCAAGAAATATATCATGTCTTACACCTCTGAATATATTTTCTATCACTATTATTTATATCTGAATAAGATAATCAATAAATAATAGAGGCACAAAGAAAATATCTTTTTATTGATTGATCAAAATTGAAACACATTACAAAATTACATATCACAAAAAATTGAAGATACAAAAAGTCTTTCTCATTCCGCTGGCGGGGTCATCAAGCTAGTCATCTGCTGCTTTAAAGATTGCAGTCGCTCCTCACGAGAGTCCATCACTCGCCACCTGGCTTCCTCCATCCCAGACTTATCGTCGAAAGTTGGCATGGTTACTAGTCTGCGAGAGATTTCAGCTTGATGAGTTGTGACATACTCATCTCTTTCCTGGGTCAGAGCGTCCAGTTGTTGAACTGCAGCCTGATGTTGTGTGACCTCATCTTCCAGAGCAAGCTGAACAAGTCTTAACTCTTCTTGAAGACGGGCAGATTCTGCTTGCAGCTCAACAACTTTCCTCTCCTTCTCCTCAGCAACAGTTGCTATTGTTTCCACTTGGGAATTATACTCAGCAGACTTAGTAGAGAAAGTGTCCAAGAGAACTTGGATATCAACTTTCGCAACTGCAACCTCTTGTGACATCCTCTCAAACTCGGCCTGTACCAAAGGCTCCACCTCTCCCCGATTCAGATCTTTGTAGATCTTAACCGACTCCTCTAGATCATCCATGATGTGCTCAAGGTAAGCAGCTTGCGCTTCATCACCTTGATTCCGGATGGCAGCTATCAGATAAGAGGTTGGACCTCTAACTGTTGTGAAACTAATATCTTCTCTCCCCATTATCCTCTCTACTAAGGGTCCTAGAGAACTGAAGAAAAGATTGGTAAAGGAACCGATGATGAATCTGTTGGTGGCAACGGCACCAGGAGTAGCAGCTACTCCCATAGACGTCGAAGCAGCAGCAGACGCCTATGCAGATGGACGTTCAGCTTCTTGTATGTGGGTGGAGGTCTCTCTAGATAATGGAGCCATGGTAGAGCTAGTAGCCCCTCCCAAGTGTTCCTCTGCAAAATTTAACAAATACAATCAGTTGACTGTCATTAGCAACTATCAAGAAGAATCAAAAGTAAGAGTGATCTTACCATTGCTAGGTACAGGGACAAGTTTGTCCTCTGTTGGCACAGGTTCCAATCTAGCAGAAGTAGCCTCAGATATTACTGCTTGGCTACTACCTGCCTCAGAGCCGCCCGAAAAATGTCGGCTACCACTAGTTATCACCGTTATTGGCACTATATCAGTGTATGTGGGAGGAACTGGAGAAGATTCAAGTTCTGCATGGATAAAAATGTGATGTCAGCTATTTAATCTATGAAAAGAAGGTTGATAATATCATTTAATACCTTTGGGAGCAGCAGTAGTAGTTTCCTCAGGTGCTACTTCTTCACCTGCATTCGTTTTTGGAGACACATGCACCTCAACATCCTCTTCAAGATTCAGCGTGTCATCAACAGCTTCCGAGGATACATGGATATTAGCGTCCTCTTCTGGATTTAAAGTATCATCAACAGCTTCTGTTGATGTATCTTCATTACTCACACTGTCTTCTAGTGCTTCTTCTCTGTCAGTTGCAGCGGCCGGATCAACATCAACCTGGAGGCCGAAGTCACAGTCGTTCAGAGCCTCGATCACTAATCGATCCTCTTCATCACGAAGTGTTCTTGGTGTAGCCGGAAGTTGGGTAGTCTCCACTGCAAATGTAGGAGATCGTACCACTTCATCTTCTTTCTCCATGGCTTCCTCCATGGTTTCTACAGCCTCATCCCTTCTCTCTGGGCTGAAAGCTTCAGGTTCAGGGGCGGGTGTAGGAGATGATATTGTAACTCCGGCAATAGCACTAGCCACGACCGATGACATAGGTCGAGGAATGACTATCTTCTTTCTCCGAAAGACTATTTTCTTTCTATGTAGAGGTCTCTCTGGACTCTCTACATCTATAACATTGTCTTATCTTTGGATAGAGGTCAGGGTCGCCGCCTCTTCTCTTTGAATTGATTCGGCCTGCTGTCGAGATTGTGATCGGGTCGTGACCCTTTCTGAAGGTTCCAAGACAAGCCTCTTCTTCGCAACTGGAGAAGAAGGTTCATCTATCCTCCTCTTCCTCTCCTTGGCAGGAGATCTGGCAACCTTTAAGGAGATGTGCAATGGCTCGTTGACTTCTTCTGGGAAGTTGGCCTCCCTAGAAGCTTCCAACGGTACATCGGCTGGTTCACGCTCTTCCTCGTTGCCTGGAGCCAACACAACAGTTGCTTCTTTCTTCAATCTGGTCGCTGTCGCGAAGCTGACGGCGAGACTAAAGTTCTCGGCAAAGGTATTCGCCGATGTGTAGAAGATTGAATATGTGTACAGCATCTGCGGGCCATGGTCGCTCTTTGTCGGCATCGAGAAAATTGTTCTGGTATCTCGAGCATTATAATAAGCCCATGCCCGGGCTCCATCAATCAGATAGCCTTTTCCTTGCAGGCATGTTATGGCATTACCCATGTGGAATTGGTCGTAGCCGAATTGACGGGCAAAGCGGCTGGAAAGATATGGTTCCAAATAACATTCATTTTCAAATCTATAAACCAGGTGTGACGGCCTAATTGTCCTCAGCCAATCAAATGCTACACGACCCAAAGGCTACCTCCCAAGATCAACCAGATTTGTAGACATATGTTCATAGCCAGTTGGAGGGAGAACACAGTAGAAATTCTACCCCTTCCCGAGATTCAGAGCACGTCTGCAATCTCTTAGACTAGTGTATATCTATTTACTCTTAGAGAATCTCCGCAAGAAGCTTCCACTGACCGCCCCCATATCGAGGTTCATCAATGAAGGATAGTGCAGAAGCAACCATCCGAACAAATAAGTGTAGGGAAGCTCCAGCCGAGGAAAGTTCCCTTTCTCACCTTTTCCTTTGAGCATTGAATCTATAAACAGGCGGAGACCAGCGTTCACTTGGCAGGTCATTATCGATAAAAGATCCATCCGATAGCCAAAGACTAAACGGATGGCAGCAAAGAGCACGCCGCGATGGAAGCGATCTACGGCACTCGCTCCAGGGATGACGAATTATCGGAGCCAGTAGGTGAGGAAACCCGCCAGCTGGGCTTCCTTTGACATGGTCCTATATCCCATTCTCATGAAACTTTCAATAATATCTCCTGTCGTGAAAGGAGGATATTGAAGTTCATCATCAACCTTGATGTCCATTTCCTTGTTTTCCTCCATCAATCCTATTACCTCACTATGGCTGAGTGGTCTGAAGAAGTTAGGGTTGCACGTATCATGCTCCTTAGTCTTCTTCTCCATGATGTGGTTAAGGAAGAGATAGGGCAACCACTTTGACGAGTAGCAAGTGCCAGAGGAACCACTCTTGTAATACATGGAGCAGATCTTATAGTGGCACAGCAGTTCTTCAAAAACGGCCACCATATCAGCATTCTCCCGACGAAGATGATCCAACTCGTCATTGGTTGGAACAAATTCTTCATAGGGGAATTCCCCCATTGGCAAGCTCGAGATATACTTCATCTCAGGAAGAGCTAGTCCAATCTCTCCACAGGGCGTCATGAAAGTCCCTGTCCTAAAGTTGTACCTCTTCGCCAATGCAAGAAACAGATGAGGGTTGGGGTGGAATCCGTATACGGTAAAGTATACCGCCTGGTACAGCTCAATCTCTTTGAGCTTCTCTTTGAACTGAACCAATATCCAATTGGCTATGCAGTTCCATCTTTTGTTATCTGGGTTCACTAGACCTGTCAATCGGATGTCCTGATCCGGATATCTTCCCTCAACCTTCGTAAATTCATTCGCAAAGATCGGTGTTCTAACTGGCAGCAGTAGGGAGGAGTTCTCCGGTGGAATGCAGTCGGGCTTCAATCCTCAAAGCAAGGAGCTGTGACGCTTAGAGGAGCTATAGAACATATCCTTGTTGTTCGGCCTCTTCTTTACACAAATGTTCCCCGTTTTGGCCTGCTAGAGAGGAGTTATGTCCCAGTCCATCCTCCTGGGATAACTCGCATGAGCATAGCGAGATAGGGGGAGACACCTGCAAATGTTTGGTAACAGTATCCTTTTCTCGCCTCTCTGAAAGAGTCTTTGTTCAACTCGAGGCCTTGGCTGAGAACTCTTATCAAGATCCTCACCAAATAGAAACAGAGGCTTCTTATGAGTAACGGCGTCAGCAGTTTGCAAAGGCTGCCCGTTCATCAGACTTAGCAATGTCTCATTATCATGTGCTGTTAGAATGGCCTGTCGAGAAGATGGTAGGGCATACTGAGGAAATATCACATGGGACAAATCCTCCTTAAATTTCGGCTCAGCTAAAGTCTCTGCAAAGACTTCATAATTCGGGTCTTCCCTAAGGTTGACTGCATCAAACAAACAGACAGAATTCAGTACATATAAAATCAAAGATTCTGTTCAAAAGATTAGCAAATTACGCAAGCATCAGATTGTGCTATGTGCATGGCATCAGATTGCGCTAATGCAGTCTACATACGCAAAATATCCAGTTGTGCCAATATATCTACTTGTGCAAGTCATCAGATTACGCTGAGCAACTTGTGCAAAGCATCAGTTTGTGCTGGACAGACTTGCACAAATGGGCAGATTGCGCTGAACATTTGCGTGCGCTTTCCACCGATTGCGCAAGAAAATCGTTTTCATAAAAATAAAAACTATTGTGTTCGTGCAACCAAAACCCTAAACAGGGCGGCACAATTCCATCAAATCTCTAAAAAGAGATTCGACAATGTTAAAGAACCCTAAAAAGGGTGTTTTTGATCGAAGTTCATCGACTACCTTGCAGCGCAGGGTGACCGACTTCGTGATGAGAAATTCGAGGCACAGCCCGAGTCGAAGACTCAGCGGGGGCTTTGTCCTTCTCGGCGACGGAGCGTTTTGGAGCCATTGATGTCGAAGAAGAAGAAGGAGAAGAGTCAAAAATGGCACAGGAGATTTTTCTCTTTCGAACAAGTGGAAACAAGTAAAGAATGACAGAAAAAAGAATAAGAACTATTAATAGTTTTTCAAAAGTAACAGTCACCTTAGATTGCGTCGAGAAATTAGGAGCTGATTCCTCCAAACGCAGTCAAGGCATCACTTGCGCAACTTGATTTTAAAGTCGAAATTCAAAGTATTTCGAAACTTTGAATATTTTCAAATTTTGAAAACTTTGAAGGGGGTCTTGTAGGTCCTAAAAATCAAGTTGCACCATCAAAGAAGTCATAAAAATCAAATTGTGCATCTTTCAAGTGAATTGTGCAGGAAACAGATTGTGCAGCAACTCAAGTGCGCAAGATGAATTGCACACACATCCAAGCGTGCAAGCTGACGTGGCCTCGTCATCATTATCTGACAAAAAATCAGATCTTCTGACAGCTGACAGCCCGAAGAACGAGAAAACTGTTCGTTTCTCGTGCAGCACAGCGTTCGAGAATAGTTGTACAGCCAGCACAATCTGCCAGACTCTCTGCAGTATAATTCAATCCCAGCGCAGTCTGAAGCCAGTACAGTTCATGTGGCGCACTCCATCAAGACAACTGACAATTTACACGTGGCTTACATGCCATCAATTGCTCACCATATGGCAACCGTCTGTACACGACCAAGCTTATTTCAATCAAACAATGCCATGCGTCACATACTGTAACACCAACTTTTCTAAAATGAGGATAATTTTGAACTTTTATAATTTTGATTAATCGATAATAAGATTTAACTCATGTTGTGATTTTTGGTAATTTTTTTAATTAATTTAAAACTATTAAAAATATTGAATTATGATTTTGATGGTTAACTAGTTAATCTCTAGTTTTGCTAAGCTTAGAGACTAACCATGGGGACCTAACCATGTGATTAGAATGACTATTTACAACTTTTTAGGCTAAGGGTATTTTTGTCATTTTGTGACTTTTGAATTATTTAAGATTTTGACTAATTGGTGAATTTTAGATTATTTTAATAATATTTAAATTTATATATTATAATTTTGGTCATTTTTATATTTTAATATTTTGGGAAAATTTTATATTTTTAATATTGTTTTTATTGGATTTGTTTAGTCGGGTTTGAGTTTCGTCTCGTTCCGACTTGTATTGTGACCCGGGTAGCTTGAACTCTAGATGAGACCCAATATTAAGTTAAGCATGGCTCACAAGACCCAACATTAAGTTAGTTAATTAAACTAATTTTTATCATGTTAGAATGGTTAAGTTAGAGACTCAAAACTAGATCATTTTGACCCCAAACTTGAACCTAGTCTAGACTTAACCATATGAGACTAGAGACGGGCAATTAAGACATTTTCCATTAGCCCTAAGGGACTCTTTATGGCAGCCAACTTTAGGAGAGAATGATTCATTTCATTCATTATAATCTTGCCTCTTTTATTTTTCTTTTGTTCTTCTCCAATTTTAGAGAGCCTTCCCATTGATTTGATCTCCAAATCAAATCATTCCTTCACCAAACCTTCCCTCAATCATTCCCATTCTCCAAGGAAAGGGTGCTACCAAGGATTGAAAGAGGAGTGAAAGGAGGAGTGTCCACTTTGAGGGATCTTCGTATCGGAGCCGTGTCCTAAAGGATTTCATTGGGATTCTACTCCCAATAGGTAAAACCCATCCTCTAAATCGATTTCCTTTGCATATAAATTAGTTTTGAATCCTTAGGATCCATCCTCATACATGTGTCCCATTTAGATTCAAATTTGAGGCCATTTGGAGCTCTCTTGAGGATTTTAGATATGTGTCTTGTGTCCTACTTGATAGATCCCAAATTAGGACACCCCATGTGTATGTATGTATGATAATAGTTTAAATAGATATTTAAATTCAGTTTTATAATGGATAGAGAGTGGATTGATCTTTGTTAGGATGGTTAGAATGAGTTTCATTTGGATACATATGTTTGTATGCATGTATCTTGGCCTATATGTGTTCTTTTGTCAAATCCGTCATAATTTTTATCCACGTTTTTATTAACCAAAACAACTTAGAAATGTCATAACTTTTAGCTTAGAACTACAATTTATCTCCCATTTTTTTAAAAGAACCGTATCGAAGTTATCTTTCCAAATATATATTTTAATAAGCTAAATTCTTTCTGTAACTTTCTGTAGAATTATTTGAGTATCAGCTGTACGAAAGACGAACGTGTTTCGGTATTTTCGTGATTCTGGGAGCTTCCAGACACAAAAATGCGATCCGTTTAAAGTTTCGGAAAGCTGACACAAAGGGCTACGGCATACTTTAATCCTAGAATTTAGTGAATGCCCAATTGGTACAGTATTGGTTTTAAGTAGAAGAGTGACTATACGATATATGTATTTTGTGTAACCTATGAGCCTATGTAGTATGGATATTAAATGAATATAGAGTATGTAATGCATGATATGTTAGATGAATAAAATGATATATATATGATATATATTCTCTTTACATTAATGTGTATATATGGTTGAATGCAAGCATGTAGGAATGCAATTAATATAATGCATATAAGCAATGCATGAATGAAAGAATGATATACAATGTATGCATGAAAGTATATAATGAATGCTAGATATGAATGCAAGATATATATGTAATGATAGATATGAATGCATAATGTATAAATATTGTAATGCAATATATAATGATAACATGTATGGTAATGTAGAGTATATGATGCAAGCATGAATGAATGGAGAAAATACATGTATATAGATAATATAGAATATAATATATGAATGCAAGCATGCAAGATAATGTATTATATCCATATATGATGTATTCAACTTAAAGATAATGTAATATATGAAAGGAATGAATGATAATATATAACATGATATGTAAGGTAATGCAAGGTATGAAATATATGATGTGTGCATGTTTGTATGTCTCTATGTTAATGTATGAAATGATATGAATATGCAATGTATGCATATGTATAAAACATGTAGGTAATGCATAGATGCATGAATGAAATGAATGTTTGCAATATGTTAATATAAATACAAGTATCTAATATGCATGAATGTAAGTATAATATAATACAAGTATACATGTATGTATCATGTAAATGTAATATACATGATATGTATGTATGCATGTATACAAGGTAAGTATGTATGTATGTATTTCTATAAACTGAGTTAGCCTATAACCTTTTACACACACGCATTCATACACCCTTTGACATCATGTATCCCATGTCACATACACCTACCTATCACTAAATTTTAGAACATTAACACATATCCTTTCACACACATGCCAAACACACACATACTCACTTACTCTTTTACCTCTCTTTCTCTCTCTATATATATATGTATGTGCCTATATATATAGCTTTCCTATATATATCTATGTATATGAATATGTGAATAGTGATGCATATATATATATATATATATATATATATATATATGGGATGTACATATAGGTAACCTATATGTTATGAGTGTACTACAATATATTAGATATAATTATTGTTATGTGTATATGTGTTTGTGGTTTGGCTTAGGCATGATATAGCCTATAGCCTAGGGCTCTTAGCCTATGGTGTGTCTGTTTGCCTAGTGAGAGTTTAGGTAGACTTGTTTAGTCTTGATTAGGCCTAGAATAGACTAGTTAGACTAGTATAGACTTGTTTGGTTTAGGTTTGACCTAGATGACCTAGTTTGACTAGTCTAGTTGACTAGAGTTGACCAAGTGTTGACTTTAGCATAGTTTGACCTAGACAGCATGTAGATGCATTGTAGCAGTCTATTTTCTTAATTTAGACATATTGTAACTTGTGTTGCTCTGATTAGGAGACAGACACCTCTCCTCAGACAGTACACCCTCTTCGGACATTCAGTTATCAAGCGAGTACATTCTTTGATCATTTCATATCCTGTTAGAATTATTTTCTTGCTTTAGATTACTTTACTTGATGCTGTCACGTTGGTAACACGGATTAGTACTATATGGACCCATTCTTGAGATGTTATCCCCTCAGGGAGCATCGTATACTACATGTTCTGCACATTTCACTTACATGGTGTATCACTATGCTTCACGATTCTTCGATCACTTATGACATGTACTCTCATGATCACAGAGTCTTTCCAGAATCACCCATTTATGGGCATTTCCAGAATCACCCATTTATGGGCATTCCCAGAATCACCCCATTTATGGGCATTCCCAGAATCATTCATTTATGGGCTATCCATGTATCACCCCTTGTGGGCCTTTGCATGGAATCATAACATAACCTGGTTGGATCCTTCTATATTGATTGGGGATACGGAGGAGTAGAAGTAGACATGTGAATAATATCCAAGTAGTGTAGTTCCCAGAATCACTCTATAGTATAGTTCCCAGAATCTCCTATGCCATTCACATGTTTATATTGTACTCTGACTCACTAGCCACTGTTAGTTCTCTACTTATAGTAGATATTTCTATTAAAGTTCTCTCTCCCTATTTACATACTATATTTCTTTCAGATCCTATATCTTACTTTACTGCAAGATTATATTTTCTAACCTGCTATGATCTGTTGAGATGTATTGTGCTCGCTCCTGTCCTGACTGGACCTGTTGATAAATTTTACAGATAGCCTGGAGGTTGCCTGCTAGCCTAGAGGAGACACAGTAGAGGTTGTATAGATAGCTAGGGTTTTGCTTATAGCTTATTTTCGGTTGTCTTGAGTTGTATTTATGGATTACTGTATTTGAGCTTTGAGATATATTTCTGGGTTTGTGTATCTTAGACACTTAGACTTCTATCTGTTGTATCTCTTTTGGATTTCATGTTTTATCTATCTTCCATTATGCTCTACCTTAGATGTGATTGAGTTTACATTCTGCTATGTCACCCCCATTCGGGGAGTATAAACTGCTTAGCATTATATTGTTAGATGTTGTGACCTAGGACAGCGTTCTACCGCCGACACTGCGGCATAGGCTGGACGTACCCACTTCTCGTGCCCTTACTCTAGGGTGCAGGTCATGACACATACAGGTGGTCCACGATCGAGTAACTGCCATCGCAGTTCGCTGCTTGCGCAGTCCAATGTCTGCGCAATCCATCCTGCGCAATTCAGAATAACAAAAAATTAGTTATTTCCAGAACTATATAAATAGAGTTTCAAGTCTTCATTATCAATCCTAGATCATCCCAGATCAGATCAGAGATCATTCAAGTCATCACCAGAGATCAGGAGTTCTTGCCAAAGTACTGCTGTATTCTTCAGAGGCTACCGTCTTCAAAGTTCACATTGTCCAAGGGATAAAGCGATCGTCATTCAGATCGGATTCCTATAGTTGTACTTTCCCAGAATTCTTGTAATCTTCTTACAAAGTTTGTAAAATAAAGATCAACTTTTGTTTTTGCAAACAACATGCATATGGGGACATCTTCCAAGCTGTTCGCGTTATCGAAGACGACGTCACCCGTACGGAAGCCCTCTTCACAATTGACAGATCGTCGAAGAACAGGACTGCCCTGCACTTCACCAAAGCTATTCTTAAATTATGTCTCAAAGTCGAAACCAAATTTGGAAGCAAAAAGCCAGACTGAAATGGGACAACGATGACGACAAGGACACTTCCTACTTCCACGCCTGTGTCAAGGGGCGCAGACTGAAGCTCAACCTCCATCAGATTGCTGATGAGGCAGGAAACATCATTAAAGACCACCGTGGCATCTAATTGGCAGTTGTGAACTTCTACTATCAGCTGTTCACCAAAGAAACTGTGCATAGAGACCCCGGCTTTCTGGCCAAAATCCTCCACCTCATTAACAACATCGACAACAACAAGCTGGAGCTCCTCCCTTCCGAGCAAGAGGTAAGAGATGTTGTCTGGGCCCTCGACGCCCACAGTGCACCCGGAACCGGAGGATTTACGGGCGTGTTTTTTCGCTCTTGCTGGGAGATCATCAAGTCGGATATCCAGGATGCAGTCGTGGCCTTCTTCAAAGGAGCCAGGTTTCCAAGAGCTATTTTCAGTGCTAACCTCATCCTTATCACCAAGGAGGACAATCCGGAGACTTTCAGGGATTTTTGTCCTATCAACCTCTGTACCTTCATAAACAGGATCATCTCTAAAGCCATTGCCACTCACATGACAGAGATCCTCCCCAAAATTATCTCAGAAAAATAGAGTGGATTCGTTCAGGGCAGAAACATCCAAGATTACATAACGTTGGCTCACGAACTGATCACCTACCTGAAGTCTCCGTCCAGGGACGAAAATATTACAATCAAATTGGATATAGAAAAAGCCTATGACAGGCTGGATTGGCAATTCATGATCTAGGTCTTCCGAGCTTTCGGCTTTTCGGAAACCTGGACCAACATAGTGTAGAGATCGATCAGTAACTATTTGTTCTCTATAGTTATCAACAGGTAAGCCGATGGCTTCTTCAAATCCAGCCGCAGGGTCAAGCAGGGAGACCCCTTATCCTCCACAATCTTTAACATCACGGCTGAAGCTTTGAACAGGAATCTGAACAAGTTGTCCAGCATACCGAACTTCCATCATTTTCACACGGCTAGCGGCTGCCCTATCGTCACTCATCTGGCGTACGGCGATGACATTCCCATTTTCTCAGCTAGAAATATCGGGTCAGTAGAGGTGGTCCACAACACGGTACAAAAATACTCCAGGTGTTCCGACCAGAAGGATAATCCTGCCAAGAGTGTTATTTATGGCCATCACAAAATCAGCAGAGAACATACGGCTACACTCTCCAATATTATGCTATTCTCCGTCATGTTTCCTCCAATCTACTACTTTGGGTGTCTCCTTATGTATGGCAGATCTAACACCAGAATCTTCGACGAGTTGGTGAACAGAATCAGGAACAAATTAGCGGAGTGGTATAACGCCACCTTATCCTCGAAAGGGAAAATGATCCTGATTAATCATGTGCTGTCGTCCATTCCCATCTATACCCTTGCAGCGTGCTCCCCTCCTAAGAAGGTTCTCTCATCGATTAAAAACTTATTCAATGACTTCTTCTGGGGACACAGCAGCGGTATCGAAAAACATCATTGTGGAAGTTGGGATACCATTGCCACCCCCACGGTCGTTGGGGGCCCGGGATTTTCGAAGCTGTCACATATCGTGGACGCCTTCTCGATGAAGCTGTAGTGGAAGCTTTGCACCAGTCAGAACTTATGGACTAGATTAATGAAGGCCAATTATTATAAACACCTCCACCCGTCGTGCGCTATCTCCAACTGCAGATCCTCCGCGGCTTGGCTTGGCATCCTCCATGGACACTCTCTGGCTGATTCCTAGATCCGACTGCAGCTGGGTTCTGGCGATTCCTCGATATTCTATGAGCGTTGGGCCGATGACGACTTGCTCCCTAGTCTCCCGGCGGCGCCGGTAAACAACAAGATTCGCGACTTATGGGACCCCGCTAATGATGATTGGAACTGGCATAGAATTTGTGATTGGGTCGGCGTCGCAGATGCATATCGAATTTACGGCAGCGGGCCGAAGATTGGAGTTGAGCCAGACGTGCTGCGGTGGTCGGTGGTGATTACCGGCTCATTCTCGATGTCCTCTGCCAGAAGAATCATCCAGGGACACAGCCCCCTAACCTCCTCATTGGTCCATTCTGGCAGTCCTGCATCCCCAAAAAATGGTATTTTCTGTTGTAGAGAGCTCTCTACAAGAAACTGCCCACTAATGACATCCTCATCACCATCAAAATTAGCCTAGCATCTGTGTGCACTTGCTGCTCAGAGCGACAGTCCGAACCGGTAGATCATATCTTCCTTCATGGGGACCTTTCTACCAACGTCTGAAAGTTCTGTCCCAACATTGTAGACAGGCACAGGTCGACGGGAGCTTCAAAATTCTTTTGGCATCCTGGGCCAACGCCTCTCATGGCCACCAGATCGTCGCAGCAGCCGCCACGTGGGTTCTTTGGAAAAACCAGAACAAAGCAAGATATGAAGGCCATCAGTTCTCTTTCGATCAGCTTCTTTGGGAGACTCTTAGGCAGTGTCGCAAGATCCGTAACCACTGTTCCCACGGCCAGACGGACTTTTGGCGGACTCTTCTCCCCTGACCGTGTCTGGGGCCCCCCTTGTTTTAGCTTTGTGTCTCACTTTTTGATTTTGGTTGGTATACTTGTACAGGCTTCTTTGTGCCTGTCACGACCCGTACCCTAGAGTAAGGGCACGAGAAGTGGGTACGTCCAGCCTATGCCGCAATATCGGCGATAGAATGCTGTCCTAGTTCACAACATCTAACAATATAATGCTAAACAGTTTATACTCCCCGAATGGAGGTGACATAGCAGAATGTAAACCCAATCACAACTAAGGAAGAAGAAGCACGATATGATATAGAACTCGAATGAAATACAGATGATCAGAAGAGTCTAAGTGTCTAAGATAACATCTTAGTAAACATCCAGAAATACAAAGTCTCAACTACAGAGTATGGAAGAATATATACAATCCAAATCTCAATGACAGAAATAAAGCCTAACTAAACTAGTCCCAAGACAACATAAGTAAGATAAAGCCTAACTAAACTAGTCTAGGCAGTAGGGGTAATGTCATCAGCTAGAGCTGGGTCCTCCTGAGAGTCCAGCTCACAAGTATCGTCTAGGGCTGTCCCATAGAAAGTATCAACACCAGCCTCATCCTCGTCCTCTGTAAATAGTCAACGGTGCCCAATCAGGATGGAGCGAGCACAATACATCTCAACAGTTTATAGCAGGTTAAAAAATATAATCATGCAGTAAAGTAAGATACGGGAACTGAAGAAAGTACAGAATGTAAACGGAGAGAGAACTGTAATAGAATATCTACTATAAGTAAAGAAGTAACAGTGGCTAGTGAGTCAGAGTACAATATAAACAAGTGAATGGCATAGAAGATTATGATGAGACACTACGGAGGTGATAAGATGAGATACAACTTGGATATTATTCATATGTCTACTTCTACTCCCCCGTACCCCCAATCAATACAAAAGGATCCAGCCATGTTATGTTATGATTCCATGCAATAGCCCACAAGGGGTGATACATAGTAGGCCCAAAAATGGGTGATTCTAGGAATGCCCATAAATGGGTGATTCAAGGAAGACTCTGTGATCATGAGAGTACATGTCACAAGTGATCAATGAACCATGAAGCATAGTGATACACCATGTAAGTAAAACACAAAGAATATGTAGTATCCGATGCTCCTTGAGGGGATAACATCTCAAGAAGGGATCCATATAGTACTAATCCGTGTGACCAACGTGACAGTATCAAGTAAAGTAATTTAAAGCAGGAGAATAATTCTAAACAGGATATGAAATGATCAGAGAATGTACTCGTCTGATGTCTGAATGTCCAAAGTAAATATATTATCCGAGGAGAGGTGTCTGGCTCCTAATCAGAACACCACGAGTCACAACAAGTCTAAAATGATAACAAGATGCAATTCAATGCATTCTAAATAAATTTTGATCAATCTAGGCCAAAGTCAACTCTTGGTCAACTCTGGTCAACCCTAGAAGTCAAACTAGGTCAACTATGGTCAAACTAGGTCTAACAAGTCTGAATTAGGTCAAAGAAGTTATTCTAGGTCTAAACAAGTCTAGGTTATGTTAAACTAGATTTAACAATCATTCTAAGTCCTAACAAGTCTATATTGGTCAATACACTACTATACTAGGCTATACTAACATCACACATTGCATCCATAGGCTATAGTCCTAGGCTAAAACACACACATTAGGAAACCATATTATACCTATATACCTATACTTATACATCACATTATAGGTACATACATATATATATATATACATACACATAAATACATAGATGCATATTTACATACTATTCACAAGTATCTATACTAGATACATACATATACTACATATATAGATATACATATATTACATATATACATGCATATATATACATAGGTATATAGAGATATAGAGAGGGATAAAAAGAGAGTGAAAAGAGTGTCAAAGTGTGACAGTGAAGGGTGTGTGTGTGTATACATGTGTGACAGATGTGTGTAGGTGTGATTTACATGTAGGGTGTGAGTCCAAGTGAGTAGGGCTGTGTGTGTTAGCAGGAAATAGAGTGTGTGTGCATAATGTGTGTGTTGACTGGAAATGGTCCATGTGTTAGAGTATAAATCTCAAGTTCTAAGTTAACTTAACATCTTATTTCAGTTTCCCCCATTTCAAATCCAGTCCATATATATATATATATATATAGAGATAGAGAGGTGAGTGTGAAGTGTATAGTGTAACAATGTAAATCAAGTCCAATTCCTAATCTATTCTCAGGTTTACACAATCGCCTATATCTCAGGTTTCTACATTTAATCAAGTCTCAGTTCAGTGTTTATAACATTCAAAATTTGGACTTAAACTCAAAATCAGGTTTTCAGTTGGTACCAAACAGGGTGAATGTGTGTACATGTGTGTATAGGTGCTCAAAAATCAGTTTTGTGTATTATTGTAGGACAGAACAAGTGTGTGCATATGTTATCAAGCAGTGTGTTTCATTCCCAAACAGAACCAAGTGCAATAAAGACATGAGTTTCTCTGATACATAGCATGTATCAGGTACAGTGATGGAATTCAAAGCAAGGTAATGTGAAATGCAGTTGGCTCATTTTGTATGAATGCAGTGATATGAAGATGAGGCATGACAATAGGTAATGCAACCAAGTGCAAGACAATTATGCAGTATTCTGAAATGAAGTGAATTAATATAGTGCAGTATGCAATAGCGTAGGCCAATATGATATGCCATGATTTGGGTGAATGCAGGGTTTAAGTGAAGGTGCAGTTGGTTAAGTGTACAGATAATGAAGTGCAGGCAATGTGAACTAATGCAGTGGTTCAGTCATATGCGTGTGGCAGAGCAATGCAGTGTACACGCATGTGCCTAATGAAATGCAGGCATATATCAAAGTAGGCAATGCAATACAATGTGAAGGGTATGTGCAACATAGGTATCACAGGTTTTGAAATATTTCTCAGTTATTAGGACATTCATTCATTCTCAGGTTTATTCATTTCTCAGTTTGCATAAGGAAGCTCAGGTTTGCATGCATCAAAATAGTTAATAAAAGGAAAGGAGAACAGTTCATCAATATTTGGTTAAGGAAAGGAAATCAAACTCACCAATGTGATAGTTATGTGCTTGTGTGTGTCCAAACATGTAGTGAGCAATAGAAAAAAATAGTGATCAACATTGAATCCAACACAAGTATGAGAATCAACTCTCAATAATAAGGAAAAGAAATCAATTCCAGATTTAGGATTTCCTGTCAATTTGATTGACAGTAACTCTTGAGTCAAAATCAGTTGGCAGTTTAATCACAAAACCAGTGAAACCATCCCCAAACAATTCATGTGTACTTAGAAATTGAAACCCAAACTCATGTGTGAACATCCTCGCAGCAACTAATACATGTATATGAATCTAATATTGTCAATTTAAACATCAAATCAGCCCAAAAAGACAGAAATCAGTTTCAGGAATATTGACAGTTAACATAACAGTTCAACATTCAAAAACCCAAATTCGAAATCCCAATTTTCCAATACAATCAAAACTCCACATTGTAGTAACTAACATAGGTGTAAGTGAATCGAACATGGCAATTTAAATCATGAAATAAATGGGTTGAAATACATTTAAATCCAGAAATCGAAAACATGAAATCTGTGTATCAGAGAATGTAAAAAGTTGTCTCGTGCATGCGTGTCGGGTTATTATGGACTCGACACAGAGCTCGAAGTGTGTCGAGCTTGTGCACTCATGTTCGCCAATGATAGGGCTAGGTTCGTGTTACCCTGATATGTGTCTAGGTGTCGCAGTGTTGTTGTTTGAATCGCGTATCAGAGTCAAAAATCCACGTGTACACAGTGAGGCAAAAATCAGTGCGAACGTGATTTCTTCGCGTACACACATCAAGAACTCTTGAAACTTTATATGTGTCGTGTCAATGACTAGGACAACGTGTCTACCAAGTTTCATGACCTGAGTCGCCGTATCGTGTCCGCTAGGACACCCGAGCAGCAGGGCAGCCGCACGACCCCCGTGCGGTATCTCGTGCTGCGTGTCCAAGTGCTAAAACAGTATCCAAACATGTCTAAATTCGACTCAATCATATATATAATTAATCCCCATATATAGGGCTACACAACCATGTAATTAGTTTAGCAAAAATCGAAAATAAAAACCTTAAAGGCATTTAATCAAACACCTACACTACACTTATGATACGTGTCCGATACGGACACCAAACAGACACGAAATTGACCCAAACTTCAGTGACAGCTAGAGGACTCCTAGATCTAGCCCTAAATACAAAGAAAACAAATATTAATGTAATTTAAGAAATTTTACCTATAGATGCAAAAAGCTTGAAAAAGCTCCAAATGGAGGATTCCTCCTTGCTAGCCAAATTATGCTCCCAAATTGTCCCAAAGCTAGAATTAAACTCCAAAATCAGAAAATAGGAGGGTATTAGGCTCTAATGCAAGAAACTAGAGTGGAAATGGATTTAAAATGGAGAATCTATAGAATGGAGAAGAATGGACAAACCTTTCTTTTCCAACTTGCTAATTTCCTAAAGGAGGCTAGCCCTAGATGGAAGAGGCATTAAATAGGGTGTGGAACCCTAGGTGGCTGGCCATAAATGCTAGGATTAGGGTTTTGGAATTTAATCCAAGGGCTCTCATCACATCTAATCTATTCAATGGCTAGAAATCTAGGTTTCCCCGTCTAGTCAAGTTGCAACCTATTCCTTTCTAACAAGTCATGACTTAACCCAACTAACCCATACTAAATAATACTAACCATGGCTAACTAGACTAGCTATGACTAATCTAGGTTAGGTCCAATCTAGGTTAGAGCCAAACACAACACAAGACAATCAATTAAATAATATTTAAATCACACCATTCTAAATAATCATTTTAAATTCCAAAAATATATATTAAATTCAAATAATTCAAAATAACAAAAATATCCTCAAACCAAAAATCATAATATGAAATAAATATCAATAAATAATAATTATAATTACAAAATTTCAAAATTACGCTCATCTGGAAAACTGGGTGTTACAGTGCCTTTCGGGTATACTTGTAAAGGCTTCGGCATCTTGCGCCTTTGTGAATAAAATGGGTATGCTTGGTTAAAATAATAATAATAAATAATATATATATATATATATATATATATATATATATATATATATATATATATATATATATATATTTATATATATATGTATATGCGTCCTGAAGAGGATCACAGGATAGAATCAACGTTTGCGCATCCTTCTCTTCTTTACAAGTTTCTGAAGAACTCCATTAGTAGTATGTACTACAACACATTATCATCACGCTCTATCATGCTCAGAAAGAAGCGTGGTCTGAAAAGTTTTCCTTCAAGAACTTTTTTTCTTTATTTTGATTAACAGATAAAAGAAAAGGGAGAAAGCATGGCAAAAATCAGAAAATTTTCCTTGCATAAATCTTTCTCAACTGAAAGTTTCCCTAACAGAAATCTTTCTCAGAAAAAATAATTCACAATAGAAAGTTTTTTTGCCAAAATGCTTTCTAGCAGGATTTATTTTTCTCAAAACTAGTCCCGAGGAACAAGTCTCACAAGAACTTTTACCAGAATAAATCTTATCGACAATTTTTTTTCTCATTATATAATATTCTCAGCGGATATTTTTTTTCTAACAGATAATTTTCTAGCATAAACTAGTCCCGAATAACTAGTTTCGCATAAATTTGTTCTTGCAAAAATTTCTCCTAGCTTAAACGTTTCTAGAAAAAAAAATTCTCGCAGAAACAAATCCCGAAGAACTAATTTTGCAGAAATACATTTTCTTGCAAAAAATTCTAACATAATTTTTTCTCACATAAACTAGTCCCGAATAACTATTCTCATAAAAATCACGTTCCTTGCAGAAACTTGTTAATTGAAACTTAAGCTCACCTTGAAACTAAAGGTTCATAAGTGAACCCGATGTTCATTGAACCTGAAGTTCAACTTGATACTAAAGTTCATAAGTGTACCAGAAGTTCCCCTTGAAACTAAACTCATAAGTGAACCAAAAGTTCACACTAAACCATAACAAATCATCTCATATTGTGAATTGGATATTTTACATAATTAGTCCATATCTTGGTTTTCCCTCCAATGTAGTGTCGAACTTGAATAAGCTCGAGTTCACTTCATTGAAAGTCTCTGGATGAAATTATCTCAACTGGGTACAATATGTCAAACTCTATTTCACTACAAAGAAGTTGAGAGATACCATTGAGCCCAACAACAAAGCGGATAAAGCCTCGAAGGCAACTGCCAAGATATTTATCTATAAGCAAATGCCAAATGCATTGCAGATGGATACCCTGTTAAAGAGGATCTAAGGGCTTTCTAGGTGACTCTCGAAGATCGTTGACCATCATATTCTCATCTACTTTCCGGAGGCAAAGCATGATTGGGAAAACCTTTGCTTCCAGGATTTTGAATTCGTGAATGAGCGCAATTCTAAAACTTGTCTTATCTCATAACTCTTGATATTATGCAAGAAAAACTTTAGTGAGGAGGATCTCATAGAGAATACCTTCTCAACATTTCATGCCTCCAATATAGTGCTAATGTAGAATAATATAAAATAAAAGCTTACCAATTTTTTGAAACTGATTTCTCTCATGTTGTTCACTGAACTCCTAATGAAGCATCAGGCATGCCCCACTAGCACAAATTTTATTCTGTTGCATAAAGCAAATACATGTTATGCCATACACCAAAACTGACAAAGTCGAAATAGAGGCCACGGACGAGCAAACTTAACCATGTAGAAAGAAAGAGAAATTTGGACCAGTAAAGGGACACCAAGGCAATAAGAACGTCCGGTTAGCTCCCAAGACCAAAATTTATAAAAAAGAAGAAGAATAAACATTCTTCTATTTCTGATACCTCCAACATATGCTATCATTGTATCATAAATAATTATGTAGTGCCCCGCTCCGTGAAGGCACTATATAGACAGAGAAATCAAATTGTTGGCTCAAGAGGAAGCCTTTAAGAAAAGCTCTCTTGTTGGGAATAGAAAACGATTGATGTGGGTGAGTGGAAAATGACTTCACTTTCTGATTCTTTTATGCATAATAAAGAATCCATAAGATTGAATTATGTTGTGTAATGGAAAAAAACCTTGCTATGCTAAAATAAGTTAAGATCATTTCCTGCTAAAGTGGACTGTTGTTTCAATTAAATGAACCATTGTCATACTTAATAAGAAGAAAGAAAGGATGTTTACATATCCATAATCGTATGCTATCAAGAGAGATTTCTTGCTTACTATTTTAGAACTATTACCATTCTTACGTAAGTAAAGATTGTTTATATGTTCCCTTATCGTATACTACAAAGATAGAATTGTATGGAGGTACTTATGATGTTAAAAGATATGATACTATAAAACCCCTAAATTTTCTACTATTTTTTTTATAAATTTGGTAATGATTATTTTTTTATTTTTTAAGTATTGTACGTCGCGTAGTCGTATTGTACGTCGTGCGCAAAAATTCGTTTTTCGAATTTGCTTGACGAGTGCGATTATGTGCGAGCGTACTTATTTTTAGAAAAATATTTTTTCTATTTTTATCGTTTCAAAATAATATATGTAATAATTATTTTTAGCTATCGTACCAAAATTTTCAAGTTTATAATTTTATTTATAAAAAGCTTTTGGTTTATAATAGTTATTAATAATAAATAATATTCTTAATGAATACATATATTTCATAAATATTTTATTAGTTTATTTTTAAATCAAAACATAATTTTTGAAATTTATTAATATTTTATTATTCAAAAAGATATTTAAAAATATTTATTATTTTTGAAATTATTATTATTGGCATTTTTGGAAAATATATTTGGAAATTATTGTGGCCATTTTAAATCTAGATTTAATTTTATGGATTTAATTTAAATAGTATACAGGTAGAATTTATAGATTTAAATTAGAATTGGATTTGGATTTAGATTGATTGTATTGATTTAAATTTAATAATTTAATTGTCTAATTGGGTTTTAAATATTCCTAATACTTATCCAACTGGGAATTCCCACATCCTATAAATAGGCAGGTACTCGTCCATAAATTTCTTACAAAAATTTTTCTCCACCTATAATTGTCGTGCATCGTGTCGGTGTCCATCTTATTCCATAGTTTACATATACATTATCTCCTTCCTCGTGTCGGAAACACCCCGACACAAACAAATTCCTAATCCTAGCCAAGCGCAGCCTTTCTCGGTCGACCACCGTCCTCGACCATCCCTGCAAGCCTCCATGTCACCAGTCCCAACACGACCTCCACGCCGCCACCACCATGGACTAATACCAACACTGCCGCCTCTCCGGCATTACCCCGACCATCTGCCTAAGCCCCGACAGCACCAACCGAGACCCGCCTACACCACCGTTCCCTATCCTTTCTGTCTCCATCTTGTACACCGCCGTGACTCCGAATACGCCACCACATCGTCACCACCACTGACACAGCCGACCCCGTCTCCGCAGCACAACACCGCCACCATAAACGTTCATATCCACCCCCCGACCGACACACCCAAACCACACCGCCACCACCATCGTCAGTATCACAACCACCACCGCCATAAAATACGGCCACCGTCAGCCTCCCAAAATCCCCAAATAAACTAATAAATAAAACCACGACCACCACCACCGCTTACCTCCTTCCGCCGGCGTCCCAACCGCGCAGCCGCGCGCTGGCTTTCTCGGTCGGAGCCGGAGCACGCTAGCGTTGCGCCTCCCCTGGAGCACAGCGGTCGCCCCCATGGTGGTCGCCTACCTCCGCCCAGCCGAGCTTAGTCCGCCGCCGGCGCTAACCCTAGTCGCCTGAGCGCCCCTCCGCGAGCCGACGCCGCCCCTCCTCTTTCTCCCTGGCCGCATCCCTCTCGAGCTCCGCCCCTCTTCGTGCGCTCAGCCGACCGCACGCACCCATGGCCGCGGCAGCGGCCACCGCGCGAGCCGTCCCCCTTCGCCGCTCCCTCGTACGCCACCGAAGCCTCGCGCTCAGCCCACTCCTCCGCCGGACCACCGATCTCTCTCACGCCTCCATCCCGCTCGCAGCCGCCCGATCGAACCCCTCCTCTCCGTCCAGCTCTCTAAAACCCATGGCTCTCTCTCTCTCTCTCTCTGCATCCTCTCTCCCTCTCTCTTTCTTTCTTATTTTCCTTTCTTCTTAAAACAAAGTTCTCTGGTTATTTTTCCTTCAACAGAGAAGAGAAGTTGTTCTCGAGTTTCTAATTTATTTTATTTTATTATTTATTTATTTCTAGTTATTTAATTTTGTTATTTTGATTTGTGTTTTAACAGTAATAAGCATTGACTAGAAATTATAATTACTTATTATTATTATTTTCTATTGCTATTATTATTATTATTTTATTTCTATTGCTATTATTATTATGTTATTATTATCATTAGTTAATAGTTTATTTTATGGTTATTAGTATAAACAGTGATTTGTGATTATTATTAGAATAGTTATTAGTATTTTAAAATTATATGTAAAGCTATTTTTAAAATATGAATTATAGCAACAGAATATATATATTCTCTAGTTTTATAATTGTAAAATAAAAATATATATAGATAGTTGTTAACAAATTATTTCACAAACCTACATTTCATTTTTGCCCAAACCAATTTTTTTCTTTTTTTCTAAAAACATATTCTTACTAATAATGACATAGCTTTATATCTAAATATCCAATTTTGACAACTTAGTGTTTAGCCCAAAATGATTTCGATTTATCAATGTATTATTCCTAAAAGTTTATTTTACTAATAAAATCTAGTTTCCAAATATTGTAGATATTTTCTAAAATCATATATAATATTTATCGAATTCCTTTAATTATCCTTCTGTCCGAGACCAAACCCATCCTTCCTATTCCCTCGCAAATTCAAGCCTACCTTATGTCGAACCTAACTAATTTGACCCTTCTACATCCAATAGAACTGTCCGTGCCACCATCAGAGGTCACCTTGTGTAGTTGTTGCACCGAAGTCACAGTTCGTGCCACATTAACCATTGCAGTACACCAGGCGTCCTACCAGGCAAGACACCTTGCCATTTGCTATTTATTTATTTAGCTCATATTTCATGCATTATTCATTATTTTCTTTATGCAAAATAAACTGTGATACATGGCATAACCTGTTAGAACTTGCTGTTCATTTATATTTCCTGCTATGTATTATTTTTCTTACACATTAATCCTAGATTTAAGGGACCACCTTGTGTATTGCATTCATAGGCCTTGATACATTTATACTACGTTGTTGTGAGTCACATACAGGACTCGAACATGCGTAATTGGCTGGCCACCAGTACGTATAAGCCGTGCGTTAGGAAATAACTGCTAATAGAGTTGCATGCTAGAAGACTTAGCAGTTATGAGTTGGCATTAGGTGGGGAGAAGATGATTGGAAGTTGACTACCACCCTATCTATCATAGACTCGCTCGCTACTGAGGAACGATAGGTAGACTATATACTATAGACTCGCTCGATACTGAGGAATAGTATATGGTGTTGTGACTTGCTACTGAGGTACTGTACTGTATTGGTATTTTCTTGACTTGACCCGGTAGTCATGCGACCATGAACTGTTCTTAAAATTGCATCCACTTAGAATGGTTAGGCTACCTTATCCGTTAGATATGAGTACTTTTGGTTTGGGTACTTGTATCTGACCGTGGCTTGGGACAATAACTTGTCGTGGATTAGTTCGTCACATCTTATCCACGTTTGGTTGTAGATGTGGCTTACTACTTCGATAAGAAGGTATTGAACCTTGTTGGGGTCCCGATACAATATTGGATTCATAGCATGGAAAGATACGTCACCGTGAATTAGTTTACCATCTCCTGTCCTTGTTTGGTTAGGGAGATAGTAAGCTAGTTCAATAGGTGTGTATTGGACGATGTTATAATTCAATTGACTTACTTATATAAGTAATATTTATTCAGTTTATATGGCATGATATTATGTGTCTTGTTACGTCCCTCTGAGGACCTGGTTATCTCTCCAGGTGTGTGCTCTTGTCTTTCGCTGGTATTCTAGCTCTAGCCGTGATCCTCTAAATTTCTTCGAGGATGATTGCATTTGGATCGTCTTCGCTTCGCTCGCCAAACTCATTTCATTTTCCATGTATTTTTTCTTATTTTGTTGGTAGTAGATTTGTCTCCGCCCAACATATTGTATCAAGACAATTTATTATCCTTATATGATATCTTTTATTCATTTATTTTGTGTGGATGAGATTAGTCATGGTTCTACTGCATTTTACAGCTTACGTATATTTATTATACGGCTGACATGTCTACGTTCCTAGTCCTACGTATTTTGGGACTGGGGCGTTACAAATACGACTTGTCCGTATCGAGAAAAGAAGAGAAGTGTTATTGGCTCTATGATATGAAAATAAGAGAAACGATAGAAATGTTGCTTATCGATAAAATGTTGCATCGTAGATGTTTCTATATGATAGAATGCATATAATGTATTAGTCTCGGACAATTTGTACACAAGGTATAGTCTCTCAACCGGTTCCTGCGGAACTGAGATGTTGAAAAAGAAGCGCAAAAACCTTTCCCCAAACTAAAAAGTACATACAAGAGAACCGAGCAATACAATGCACCAACCAAACACCAAACACAATCAACGCAGGCACAGAGAACTTTTGACATGGAAAACCCTTGCAGAAAAAAACTACGGGACAATCAGAGTCCAACCCTGAGAAGCCTTCACTAATGAAATAAAGGAGTACACCCTCTACAAACTTCTCCCGATCCAACACGGATCCCCACAACACTTGGAAGCCAGAAATATTGATTACAAGGCTACGAAGAACAAAGACGATGAGTAGAAATTATCTGAACACGATCCGCCTTCGAAAACGGTCTTCAATCCTCCTTCTTCTCTCCCAAAGTTGCAATGGCACTCTTGCATCTTTTTTATCTATTTTCTTTAATGTTGTGTTGTGATTAGGGTTAGAAAAAATCATGTATAAACCTCCTAATCTGTAGCAAACCTTGGACCGTAGGATACGATCCAATGGTATAAAAATACCCAGAAATTAGCCTCAGCCCGTCGACATAAAGTTCGGCCAGAACTCTGTGTTTTTGTGACAGAACAGTTCTGGAACCAAAGGGGCAGAGTTCGGCCATAACTCTGCTTCCCCTATTCCAGAAAGTACTCTGGTAGCTCCCGAGCTTCTTCTTCTTCTACGAATGGCCTCATCACCTCCCCGAGCTTGTCCGACACAGAGAAGGCGCTCGTCGCACTTCAGAGTTTTCTCCACATAGGTTGGCAACCCCACCCACTCTAAATTTTTTTTTTCATAACTATGTGGACGAGGTCGTCATCCCAACGATCTTCCTGCAGAAGTCAAACTTTTTCTTTGGAGAATCTTGGTGAACATATCTGCTCTGTTATCATCTGTATGAACCTTCTCAAGCACTACGTCCTTCTTCTCAACCACATCCCGTATCCAATGATACCGAGTCTCGATGTTCTTGGACCGGCTATGAAAGGTCTGATTCTTCACATGGTGACTGTCGCAAAGCAAAGTATACTGCTCTTACTTCAGCTCCATTTCCTGCAACAGCTTTTTCATCTACAGTAACTCCTTGCAAGCCTCCATCCTCGTAATGTACTCTGTCTCTGTCGTTGACAAGGCAACACACTTCTGCAACCGCGACTGCCACGATAGCTCCTCCAGCAAACATCATCACATAGCCCGAAGTCGATCGCCTCGTGTCTACATCTCCAGCCATATTAGCATCGGTATACCCAACCAGTTTCGGGTTGTCACCACAAAAAAAAAGTCTACAATCGATAGTGCCCTGAAGGTATCTTAGAATCCACTTAACCGTACTCCAATGTACCCTTAGAGGATTTGAAAGATATATATACTAACTGTGCCAACTGTACGAGCGATGTTTGGCCTCGTACACACCATAGCATAAATAAGGCTTCCTACAGCTGAAGCATATGGAACCCGCCCCATATCTTCTTTTTTTCCTCGGTAGATGGACATTGCTCCTCAGTTAGCTTAAAGTGAGCCACAAGGGGGCAACTCACTTTCTTCGACCTGTCCATCCTAAAATACTGAAGTACCCGATGAATGTACTTTTTTTGGGACAAGTGTAACAGCTTGGACTATCTCTCTCGGCTGATCTCCATCCCAAGAATAGTCTTTGTTGTGCCCAAATCCTTCATAGAGAAGGTCGTGCCCAGTTGGCGCTTCAACTCCGCTATCCTAGTGGCATTCTGACCCACTAATAGCATGTCATCATTATTAGAGCAATAAAATAATGAAAACATCCTCGGTAAAGTATCTCACAAATACAAAATGGTTTGATGTCATCCGTGCATAACCATGTTCCCCCATAAATGACTCAAACTTCCTGTACTACTGCCTCAGAGCCTGCTTCAGACTATACACGCTCTTCCTCAATCGACAGACCAAATGTGACTTACCCTTCTTACAGAATCCCTCTGGCTGCTCCATGTATAGCTCCTCCTCAAGATCACCATGGAGGAATTCAATCTTCACGTCCATCTGCTCGACCTCCAAGTTGAAACTGGCTTCCAATGCTTGCACCACGCAAATAGACAATTGCTTGACGACTGGCGAAAAGATCTCATCATAATCTACACCTTTTTGCTGACCTTAGTCTTTAACTACCAGCCTCTCTTTGTATCGAGGGTGAGTAGCATCATCCATCTGCTTCACTCTAAAAACCCATCGATTCTTCAAAACCTTCTTGCCTTTTGGCAACCGCACCAGCTCATAAGTAGAATTAGCGTGTAAGAAACTCATTTCCTCCTGCATAGCCTGCATCCACTCCTATCTTTGTTCATCTTCCATCGCCTTTGCAAAGCTTTTGGGCTCTCCCATGTCTGTCATTAGCACATACTTACCCGGTGAGTATCTCGTAGATGGTCGACGCTCTCTGTCGCTCCTTCTCAATGGAGCCACTGGTGCTGGCTGTATACCAACAACCTCCTCCCCTTCAAAAACTGCCTCCCCGACATACTCATCCTCCTGAGGGACACTCTGACTACCATCAGCAGGCTGATGATCAAGTTTGGGAGCAACTCCATGTACTGGCTCCCCATAAATAGATCCTCTGTAATATCCTCTGAAAACTGTTCAAAGCAAAATGACTCTAACTCAGACAATTCCTTAGGCTCAGAAGGCCTCTCAGAATACTGAGTGTTGGTCATGGTCCGATCTTCGACGAATACCACATCCCTGCTTCTATAAAGCTTTCTTTCCATTGGGTCATAGTGTCTATAGACAAACTCATCCCGACCGTAGCCGACGAAGATGCACCGCCTCATCTTCGGCTCAAGTTTGGACCTCTCGTCCTTCGGTACATGTACGAAGGCCTTACAACCAAACACTCACAGGTGATTGTATGACGGTTCTTTGATGTACCATACTTTATCAGGCACATTATCCTGCAAAAGAGCACTAGGAGATAAATTAATAACATAAGCAGCTGTGAGAAGAGACCCCAATAACTACCTGGCAAATGTGCTTCTAACAGCAAATACTGCACCCTTTCCATCAGTGTCATGTTCATACACTCTGCTACACCATTGAGCTGAGGTGTCTTGGGTGGAGTCTTCTGGTGTCGTATACCTTCCTCTCTGCAATAAGAATCAAAAGAACCAATGTATTCGTCGCTGTTGTCGGACCGAACACACAATAACTTCTTGTACGTCTCTCTTAAAACAGAGGCCTAAAAATCTTTGAAAGTAGGAAGCACCTAATCCTTGGTCTTTAAGGCATAGACCCAAACCTTCCTGAAACATTCCTCAATAAAAGTTACAAAGTAAGAAGCACCACCAATAGGTTTTACCTTTATAGTACCGCAGACATCCGAGTGAATCAACTCGAGCAACGTCGGCTTCCTTGAACTTGGATGACTTTCGAAAGACACCCTATTTTGCTTTCCTGCTAAGCAGTGTGTGTACTTCTCCAATATTGTAAACTTGAGCCCTGGAATCACTTTCCTGTTCACCAAGTAGCTCATTCCCTTTTCGCTGATATGGCCAAGCCGCCTGTGCCATAACTCGGTAGACGCATCAGAAACTGCATTCACTTCATGTGTCCCTTATGCTCTCCCCTCAATATAGTAGAGATCGAACTTCTTGCTTCCTCTGGCAATCACCATCAAACCTCAGAAAAGCTTCCACTGACTATTCTCGAAAAGATCGAAGAATCCTTCGTCATCTAATCTTCCAACCAGTACCAGGTTGAAACGAATATCTGGGACATGACGAACATCTTTGATAACTAGAACTGCACCCGTCTTCGCCCTCAAATGTACATCTCTAATAGCAATCGCCTTCGACACATCTCTATTGCCCATCTTTAATACTCCACAGTCGTCTGTCATGTAAGTTGCAAATAATACCCTTTTGTGAGATACGTGTGCTGAAGCCCCTGAGTCCACCAGCCAAGAATTGTCATCGCTGGCGAGGTTTGTAATAACTTCATCACCTACGATGATCACAGCGCCTCCATGTATCGAAGTCGCCGATGTAGTGTTCTCATCTTGCTTTCCCTCATCGTCCTTCTTCCCTCTTCTAAGCGAAATAGTTCTGCTTGATGTGGCCCTTCTTGCCACAGTGTTAATACTATGAGTCCTCGTACCGACCCTTGGACTTTTCTCTGCTCTTGTCTCTGCCACCATCTGGACCCCTGCTTTTGTCCCTTCCGCGGCTCTTTGAAACTAGTGCCTCTGAGTGCTGGGATGTGGATGAAGTACCCAGAGAACATATCCGTATCTCTTCATTCAGCACCCCGCTCTTGGCAAACTCTAGACTGACTACGTCTTTTGGAGCAAAAGCGATCATAGATACTCGTACGGTCTCCCACGATTCTGGCAATGTACACAACAACCATATTCCATGAACCTCATCGTCGAACTTGACTTCCATCAAAGATAGCTAGTCAACCACGTCCTAGAAATCACTCAAGTGATCCGTAATAGATGCCACATCTTTGTATCGCAGACCCATCATCGTCCGAATCATCAACAACTTATTTACCAAGGTCTTCTTCGCGTACAAAGATTCTAGCTTATCCCATAACGTCTTTGCGTGCTCAATATTGGCAACGTAGTTGTATATGTTCTTGTCAACGAACTGCCTGATATATTCGCACACCTGTATGTGCTCGAAATTCCAGTCCTCCTCGAATTTATCAACAGGTCGCTCGAAAGCAAGTACGGGCAGATGCAGCTTCTTGACAAACAACAAATCTTTCATCTTGCTTCGCCAATAATGATAGTTGGTGCCGTTCAGGTTCACCATGCACACTGGCATCGGGTCCATCTCTCTTCTCTGGTTTTCCTGTCAACTCCTAATACCCTTCTGAATTCCATAACCTGGCTCTGATACCACTTTGTTGGAGAAGAAGCACAGAAACCTTTCTCCAAACTAGAGAGTACCTACGAGAGAACGGAGCAATACAATACACGAACCAAACAACAAACACAATCCACGCAGATACAGAGAATTTTTGACGTGGAAAACTCTTGCGAGAAAAAACCACGGGGCGATCGGAGTCCAACCCTGAGAAGCCTTCACTAATTGTAAACCTCCTAAATTTCTACTACAATTTTTTAAAAAAAATATTTTTTGTATTTATTTTGTACTTCGTATCTACACATCGCATACGAGTTCGCATTTGTGCGTAGCGTGCGAGATTTGTGTTTCGTATTTGCTCGAGGAGCGCGAATATGTGTCGAGGTACATATTTTTAGAAATTTTTTTTTTATAAATTTTAGTTTATATGGGAAAGTACATGTTCAAACAAATATGATAAATATTTTTATAAAAGAGTTATTTTATTCATCATTTAAAAATAAGTAGTGATATAGAAATTGTGGTTTATATGAAATGTTTTCCAAATATTTTGCAAAATTGGAAATTTGCTTATTAATATATTTTTGTTATTTATAAAAGCTATTTTATGATTTAATATTTAAGTATTTATCGTGATTTTTGAAATTAATTATTACTATATTTATTTAATTATGAAAATGATATTTAAGATTTTGTTTTATTTAATATTTGAATTATTTTGATAATTTAAATTTGGAAAAGATTTTATTAAATTAAAGAAAGTTATCTAGATTGATTTGAATTTGATTGATTAATTTTAAATCGATTTAAATAAAAAGATGGAATTATCCATCGCGATTTAAACCTCCATAATCCTTATCCAACTGGAAATTCTCACCTTCTATATAAGGAGAGGCTCATTATTCTCTTTTCCAATAATTTATCCACAATCATCTCCACAAATAACTTCCACCATCCTCAACAATGCCGTGCATCGTGTCCGTGTCCCCCTTCCCATCCACTATATTTTATTTCTAATACAAATACAGAAATTCTCTCCGTGTCCGACATGTCGGACCCCCCGGCCGTGTCTCACAGGACACGACACGGCCCTCACCCCCGTCGTTTCTTCTATCACTACCACCGGCTGGCTTCGACCTTCCCCGTACCCTTTTCTCTGGCCGTCGACCCCAAGCCTTGTCCCAAGCCGGCAGCACCCACTCTGGCCAACTCTCCACCACCAGCCTCCACCTAACCCAGCGCAACCACCACCACGATACAACCACGGCCACCACCACCCTTAGCCGAACCCTTGCCCACCAAACCTCCGCACACCTCGGCTTATCACAACAACCACCCGAAACCACCATCAGCCACCGCTCCTTGCCACAACCCCACACCCAGCAACCACCTACAGCATGTCTCGGTCGACACCCTGGCCGAGACAAAATCTTCATTGCTGCTATCTCTATGGCCAGCACCCGCAACCGAACACCCCGGAACCCCGACCCTCGACTCCTTCTACACCATCACCTCCTTCTTCTCACCTTTCACCGCCACCGCGACCGGCCGACCCACCCGAAACCACCACCAAAAATCGGCCACCCGCCGAAAAACCCAAAATTTCTCCAAAAGTAAACAAAACACACTGCCACTGCCCTTACCTCCACGAACAGCCGCCATATCGAGTTCTACAGCCGGCGCTTACCCGGCCATCTCTCCTCGCGGAGTGTCCTCCAGATCCGGAGTACATGGCCACCGAACCGGAGACGTAGACTCGCTCAGCGACCCACTTCCCAGCCTTTCCATCGCGGGATCCTACACCTCCGGCGCCGTACGGCCTGAAGGAGAGCGCTCTGACCTTCCTCCCGCGCCTTCCCAGTCTCCACATTCGAAACCGCCACCACGTCAGCCAAAGCCGCTCTCCGGCCCTCTCTCTCTCTCTCATGCTCGTCTCTCACTCCCGCTCCCACGCCTCCTTCTTTCCCTTTATCCTGCTCCCCAATTCCTCCTCACTCTTCTGCTCGACCAGGGATTGTACTCTCTTTGCTCGAATATAAGGAGAGCATTGCTGGATTGTTGGTATGCTGCTCCTGTTATGATGTTTAATTTGTTATTATTATTTTATTTTAATTTTCTTTTTTTTCTGTTTTTCTATTATTGTGTTAAGACTGTTGTGTTCTTTTATATATTATTATTATTATTATCATAACTATTATTATTGTTTATTTTTACAGTTGAGTAAGATTTATGGTTAACATTAGTATTATAAATTTTAGCATATATATATATATATATATATATATATATATATATATATATATATATATAAATATATATATATACAAATATATATATATATATATATATATAAATATATATATATATATATATATATATATATATATATATATATATATATATATTCTTACAAATTACTACTAATATTATTGGTATTCTATATTTAATATTATTGTATCATTTTGTCAAATTAATTTATGACTCTTCAGTCTGAAAATGGTTCTTTGACAAATTAAGGTTAAAAATATTATTATTATTATTATGTTTCTAGCTATTTTTAAAATATGGTATTCGGCTTAGAGGCTAAATTACTAATATAATTTTGTGCGGTACTTTAAAATAAGCTATCGACCTAAAATATATTTATTTATACTACTTTTTATGGTATTTAAAAATATGGTTATAATGTTTTCTACCTAAGTAAATTATAACTTTTGGCCTACAATGATTTTAAAATATATCAGAAAAATAAAACATAGTTTTTCGAGGATTATAAATAGTTTTCTAAATCATATATTTTTTTTATCCAATTTCCTTGGTTATCCTCATGTCCCGACCAACCCCATTCTTCCTAATCCTTGGACAAACCCGTAATACCTTACGTCGACCGTAACTAAATTCAACCGTCCTGGACCCGATAAAACTGTCCGTGCCATCAACGGAGATCGTCTTGCGTGGTTGTAACATCAAAGTCATATTTGTGCCACATTGATCATTGCAGTACACCAGGCGTCCTACCAGGCAAGATAACTTGCCACCTTACTCTGTGATCAGTTTACTTTATTTTTTAGTTATTTATTTTCAGTTTCATGTATATTGTTCTATGTTTTATATCACTGTGCGTCCGAGTCACACTTGGGTGCAAGCGACCATATCGGTCGTTCATTTGCTTTATATTATTTACTTGCATTCACTTAGCTTAGTGACCACCCATTGATGATGAGATATTGGTATATCTCATATGGCCTTGACACGTACTTTTCTACGTATTGTGAGTCACATATAGGACATGTACTCATATAGTCAGCCGGCCACCGATACGTATGAGGCGTGTGACGGTTAGGAGTAACTGCCAATAGAATTACATGCTAGTAGACTTGGCAGTTACTAGATGGTCATATGAGTCATAGATGTGACTCCATTAGGCATTGGGAGGGAAGAACAGTTCCTTGATGTATGGGCCACATTTACATACTGCAAATGTACCGAAAGCTCCGTTGGAGACACAGGTTTATCCTATTGTACTGATTCCCTCTAACGTTCATGGAACGTTATGGATGTTTTCTTACTGATTCCCTCTGCTCGCCGAACGTTATGGACAGATTGTACTGATTCTCGATAAGAGGGACGATGCCACTGCTATACAGCCCGAGTGCCTATATATGAAGGATTGTTCTTTATTGCATATTTACTATAGTACGGTTAGGTACCCTATTGCATGCATCCCTTATTTTTTATTATATATCACAGTTTATATGGCATGATATTATGTATCTTGTTACGTCCCTCTGAGGACCTGGTTATCTCCCCAGGTGTGTGCTCTTGTCTTTTGCAGGTGTTCTAGCCGTGGCCATGATCATCTCTATTTCTTCGAGGATGATTGCACTTTGATCGCCTTCACTTCGCTCGCCTTCACTTTGCTCGCCAACGCTTTCTTTTGTTATGTATTTCTTTTCATAGTTGGTAGTGGATTTGTCTCCGCCCAACTACATGTATCAATGATAATTCATAGTTGATTATATGACATCTTTTATTCTTTCATTTTGTGGATGAGATTAGTTAGCCTTGGTTTTACTGCATTTACAGCTTATGTATACATACGAGGATTCCATATATTGGAGCATACTTCATATGTATACAGCTGGCATGTGTATGTTTCTAGTGCTACATGGCCAATGCTGTTGACTCCAAACGATATGATCTTTGTTCCTCAGAAGGCAGTAAAAGGCCAAGCATTAGCTGCCTTCCTAACAGCTCATCCAGTGTCGGAATCGTCCAAACTCTACGACAAAATCCCCGACGAAGTAGTGGAATCTAATACTGCAACTGAAGAAATCCCCATTTGGCGAATGTTCTTTGACGGCGCATCAAGAACATGACCTAAAGGAAATATCGTGGCCGGAGTAGGTGTCGTGCTCGTATCTCCTGATCATCTGGTTATACACCGTGCATATTCTCTCGTGGAACCATACACCAACAATATGGCCGAATATAATGCTCTATTAATCTGCTTACAACTGGCGAAGCAACTGGGAGTGGACTATCAAGAAGCTTACGGCGATTCCAAGCTAATAGTTAGTCAGGTCCGAGGGGATTATGAAGTTCGCCATGAAGATCTTATCCTCTACCACAGAGCAACAATCGAGTTGGCGTCTACCTTCGCTGGATTCTTCATCGAGCATGTGCCTCGACTACAGAATATAGAAGAAGATGCTCTAGCCGGTCTCGCTGCTTCCTTGACCGTTCCAACCAACACTCAGCAGTCGATCACAGTATCTGGTCGAGAACTATTCTGTGTGAAAGATGCCTTGCATATTCATCACAGTTGCACGACGGAAACAAGCGTCGATGCTAAAGATTGGAGATTTCCTTTCATAGACTGTCACGACCTGCACCCTAGAGTAAGGGCACGAGAAGTGGGTACGCCCAGCCTACGCAGCAGTATCGGCGGTAGAATGTTGTCTTAGGTCAATCATCTAACAATATAAGGTACCTGTACAGTATATACACTCCGAATGGAGGTGACATAGCAGAATACAGTTTCAATCACATCTAAGGTGGAATACGATAAAAAGATAGATAGGTAAAACTGAAATCCACAAAGAGATACAAGTAGATAGAAGTCTAAGTGTCTAAGATATCACAAATCCATTTAATGTCCCAAATCTTAAATACAGTAATCCATAAAGTAAATACAACTAGAGACAATTGAAAATAAATAAGAAAACTCTAGCTAGCTACTCCAACCTCTACTGTGTCTCCTCTAGGCTAGCAAGTAACCTCCAAGCTATCTGTAAAATTTATCAACAGGTCCAGTCAGGACGGAAGCGAGCATAATACATCTCAACAAGTCATAGCAGGAAAGGAAATATAATCATGCTAGAGAATAAAATACAGGAACTGAAGAATAGCATAAAGTAAAAGAGAGACTGTAAGCAAATATCTACGATATATAAAAGAGAGACAGTGCTAGTGATTCAGAGTACAAGATGAACATGTGAATGGCTTAAGACTGATCCATGACTACACTAAGAGTGATTCATGAATATACTACTTTGGATATTATTCACATGACCATTCATACTCCTCCCGTATCCCAATCAATACATAAGGATCCAGTCAAGTTACGTTAAGATTAATGACTAAGCTACTTGACCCGTATAGGGTGATTCATGAATTGATTCGTGAAGGCTCGGTGATCATGAGAGTACATGAGTCACTAGCTGATTCTCGAAGATTCATGATAATACAAGCAAGAGATACATGATGTAAGTAAAACACATGAGACAAGAGTATCTGATGCTCCCGAGAGGGATAACATCTCATGAAGGGATCCATATTGTACTAATCCGTGTTACCAACGTGTCAGCATCAAGTAGAATAATCTAAAGCAGGAAATATAGTCCTAAATAAGATATGAAATGATCAGAGAATATACTCGCCTGATAACCTGAACAGCTGATAGGTATAGAGGTCCAAACTGAAGCCACAGAGTCCTATTTAGAGCAACACAGGTCAAGATGTATACGAGAGATGATAAATGAAATGTATAATGCATTTGCATGCTGTCTAGGTTAAACTAGACTAAAGTCAACACTTGGTCAACTCTAGTCAACCACACTAGTCAAATTAGGTCAACTAGGTCAAGTCTTAGCCCAAGCAAGTCTAATAAGTCTCACTAGGCCTAACCAAGCCTAGGCTAGCACTCAACAATCACAAGACAATATAAACCACAATAATACATAATATAAAATAGATAATATATATAAATATATACCTTCATACATACATACATATCCACATTACATACATATTTATATATATAGGCATATGTTACATCATGCATATTTACATAGTTACATAGATATATACATTCATGCACATTTACATACATACTTTTATACATTATATATGTTAACATTCATTACAATGCATTATATTTTACTTATACCTTTGATTGATTCATTCATTCATATATGACATTCATTCATGCATATTACATACTTACATACATCTATACATTATATACATTGTATACAACATGTAAAAATAGAAGAGGAAAAAAGGGGGAAAAAACTGAAATGGAAAGGGATGGAAAGAAAAATGTAAGGAAAAGGAAAAAAATTGGACATATACATGCTTGCATCATATATTCTACATTACCATACATGCTATCATTATATATTGCATTATATTATTTATATATTATGCATTCATATCTATCATTACATGTATACCTTGCATTCATATCTAGCATTCATTATATACTTTCATGCATACATTGTATATCATTCTTTCATTCATGTATTTATGCATTGCTTACATACATTATATTAATTGCATTCCTACATGCTTGCATTCAACCATATATATACATTAATGTAAAGAGGATATATATCATATATATATATATCATTTCATTCATCTAACATATCATGTATTACATACTCTATATTCATTTAATATCCATACTACATAGGCTCATAGGTTACACAAAATGCATATATCGTATAGTCACTCTTCTACTTAAAAATAATACTATACCAATTGGGCCTCTACTAAATTCTAGGACTAAAGTATGTTGTAGCCCTTCGTGTTAGCTTTCCGAAACTTTAAACGAATCGCATTTTCGTGTCCGAAAGCTCCCGAAATCGCGAAAATACCGAAACACGTTTGTCTTTCGTACAGCTGACACTCAAATAATTCTACAGAAAGTTACAGAAAGAATTTGGCTTATTAAATTTGGAAAGCTAACTTCGATATGGTTCTTTTAAAAAAAATGGGAGATAAATCGGAGTTCTAAGCTAAAAGTTATGACATTTCTAAGTTGCTTTGGTTAATAAAAACGTGGATGAATATTATGACGAATTTGAGTTATTTTGGACAAAAGAACACATATAGGCCAAGATACTTGGATACAAACATAGGTATCCAAATGAAACTCATTCTAACCATCCTAACTAAGATCAATCCACTCTCTAACCATTCTAAAACTGAATTTAAATATCTATTTAAACTATTATCATACATACATACACATGGGGTGTCCTAATTTGGGATCTATCAATACTACCAAAATACACTCAATTAGCGATGAATATTTAGCGACGAAATTTTTTCGTCGGTGTTAGCGACGGTTTCGTGGCCGCTCAGCGACTGATTACCGACTACACGCCTTTGCCATTTTTATTTTAATTTTAGGGGGAGGAAAGGTCGCACATCCGTCGCTAGACTGTCGGTGTTATAGCGACGGATCCCCAGTCGTCGCTACGTAGTCGATTATTTGGCGGGAATTGTGTAAAGAATTGGAGGGACATATCTTCGACTACGTAGCGACGGATATTCAGTCGGATAATCAATAATAGCGACTACTTGGCGACGGATTATGAGCAGTCGCTATTCCGTTGCTAAATTTACGTTCTAGACTTAAATAAAAAGGTGGGGGAAACTTTTAGCATTCCTCCAAAATTCAATCTCTCTCCTCTCTCTCTCTCCTCTCTCTCTCTCTCTTACGCGGCTTCGGTGAACGGCGTCGACGTCCTCTCCTCTCTCTCTCCCGAAGGTAATCCCCTCTCTCACTCTCTCTCTCTCTTGATCTCTCTCTCTCTCTGTGTGTCACAGTGTCGACGTAGGGGCAGCGGGGGCAGCGGGGGCGGCGGGCTTGGGGACATTCGGGCTTGGGGCGGGGGCGTCGGAGGCTGGGCGGCGGGCTTGGGGCGGGGGCGTCGGGGGCTGGGCGGCTGGCTTGGGGCGGGGGCGTCGGGGGCTGGGCGGCGGGCTTGGGGCGGGGGCGTCGGGGCCTGGGCGACGGGCTTGGGGCGGAGGCGTCGGGGGCTGGGCGACGGGCTTGGGGCGGGGGCGTCGGGGGCTGGACGGCGGGCTTGGGGCGGGGGCGTCGGGGGCTGGACGGCGGGCTTGGGGTGGGGGCGTCGGGGGCTGGGCGGCGGGCTTGGGGTGGCGGGCTTTGGTCGGGGGCGGCGGGGGGGTTTGCTTATCAAATTCATCTGAGTTTATATATTGGCTAAATAATGTGTTATCCATATTGGGTGTTATCCATTAGTTTGGTGGTTTTGGATTAGTAAATGTGAATATGGAGTTTGGGTTCGTGGTGTATATGTTCACTGTGTCAAGGACAGTGCGAGTTCTTCATCTGCATAAGTCAGTGTTTGGGTTCATGGTCTATACATCTAACTGAGATATACATATATATGTGTATGTGTGCTTTAGAGAGTGAGGAATGAAAGGCAGGCCTACCATGCCTATTAGCATGCAGGACGGCTTGGGGTGTAATGTGTGATTGTAGACATGGTAGGAATTATAGGTAATTAATGCTAGTGTGACTAGACTAAGGTAGTGCTTGCTAGATAATAAGGACACTCTAGTATCCTAACCAAGTTAATTTTAGACTAGATATTTAGGATATAGCTCCCATATCTTAGAAGTGGACTCTTGCAATTTAGAAATAGATAGATTGAGTCAGTTTGGTATCGGTATCGCACTATCGGTATCGGTATCAGTATCGCACTATCGGTCAAGGTTCATAATATCGGTATCGGAATCGGTTTCGGACTATTCTTATGAGTATTGGTATCGACGATATCGGTAGTATCGGCGGTATCCTATCGGAGTATCGGACTTTGGTATCGGAAAACAAATAATTATTAATAAATTATTTACATTTAAAAACATATATTTTATACATTTAGGCATAATTTTAAGTATTTCAGCGTTATTTCTTAGTAGTTTTGAAATTATATGAAATAGTAGTCACCCTTACCGATTGGTTTTGCCGAATTGACCGGAACAAAGACCCCCAATGTCGGTATCGGTCAATATTTGGTATCGATCGGTATCGGATCGGAACATGCCAAACCGTATCGGTATCGGCCGTATCGGATCGGTATCGGTCGATACTTTAAACCATGCTATCGGTATCGAACTATCGGTATCGGTATCGCACTATCGGTATCGGTATCGGTATCGCACTATCGGTATCGAACTATCGGTATCGGTATCGGTATCGCTCTATCGGTATCGGTATCGGTATCGCACTATCGGTATCGAACTATTACTAACAACTGTATTTAGATTTTTCTCTTCTCGAGCTAGAATACTAGCGGATCCACCAGTTACATGATTATATACTAATTCTGTTTAGTTTGTCTTACTATACAGATTTTTACATCTAATCTATGATGGATCGTTATTTCGTTGATCGTACATGGATGTACAAACGACAATACGAGAGAAGAATAGGTGTGAGTGACGATTTTCAGGCAGGCGTGGAAGTGTTTCTTAAGTATGCCATGAGCAAAGCTCAGTTTATGGACGGTAACAAAATCAAGTATCCATGTCGTAATTGTCGCAATAGAAGTTACGAAGAAGTGGTGAGTGTAAGAGAACATTTGACCCGTAAGGGTTTCGTACGTGATTACGGCCTGTGGTGATCGCAAGGTGAACTATATGCCGAAAGACAGGTTGCGAATGCTGCTACTTATGCTTTTGATGATAATGCTGCATCGGATTTTGTCGTCGATGACGACGAATGCTCCGTTGATTATGGAGACGTGCAGAACCTTGCACGAGATATGGTGTACGACGCGGCAGGGCCTAATTTTGATCCGAAGGATCCTAATCCCGAGGCGAAGGAGTACTATGATATGTTTTAGGATGCTGAAACTTCTTTATATCCTGGTTGTGATCCACATTCCGTACTGTCAGTGACGATGCGGTTGTTGAACATAAAGTCCGATTTTAACTTGCCACAAACTTGCTATGATCGGATTACACAACTAATGAAGGAATTGTTACCGAAGGAATCAAAAGAGCTTCCAAAAAACTTTTACAATTCGAAAATGATGGTCCGACAACTGGGACTGGGGTACGACAAGATAGATTGTTGTCACAACGGATGCATATTGTACTACAAGGAGAACGAGGATGTAGAAAGTTGCCGCTTCTGTAATACGGATCGTTACAAGGAAGTCAGGGGAAAAGGAAAGTCAACTAGAAAACGACGTCCTTACAAGTATATGCATTACTTGTCGATCACGAAGCACTTGCAGAGGATGTATATGTCTCAGAATACAGCAGAACACATGACGTGGCACAACGAAGAATGCACAAAGGACGAAGGAGAATTGTCACATCCTTCGGATGGAGAGGCGTAGAAATATTTTGATTTTTGCCATCCAGATTTTGCTGCAGAGCCCAGAAATGTACGCATGGGGCTATGTTTTGATGGATTCGCCCCTTTCGGGCAGTCGGGATCTCAATACTCCTGCTGGCCGGTCATTCTGACCCCTTACAATCTGCCACCATGGATGTGTATAAAGACTCCTTATATGTTCTTGACAGCTATCATACCGGGTCCTAAAAATCTGACGAAGAATATCGATATATATTTACAGCCGTTGGTGGATGAGCTAAAACAGCTGTGGGAGATCGGCGTCACGACGTATGATATTTCCAGGAAACAGAACTTTCAGATGAGAGCTTCACTGATGTGGACAATCAATGATTTTCCCGCATATGGTATGCTGTCGGGATGGAGTACTCACAGCACCCTGTCTTGTCCGATATGCATGCAAAATAGTAAGGCGTTCCGCCTTAAGCATGGAGGAAAAACTTCTTTCTTTGATTGTCATCGTCAATTTCTGCCCGCGAGTCATCCTTGGTGAAAGAACAAGGACGCATTCAGAGCTGGAAAATAAGAATTTTCTCATCCGCCTGCCAGATTGTCGGGATACGATATTTGGGAAGATGTAAAGGATTTGCCCACTGTAATGGAAGATCCATCGAACAATCGTGTCGATGGGTTCGGACAAACCCATAACTAGACCAAACGGAGTATCTTCTGGGACTTGCCTTATTGGAAAGATAATCTTATAAGGCATAATCTTGATGTTATGCATATCGAAAAAAATGTGTTCGATAATGTCTTCAATACCGTCATGGACATTAAAGGAAAGACGAAGGACAATCCAAAAGTAAGACAAGACATTGCCGAGATATGCAAGCGTCCTTATCTGAACTTGATACAAAGGGGAGCTGCTGGACAATTAAGTAAGCCGATAGCACAATACACATTGAGCAAGGAAGATAGATTAATAATCTGCAAGTGGGTATCTACTTTAAGATTTTCCGACGGCTATGTGTCGAATTTGTCTAGATGCGTTGACCTCAATGAACGTAAGCTAACGGGAATGAAGAGTCATGACTACCACGTGTTTATGGAAAGATTACTGCCCATTGCTTTGAAAGAGTTGTTGCCTTCTGCTGTATGGGTTCCGTTGGCCGAACTATCAATATTTTTTAGGGATATTTGTTCAACTAAGTTGACTGTGCAACACATGGTTGAACTTGAGGAGAAGATTATCTTAACAATTTGCAAGTTGGAGAAAATATTTCCTCCTGGCTTCTTCGATAGCATGGAGCATCTACCGATTCATCTAGCATACGAAGCCCATGTCGGTGCATCTGTTCATTATCGATGGATGTACCAATTTGAAAGGTACATAAATATCAATATAATTTAAGCTGAATTTCAGTGGGTTTTAAAATTCTTTCTTAATTCTCAAGATAATTTGTCTCTCTAGATACCTACACCATCTAAAGAAGAAAGTTGGCAACAAAGCTCATATAGAGGCTTCGATATACGAAGCATATCTTATCGAAGAGGTGTTAAACATCTGCTCCATTTATTTCGATACTAATGTTAAAACAAATCGAAATAGACCTCAAAGGAATGACGAGGACATTGAGGATGGAGGAAGATTCAATGTAAGGGGCAAGCCTGTTGGGGCTAGTAAAAGATGGTGGTTGACAAACGACGAGTATGATGCCGCTCATCGATATGTCTTGTTAAACTGTGACATACAAGAAGTGAGAGATTTGGAGAAGTAAGTCAGTACACTTGCACTCGTTATAATCTCGAATTTGATGAAGTAAGTGACTACACTTATATATTCTTATTTTCTCTAATAGTGTATTTAGAGATGAAGTCAAAATGAGGAGACCCGATATTACCGATGAGGGACTTCAAAGAGAGGTTGATTGTACATTTCCGTCATGGTTTCGTAAATACGTAAGTAACTGTGATTATAATTGAGATTATTAATATATAATCTGAAACATTTAAATTATAAATATTTGTTTACAGGTTTTATTGCGTGAAACAACACTCACTCATGAGAGTGTTCGTTATCTGGCACTGGGACCGAAAAAGCAAATAAAGACTTGGCCAGGCTATGTCGTTAATGGCTTCAGGTTTAAGTCAACTCAGAATGCTATAAATGTCAAATTTATCAATGACGGCATCAATACCAAGGATTCCAGTGTTTGCATAAGAGGTACCGTCTATGACGACGAGCCGAACTTTGACTATTATGGAGTGCTTCGGGATATTGTAGATTTATAATATACTGGCCCATATGATATGTATATTGTGATGTTCAAATGTGAGTGGTTCGATACGACACCAAATATCGGTTGGAGAATCGATAAACAATTTGGATTCTTCGATATAAATCATCGCATGAGGTATAGAGGGTCCGATACATTTGCGATAGCAAATCAGGCTGTTCAAGTCTACTATACAAGCTACCCAAGGCGTCGTAGAGATCGATTTGACTGGTGGGCAATATGCAAGATTAAATCTAGAAATACATTCAACGTTGGAGACCCAGCATACCAAGAGGACCAGATCGAAAAGTCCCAATACTTGGGACAACACTCAGATACAATGGATGTTGAAGATATTGTTAAAAAAAATAGAGGGGAGGAAAAGGTTGATACACAAGACTTAGCTGTTAACCAGGGGAGAAAGAGGCGTCTTGTCCCAAATTTTGAGGAAGAAGAAGAAAAAGAAGAAGAAGAAGAAGAAGAAGAAGAAGAAGAAGAAGAAGAAGAAGAAGAAGAAGAATTTGATGGGGATGAGGATACAGATGAAATCGACGATGAAGATAAGGATGAGGATGAGGAGGATGATGATGAAGACGAGGCCGAGGATGAGAAAGAAGACGATGATTAGGTTAAATATTGTTGTATATAAAAAATACTTCCAATTACGTGAATTAAGTTTGACCTCATAAAAGCAATTACGTGAATTCATGTTTTTTTCATTCGATTATTTACTTATTGCAGATGGCACTCCTAGTCTTTTTCGTCGCGGCGGCACTCATCTCCCTACTGGTGGTATGTATATTTTAGTTTAGTTTTTTATATCCATTTACACCTTTATATTGTTAATTATGTTTATGTATTCTATTTACAGGTCATGATGGCTGGTCGTGGTCATGGTGCTGGTCGTGGTGGTGGTGGTGGTGGTGGTGGTGGTGGTGGTGCGGGTCGTGGTCGTGGTCGTACTGGTGCTGGTGGTCGTGGTCGCATTCAAAGTTTTCGGGATGTGACCCCATCGAGCGAGCCCGACCCGGAGCGTACCCCGGGCACAGACGTATCCCGTCCTCGATCGACCCGGAGCGTACACCGGGCACAGAATACTGGAGAGCGGGGGCAGACATAGCCAGCTACGTATATTGAAATAGAATACATCTCAACTATACGGTCATGGCTGTCTAGATATGAGGGTTTGCTACAAGCCAACAGTCTCTTAAGGTCAAGTCTATTGTCTCAATCTCAAGCAAGTAATATAATTACAAGATGTATGATCATTAAATATACAATAAAAGGCGTCCCAAATATTACATATCAGCTGATCATGAAGCTAGTCGTACAAAATGTTAGGACTAGCAAGAGTTTAAGTCATACATGATCAACCCTAGGATTTGTTAATCATGTTTACAGCCCGTAGGCAGACAGAAAGTAAAAGTGCATCGAGCTAACAAGTGCTCGTCGGCTAAACGCCTCAAGAAAATAACTTTACAATAGAGTGAGCGAAACAAAATAGAAAACCCACTCGTAGCCCGGGTTCCTTCTAGTCGCCACCATCGGGCTGGAAGCTTGGTAGATCCTCGGGAGCTGCTCCGAAATCTGGCCACACAAAACCAGCTGGGTCAACCCCAGAAAGAGCAAGTGCCACAAGGGGGCCACGAAATAAGAACAAAAGCCAGCAATCAGCACAAGAAAATCTAATATTAAAGGTAAAACTTACGAAAACATGTCAGGACGATATACGACGAGATAACCATGGAACTATTCCGATAGCCAGGTTACAACACGTAAACCAAACAAGGACCGGGGTTGTAACCCTTCATCTGAACAGAGCTTGGTTTCCCACCATTTATCGGCAAGATAATAATGCAACAAATCAAGACAGGGAGCAATCTTGTACTGAATCAAGACATGGCTAAACTGGTTATACCTCATTCAATCAATCACGGCCAAACAGATACTACGGCTTACTACTTTAACTAACTAGGGTTATCACAGGCCTAATTACTAACAAGATGCAGTGAGATTGCTCCACAGCCACAAGCCCTGCAGACCATCCAGGCTACCCAGGACGAAAGATTAGGGTTGAAATCAAGTGGGTACATCGCTCGGGGGACAAATGTACCCTTAGGTGACTTAGAGGGTGCAACACTCGACGGTGCGCTGGAAATGTGCCCTACTCGACGGCAGGCTACAGATCCCAAGAGCGCCCAGGTAACGGGATTGTCTGTAGCTGTGTCATATCTTCATGACTACTGTGTTATTCTAGTTATTAACCTTAATCCATTTTAGTGGATACTCCTGACCATGGTACTCAGGAGTTCCATCCTAGACATGATGCAAGACTGGACAAGTGGATTAACAAGCAAGCAAGAAAGAACCACCAACGGTGTCAAGACAGGTCAAGTTAAGTTATCAAGATAAATCATGTCAGGGTACTTGTCAGGAGTGCGCCACGGCGGGCCACTATCATATCAGGTTGGTCATGTCAGGAGTGCACCACTATGGGTCACTGTCGTGTTATGCTAGTTCCTTGTCATACCAAGCCCTGTACAATAGTCATTCCAAACATATTAAGTAAAATCAAGTTCATGACAAAAGGCGTAAGGATATAAAATGGGCATAAAATATCTAATAAAATATCAATATACAGGTCATAGAAAAGCCAAGCTTAAAGAAATAAAACCAAAACTCTAAGGGTCAAGGTTAAAACAAGGGGTCAGGGGAGCAGCGTACAAAAGTCACGCACGCTGAAAGAGCCGCGTACGTGAAAGTCACGCACGCTACAGAGAGCAGCATGGGTAAAAGTCACGCACGCTCAAGAGAGCAGCTGCGTGAAAAGTCACGCACGCTCAAGAGAGCAGCTGCGTGAAAAGTCACGCACGCTCAAGAGAGCAGCTGCGTGAAAAGTCACGCACGTTCAAGAGAGCAGGCTTCCAACAGGAAGCGTACTCAAGCCTGCGTACGCAGCGCTAAAGAGCGCACGTAGCTCAGTGTGCGTAGCTAAACAGCTCTGTACACTGCTCACTGTCTTCTCCAAACAGCAAGAACACATGGCTGAAACCAAAACTTCAAAAGTTCATAACTTGGTCATCCGAACTCCAAATCCGGATTTCCAAGGCTCCAACTGGAGTGAAACTGAACGCTCTTCCACATGGAAACATCAAAACTCAAAGAAAACCAACCAAAAAGAATCAAAACATGCAAAATCCGATAATAGCAATAACTTAGATCTACATCAACAGAGACTCCAAATCATAAAAACCCAAGAACTAATATTGATCTCCATGTCCTAAACTAGCAAATAGACAAAGAAAAGAGGGTCCTCATGTAGTGGCAAGATGCACTTGCCTAGGGTTAGGAGAGTTGTGATGAGGAAGGAGAAGAATAAGAAGGAAATAAATGGTGGAAATTATGAGGAGAAAGAGTGGCAGGTGGGGATATAAAGAGGGGAGTTATGGTGTGTTGAGGGTGGAGTGTAGGGCTAGGGTGTTCCAACACATAAAAACCGAACCAAACCGAACCGTCCCCAATAAAATCGAGCCATGCCAAAACTAAAATACGAGAAATACCAAAATTCCACAAGCTGAGAAAAATAAAAATACATGCCAAAATCCAGATACGAGCATAAATACGAAATACAGGAAAATATGGAAAATGAGGGTGACAACTCTACCCACCTTAAAAGAATTCCGTCCTCGGAATTTAATCAAGGAGCTAGAGATTGTCACGACAAGCTACACTAAGCACATGCAAGTTACACTAAGCAGTTCAATCATACAATCATACAATGCAAGCAAGGAAGGGAAAATGTAAGGCATAAGAAAGACATTATACCTCACGAGTCAAACAGGTAGGGATATCGCGATCGGATATCGTCCTCACGCTCCCACGTTGACTCACCTAGAAAGTGATGACCCCAAGCAACACGGACTAATTTAATAGTCTTGTTCTTGAGTATCTTTTCCCTCCGGTCCAAAATAGATACGGCCCTCTCCTCATACGAAAGGTTGGTACCAACAACCAATTCCGAATGGTCTAGGATGTGGCTCGGGTCCGGAATATACCGTCGTAATTGGGACACATGGAATACATCATGTACCTCACTTAGCGACGGCGGAAGAGTGAGACGATAGGATACATCTCCTACTCGCTCTAGAATATCGAACGGCCCTATATACCTCGGACTAAGCTTTCCCCGCATGCCGAAGCGAATGACGCCGCGGTTAGGCGAGATCCTAAGGAATACATGGTCGCCGACAGCAAATTCTAAGGGACGCCGATGAGCATCGGCCCAATGGCGCTGGCGGTCCTGGGCAACTCGGAGGTGATCTCTGACCTTCCTGACCACTTCAACAGTCTGGAAAATCAATTCGGGTCCGAGCATCTGCCTCTCCCCGACATCGTCCCATGCTAGCGGGTATCTGTACTTCCTGCCATAAAGAGCCTCGAAGGGTGCCATCTGGATACTGGCCTGATAACTGTTGTTGTACGAGAATTCTACCAGGTGCAGATGATTCTCCCACGAACCACCGAAGTCAAGGGTACAGGATCTCAACATATCTTCAAGAGTCTGGATTGTGCGCTCTGATTGACCATCCGTCTGCGGGTGATAAGCTGAGATGAACTGAAGGTGAGTCCCCAAACTCTTCTGCAAGCTGCGCCAAAAGTACGATGTGAATCTAGAATCTCGGTCTGAGGTGATACTGACTGGCACACCGTGCAACCTGACAATCTGCCTGAGGTACATATCCGCTAGCTGAGCCGTCGACTGACCAACTCTGAACGGGAGAAAGTGAGCCACCTTCGTGAGTCGATCAACTATAACCCAGATAGCATCTCTACCAGCTGGGGATCTAGGTAATCCGGTCACAAAATCCATGGTCACATGCTCCCACTTCCATTCTGGAATCGGCAAGGGCTGAAGAAGTCCTGCTGGTCTCTGAAGTTCAGCCTTAACTTGTTGACAAACCAAACACCGAGAGACAAACCGAGCTATCTCCCGCTTCATGCCATTCCACCAGAAGTGCTAACGGATATCTCGATACATCTTCGTACTGCCAGGATGGATAGAATACTGAGAACTGTGCGCCTCTGACATGATCTCCTGCCGGATATCTCCACTAGGTACACAAAGACGCTTACCATGCCTAAGTGTACCGTCCTTATGAATGCATAACTCTGGTCTTCGTCCTGCCTCACACTCTGCCCTGAGTCGCTGAAGCTTGGAATCTGCCGACTGCGCCATCCGGATCCTCTCGACTATAGTGGATTGTACTTGCATGCTGGCCATCAATGCCATGCTGGTTGGAAGAACCACTTCAATGCCCATCTTCTGAAGATCTGCCAATAATTTTGGTTGCGCCGTTAGGAGATAAACTCCGGCTCTCCTGCTCAATGCATCTGCTACAACGTTGGCCTTCCCGGGATGATACTGCAAATCCACATCATAATCCACAAGAAGCTCCAGCCACCTTCTCTGACGCATGTTAAGATCCTTCTGGGTGAAAACATACTTCAGGCTCTTATGATCAGTAAAGATCTCCACTCTATCTCCGTACAAGTAGTGTCTCCACAACTTAAGTGCAAACACTACTGCTGCCAGCTCCAAGTCATGGGTTGGGTAATTCCTCTCATGATCACGAAGTTGTCGTGATACATAAGCTATTACCTTCCCATGCTGCATCAAGACACACCCCAATTCTCTGCCTGAAGTGTCGCAATAAACTGTGAATCCTCCGGTCCCATCTGGAAGGGTGAGAATGGGAGCCGTTATCAAACCTCGCTTTAACTTCTCAAATGATTCCTGACACTCTGCTGTCCAAACAAACGACACATCCTTGCGGGTCAACTGCGTCAATGGCGCTGAAATTCGAGCAAAATCCAAAACAAATCGCCGGTAGTAGCCGGCCAATCCAAGAAAACTACGAACCTCTGCAACTGTGCTGGGCACTGGCCATGACTCAATAGCCACAATCTTCTGGGGATCCACTTCTACTCCACCTCGGGTAATGTTGTGACCCAAGTACGAAATGCGATCGAGCCAGAACTCGCATTTACTGAACTTGGCGTACAACTGATGCTCCCTAAGCGTCTGAAGGACGACTCTGAGATGCTGCTCATGCTCTGCTTCACTCTTGCTGTAGACCAAGATGTCATCTAGGAACACGATCACGAACTGATCCAAGTAAGGCATAAAAATGCGATTCATGAGGTCCATGAATACGGCCGGCGCATTGGTCGCTCCAAAGGGCATAACAAGGAACTCCCAATGCCCATACCTCGATCTGAATGCCGTCTTCGGGATGTCCTGCTCTCTGACTCTGATCTGGTGGTAACCTGAGCGTAAATCAATCTTCGAGAACACTGAAGCCCCTCTGAGCTGATCAAACAAGTCATCTATCCTCGGAAGAGGGTATCTGTTCTTGATTGTCACCGAATTCAAGGTACGATAATCAACACATAGCCTGGACGTACCATCCTTCTTTTTCACAAGAAGCATCGGGGCTCCCCAAGGCGATCCACTTGCACGGATGAATCCCTTGGTCCTCAGTTCTTCAATCATCTTGTATAAAATCTCCAATTCTGAAGGCGCTATCCTGTAGACTCGCTCTGACACTGGTGCTGTCCCGGGAATCAAGTCTATAGTGAACTCAATCTCCCGCTCTGGCGGCATCCCTGGAAGCTCCTCTGGAAAGACATCTGGAAACTCTTCAACTATCCTGGGCAACTGCACTGCTGCTACTGCCATCCGCAATGCTGGGGAAGATGGCTCCACTGCGCCCCTAGAAAACGAAAACTCTGGCTCGCCGGGGATACTAAAGACAACTCTGCCAATATGGCAGTCTATCCTAGCATACTGGTTCCTCAACCAATCCATGCCTAGGACTACATCATAGTCTGCCATAGGAAACTCTATGAATCTAGCGGGAAACACCCTACCGCTAACTATGATCCGACACGAGGAAAACACTCGATCTACTCCCACAAGACCATTATCAGTAAGTATATTGAGCCTCACTGATAATGACTCGGGCTCCAATCCTATCCGTGTCGCGAATCGTGCAGACATGAATGAATGCGATGCACCAGAATCAAATAATACCGAAGCCGAAAAGGAGTTGACGAGAATAGTACCTGCCACTACCTCACCTGGTGTAACTTCTTCTTCCATAGCCATCATCATGGCCTGACCTTGTCCTCTGGCTGCTGGTCCCCTCTGCTGGAAACCTCTCTGCCTATTCTGGGTCTGAGCTTGGGCTTGTGCATACTGCTGGAGGTATTGTTGCTGGAATGCCTGAGACAGAGGCGACAAGGGCCTCGAAGACTGATACTGCTACTGCTGAACTGGTACTGGGGCCGGTCCTCTCACTGAAGAGCTAGAAGGGTTGGATGCTGATGAACCACCCCTATTCGGGCAAGCTCCAATTCTATGATCTGCTGCTCCACAAGCCAGGCACAATCTCTGTGCCCTACGACAATCTGCCACTACATGCCCTGGCTTCCCGCAATGAGAACATCCCATCGCGGAAGTCTGCTTCTGCTTCTGCTGCTGCGAGTACGTCGGGGTCGAATGCTGAACCGACGTTACTGAGGCCGCCCGCCTCGGAGTTCCAATGGTCAATCCCCTAGCTGTCGGGACTGGAGCTGATGATTGGTGCATCTGACTGTGGGACCGCTTCCTACTTCCGGTCCTATCCATGATCCTCTGGGAGGTATACTCATGCCTCCTAGCTGCTCTCAAAACCGCATCGAACGTCTGGTGCTCGAACTGCTCCACTGCCAACAAGATCTCCAAATGCAGTCCCTGCTGGAACCGCTGGGCCCTATCAAACTCGGTCGCCACCAAGGTGGGGGCAAACCTACTGAGTCTAGAAAACTCCGATACATAACTGTCGACTATTCTGCCTCCTTGCTTCAAGTTGGTAAATCTGGTCTGCAGGTCGTACCGAGCCACAGCATCAAAGTACTTCGTCTGGAATCTCTCCCTAAACACTGCCCATGGAATGGGTGCTGCTAATCCAATGGCCTGTGCTGTCCACCAGCTGCGGGCAAGATCTAACAACTGCACGCGCACCACGGCTACCTTCTCGTTCTCTGGAGTCCTGGCTGCTTCTAGAACCACCTCTGTGTCCTGAAGCCATGCATCTGCTGTGATAGCATCTTCACTACCATCAAAGAATGGAGGGTTCAGGCGCTTGAAGCTGTTGGCCGCGCTGTTACCCTGATGACCTCCTCTGGTCAAAGCATCCGTCACTGCTTGTTGTAAGGCATCTCCACGACGATCTTGAGAAGCTATCAAGGTCCTGACGAGTCCTACTAAGGTGCCATCATCAGGTTCGGCAGGCTGAACTGGCTGAACTGGGAGGCTCTTCTCCAATAGGCTCGACTCTGGAGGCTACTCCGGAGTGCTGGACTTGATCTCCAGGTTGCTGCTGGTCCGCGGGAGGTGCTCCGCCTTGCTGGTTGGTAGGACCACGAACAATGTCGCTGAAGAAGACGACATAGGGAACAATAAGGAAGGACCAGGACAGATCAACGATACAAGCACATGATCAGGACAAGAATCCAGGGATTCAGAAGATACGAGCAGAGATCAAGGACGAATACTGATTGAGACATCTATTCGATAAACCCTCGCATATCTTGATTTACAAGACCTACATGGGCCACCACTTAAACCATGTCACGCCCCAGAACCAGAATACTGGAGAGCGGGGGCAGACATAGCCAGCTACGTATATTGAAATAGAATACATCTCAACTATACGATCACGGCTGTCTAGATATGAGAGTTTGCTACAAGCCAACAGTCTCTTAAGGTCAAGCCTATTGTCTCAATCTCAAGCAAGTAATATAATTACAAGATGTATGATCATTAAATATACAATAAAAGACGTCCCAAATATTACATATCAGCTGATCATAAAGCTAGTCGTACAAAATGTTAGGACTAGCAAGAGTTTAAGTCATACATGATCAACCCTAGGATTTGTTAATCATGTTTACAGCCCGTAGGCAGACAGAAAGTAAAAGTGCATCGAGCTAACAGGTGCTCGTTGGCTAAACGCCTAAAAAAAATAACTTTACAATAGAGTGAGCGAAACAAAATAGAAAACCCACTCGTAGCCCGGGTTCCTTCTAGTCGCCACCATCGGGCTGGAAGCTTGGTAGATCCTCGGGAGCTGTTCCGAAATCTGGCCACACAAAACCAGCTGGGTCAACCCCAGAAAGAGCAAGTGCCACAAGGGGGCCACGAAATAAGAACAAAAGCCAGCAATCAGCACAAGAAAATCTAATATTAAAGGTAAAACTTACGAAAACATGTCAGGATGATATACGACGAGATAACCATGGAACTATTCCGATAGCCAGGTTACAACCCGTAAACCAAACAAGGACCGGGGTTGTAACCCTTCATCTGAACAGAGCTTGGTTTCCCACCATTTATCGGTAAGATAATAATGCAAGAAATCAAGACAGGGAGCAATCTTGTACTGAATCAAGACATGGCTAAACTGGTTATACCTCATTCAATCAATCACGGCCAAACAGATACTACGGCTTACTACTTTAACTAACTAGGGTTATCACAGGCCTAATTACTAACAAGATGCAGTGAGATTGCTCCACGGCCACAAGCCCTGCAGACCATCCAGGCTACCCAGGACGAAAGATTAGGGTTGAAATCAAGTGGGTACATCGCCTGGGAGACAAATATACCCTTAGGTGACTTAGAGGGTACAACACTCGACGGTGCGCTGGAAATGTGCCCTACTCGACGGTAGGCTACAGATCCCAAGAGCGCCCAGGTAACGGGATTGCCTGTAGCTGTGTCATCTCTTCATGACTACTGTGTTATTCTAGTTATTAACCTTAATCCATTTTAGTGGGTACTCCTGACCGTGGTACTAAGGAGTTCCATCCTAGACATGATGCAAGACTGGACAAGTGGATTAACAAGCAAGCAAGAAAGAACCACCCACGGTGTCAAGACAGGTCAAGTTAAGTTATCAAGATAAATTATGTCAGGGTACTTATCAGGAGTGCGCCACGGCGGGCCACTATCATGTCAGGTTGGTCATGTCAGGAGTGCACCACTACGGGTCACTGTCGTGTTATACTAGTTCCTTGTCATACCAAGCCCTGTACAATAGTCATTCCAAACATATTAAGTAAAATCAAGTTCATGACAAAAGGCGTAAGGATATAAAATGGGCATAAAATATATAATAAAATATCAATATACAGGTCATAGAAAAGCCAAGCTTAAAGAAATAAAACCAAAACTCTAAGGGTCAAGGTTAAAACAGGGGGTCAGGGGAGCAGCGTACAAAAGTCACGCACGCTGAAAGAGCTGCGTACGTGAAAGTCACGCACGCTACAGAGAGCAGCGTGGGTAAAAGTCACGCACGCTCAAGAGAGCAGCTGCGTGAAAAGTCACGCACGCTCAAGAGAGCAGCTGCGTGAAAAGTCACGCACGCTCAAGAGAGCAGCTGCGTGAAAAGTCACGCACGCTCAAGAGAGCAGGCTTCCAACTGGAAGCGTACTCAAGCCTGCGTACGCAGCGCTAAAGAGCGTGCGTAGCTCAGTGTGCGTAGCTAAACAGCTCTGCACACTGCTCACTGTCTTCTCCAAACAGCAAGAACACATGGCTGAAACCAAAACTTCAAAAGTTCATAACTTGGTCATCCGAACTCCAAATCCGGATTTCCAAGGCTCCAACTGGAGTGAAACTGAAAGCTCTTCAACATGGAAACATCAGAACTCAAAGAAAACCAACCAAAAAGAATCAAAACATGCAAAATCCAAAAATAGCAATAACTTAGATCTACATCAACAGAGACTCCAAATCATAAAAACCCAAGAACTAATATTGATCTCCATGTCCTAAACTAGCAAATGGACAAAGAAAAGAGGGTCCTCATGTAGTGGCAAGATGCACTTGCCTAGGGTTAGGAGAGTTGTGATGAGGAAGGAGAAGAAGAAGAAGGAAATAAATGGTGGAAATTATGAGGAGAGAGAGTGGCAGGTGGAGATATAAAGAGGGGAGTTATGGTGTGTTGAGGGTGGAGTGTAGGGCTAGGGTGTTCCAACACATAAAAACCGAACCAAACCGAACCATCCCCAATAAAACCGAGCCATGCCAAAACCAAAATACGAGAAATACCAAAATTCCACAAGCTGAGAAAAATAAAAATACATGCCAAAATCCAGATACGAGCATAAATACGAAATACAGGAAAATATGGAAAATGAGGGTGACAGGCATGATGGATACCCCTGCGTACAAGAAAAAATCGAAGAAGGCGAAGGTGAACCGATCTGCCGTGGGCCTTCATACGGGGGGATCAAGGTCCCACGCAGCGACACTTGCAGATCTGGTGAGCAACCATAAATTTATTTCACTATCGAATTAGGTATTATTAATTAAAGGAGTTAATTAGTTTCTACGGAAATTTCGTATGCAGGCCCAACAGGCGGTGAAGGAGGGAAGGGCGCCAGAATCGGTCACCATGCACGACGTGTTCCAGCATACGTACAAAAGACGGAAGGACGGGAGCTTCGTCGACGAGAGGGCCAAGGAGACTGATGTAAGTACTTATGTTTATGAGATTAACGTTGGAATTAAAAGTATTTGGACTATAACTTAGGTAAACTTAGGATTCACACTTAACTTAGTGATACATAGGATTTAGATTACAACTTAGGTAAATCTTATAATATAAACACATTCATTTGATAGGCTGCGTATCGTGAGGCCCTTAGTCGGGCTCAGTTAACTGACACCGAGGATGTCGGAGAAACGACGACCTTCTGGACGCCCTCTTCTTTGGCCGCTCGGAACGACTTGTTCGTAGATACCGTCGACGGCTTTAAGAAAGGGTTCCTGTACGGAGTCGGCTCCCTAGGGCCATTGCATATGGCCACGCAGAGATTTCCACCGACATCGCCTCCTCCCGTGGCCCGGAAAGACGATGATGTTAGGTCGCAGCTTACGCAGCTGCACGAGGCGGTGTCGTCCTTGCGGGAGCAATTTGCCACATACATTCCGCCTGCGTCTGCTGCTGCCGGTCTGTCTGCTGCTGCCGGTACGTCTGCTGATGGTGTTCGTCCGTCTTCTACTGGTCCGTCGACTGCAGGTGTCGGTCCGTCTTTCGTAGGCTATCTTTCTTTCAACCCTGATGCCCCTGTGGTACCGCCTACGACTGTGACGTCACTCCTGGATCTCATGTCCGTAGAGCAGCTACGCCGACTTCCGAGCAGTGTCTACGACGGCTTGCCTCCGTACCTTGTGGAGGAGTATATTCGTCGGTCGCATATGGGATTACCACCACCGGACAATCGACCTCCTCCTTCTTAAAATATTATATTAAGAAAATTTGGATTATTTGTGAGAGCTTTGAACTAATTGTGCTATAATCGGCTTATAGCACCGGATATTATGTTACTCTTTAGGATAATTGATATTTATTTTCTATTAATTTGGTTTGGTCTGTGATTCTTGGATAATTGGTGTGCATTAAATTCGTATATGCATATTTGGTCTATGTGATTCTTGGATAATTGGTGTGCATTATATATTTGGTCTGTGTGATTGTTGGATAATTGGTGTGCATTATATATTGGTTTGGTTTATGCATATATTTTTGAACAGGGAAAGTGCTGCAATTTTTTTTTCCAAAAAACTCAGTTAGCGACGGACTAGTGACCGTTTAGCGACGGATAATTCCAGTTGCCGACGGTTTGTCGACGGATTAGCCGTCGCTATCTAGAGTTTTTAAAGTGTTTCCAGGTAGCGACGGATGATCGACGGATTATCCGTTGGCAAGGTTCTGGTGGTAGAAACTTCGACGAAATAGCGACGGCCTATCCGTCGCCAGGGCGACTGATAATCAGCCGCTAAGCAGTCGCTTGCTCTAGCGACTGCTTAGCGACGGATAATCCGTCGATATTGTTCTGGAAATGCATGACATTTCCAGAATCATGGCGATGGATAATCAGTCAGTAATTCGTCGCTGTGGCGATGTAGTAGGGACGGATTAGCGACTACTCTTCCGTCGCCATGGTGCTGGAAATGTCAAGCATTTCTAGAACCTGATCGATGGATAGTCCATCAGCACGCCGTCGCTAATTACCGACGAATACCGACGGATGCGCGACGGAACGATACGCTTTGATACACTGTTAGGACGGGTTACCGACGGAATTTTACGTCGGTGTTGTCCACACAGTTCAGTACTTAATAGTTGAAATGGACGACAGTCCGTCGGAAATGCGTCGCTAATGCTTCGTATTGTGACGTCGACAATCCGTCGCTATTCCGTCATGTGACGACAACTTAGCGACGGATCGTTATTAGCGACGAGCTGATTGCCGACGGATTTTTTAGCCAAAATCCGTCGGTTATCGGTCGCTAATAGTAATTACCGTCGATTTAGCGACGGATGGGGCCGTCGCTAAAACGATAAATTTTGGTAGTGCAAGTAGGACACAAGACACATATCTAAAATCCTCAAGAGAGCTCTAAATGGCCTCAAATTTGAATCTAAATGGGACACATGCGTGAGGATGGCTCCTACGGATTCAAAACTAATTTATATGCAAAGAAAATTGATTTAGAGGATGGGTTTTACCTATTGGGAGTGGAATCCCAAGAAAATCCTTTAGGACACGGCTCCGATACGAAGATCCCTCAAAGTGGACACTCCTCCTTGCACTCCTCTTCCAATCCTTGGTAGCACCCTTCCCTTGGAGAATGGGAATGATTGAGGGAAGGTTTGGTGAAGGAATGATTTAATTTGGAGATTAAATCAATGGAAAGGCTCTCTAAAATTAGGAAAGAACAAAAGAAAAATAAAAGAGGCAAGATCGTAATAAATGAAATGAATCATTCTCCCCTAAAGGTGGCTACCATAAAGAGTCCATTAGGGCTAATGGAAAATGTCATAATTGCCCCTCTCTAGTCTCATATGGTTAAGTCTAGACTAGGTTCAAGTTTGGGGTCAAAATGATCTAGTTTTGAGTCTCTAACTTAACCATTCTAACATGATAAAAATTAGTTTAATTAACTAACTTAAATGTTGGGTTTTGTGGGCCATGCTTAACTTAATATTGGATCCCATCTAGAGTTTAAGCTACCCGGGTCACAATACAAGTCGGAACGAGACGAAACTCAAACCTGACTAAACAAATCCAATAAAAACAATATTAAAAATATAAATTTTTTTCAAAATATTAAAATATAAAAAATAACCAAAATAATAATACATCAATTTAAATATTATTAAAATAATCTAAAATTTACCAATTAATTAAAATCCTAAATAATTCAAAAGTCACAAAATGACCAAAATATCCTTAGCCTAAAAGTTATAAATTGTCATTCTAATCACATGGTTAGGTCCCCATGGTCATGGTTAGTCTCTAGGCTCAATAGTTCTAGGGTTCACTAGCTAACACATCAAAATTATAATTCACCAATTTTAAATAGTATTAAATTAATAAAAAATTCTCATAAATCATAAATCCTATTATTAAATAATAAACTTTTTAAAAGTTCAAAATTACCCTCATTTTAGAAAAGTGGGTGTTACAAGTCTACCCTCCTTAGAAAATTTCGTCTTCGAAATTAAGATGGTCGTACTTCTTCTAGAGTCTCGTCCCCAACAATCAAAGTCACAGAACTTACCTAAATCATATAATTTAAAAGAATGGCATACAGGGTCATGGCATACGGTGGTAGTGTAAGTCTCATCTTGGTATACTAGTTACACTAGACCAAAACAATCATAGGGTATCAAAACTTACAAGCAATCAGGGGTGTTAAACTGGAAAAGATACAGAAATAACAGAATGTAACACCCAATTTTCCAAATAAGGGTATTTTGGTCTTTTTTAAAAATTTTGAGAAATATTTGGAATTATTATGTATTATTTAGACTTATTGGAATTAATGTGATTTTTTTAGAGATTTTAGTATAATTGATTTTGGTGTTTTAGTTGACTTGACTTATGTTGACTTTGGAGACTAACCTAGTGGCTAACCTAGGTCATGACTATGTGATTAGGATATGGAAACCTAGGTTGACTTAAGTTAATGAGGTTTGACTCATTGGAATTAATTTGGGGAAAATATGAGCTAGTTTGATTAAGGAATGGCTTGTGAAGTCACAAGTCATTTTATGACTAATAGGCTTAATGGCCCATAGCCCACACCCTTGAAACCAAGCCCTAATCCTAAAAAATCTGACCAGCTACTATGGTCAGCCCCCCCTATTTATATGCTCCTAAAATTAGGGTTGCCTCTTTAGGAAACTTTGCCATTTGGAAGAGGTGAGTTCCCATCTTTGTAAATCCTTAGAAAATCCATTTCTTCTCCAAATTCCTTCAAACAAATTGCAATAGGACCTAATATTAGTATCCTTGCTGTTATTAATGAGTATTTGCAGGAAGAACACAATTTGAGGAAGTTTGGTGGTTTGTGGAGCTCTTCCCATTTGGGGATTTTGACCCATTGTTCACCTATAGGTATAATTCCTTCCATTGCTTTTAAATTCTGTTAAAAATCATTTTTAGGTTGTCCTAACCCTAAACTAACAGTAGGATATGCTAACCCTAGAATTTGGACCCCTTTCGTGTCCGTATCGGACACGTATCAATGTGTCTAGGTTAGTGTTCGACGAAATACCTCAAAGGGCATTTCGTTCGATTTTTGTGATTGTGTTTGAATGGAAAAATCCATTTTAGGCTCGCTTATGCTAATCTTGGACACTGAGGACATTTTCGTGTCGGGTTGGGCCGACACGAGCGTGTGGACACGCGGTCGTGCACACGAGCGCGCGGGCAGATTTTCTTCCCTGCTGCTCGGGTGCATTTTCTCTGTGCACAGAGGGTTTCGACCTTGAAATTTGACATAGGGGTTGTATCAATGACTGACACGAGGCTCGTAAAGTTTCACGAGTCCTCGTGTCGTGTCGGACATGTTATGGACTGTGCACATGTGTTACACTGTGCGGTCCAGTGTGTTATATTTGTGTTTTGTGTTTCATTATTTTTAATGCTTTTAATAATGTTTTAAATTGATTAAATGGATTCTTAATATCATGTTTAATCTCTATTAAAATAGTTACATGATTTAACTTGGGTTTCAATGAGGAGTATGGTTCTTTTTACTGTAAGTTGATTAGGAGGAATGTTTAGTTTCAATTCCTTCATGAACTGATACCTTTCTTCTCACAATTTTTCATCTACTTTCAAAGACTTGAGATTGGTATTGTGTACCCAGTTATTAGAAACCTGAGATTTCATTTGCTAACTGGAAATTTATATGGGATATTGGTGTTGGTTGTTTTCAAAACTGTCCTTTAACTGTTAGAATAGCCTGGATCGATTTCCTTTGCATTTCATGAGCTTAACTGAGAATGGTTCATTTCTTAAATTGATTCCCTTTCATTTCGAAATATGAGTGAACCTGAGATTTTAGTTTTTCTAATTATAAACTGTTAACTGATGTGATTTACTGAAATGTGATAACTGAGTTAACTGTTATGAAACCTGAGATTGTTTAATTGATTTTTGATAACCTGAGATATGTATTGCTCACTGTTTCATTGTAAACCTGAAATTGATGAATAGTTTGATTAATGAACTTTAACCTGTTAATGGTTTGTTAATGTGTGATTCACTGAATGTATTACCTGAGATGTATCAACTGTGTTTAGGTTCAACTCTACCTGAGATTGGTTATGTTTCCAGTTTATGGAAACCTGAATTTGTATGAAAGAACACAGAATTATGGTTTCAATATCACCTTCTTCTTTTAACTGTTTGTCAAACAAATTGTTGGTTTCCAGTTATGTGTCAAAAACCTGAGTTGTCTTTACAATTGATTTGAATGTTTCTTTCCTTTTTATTTGACAGAAATCTGGGTTGTTTGAACTACCTTGATTCAAAGTATTAAAATCTGAATTGTATGGGCTGTTAAAACTTAGTTCTTAGTTTACATTATAACTGATTTTGTGAACTGAAACATGTGGGTTTTCAATGTATTAATCTGAGATTGACACAATGTAGGCACACTCTTTTGTATTGACACACACACACACAGAGTACACAACCTGCACCCCCTACTGTTTTTATTCACTGATAATACCTGAGATTGATTGCTAATAAAAGAGTTCTTAACAATTGAACTGGGATTTAAATACACATGCATATGTACACTAATTTTTCCCATATGTAACTGTCACTTTGTGTTTCCTGAGAACATGTTTCCAATTTTTCCCTGTCACTCACTGTCCAATTTTGGACTGAAATGATTGCCACACCATTTGGGGACTGTTTAACTGAGCTCCTTTCTTTCCATATCCCTGTTTTCCTGCAAACACCCTCCTATATATACACACACATCTATACAGTTTAGCACACACTCTCACTCATGACTCACACACCCACACACATTTGAATTCATGTGCCCCCTCTTTACATATGTACATATAATGTATTGAGATATATATGTGTATATAGGTAGCTTAGTTATTTGAGGTTTGTTAGTTCATTTAGGTTTTGGGTTTAGATGTATGAATGTAAGTTTCAGATGTTTGTTTTAGACTTCATAATTCTGTCCTTAGGATTCACTAGGTAATGTATTCACACATGTTGGTTTTTCCCACAATCAAATGCCTACCCTCATGAGCACACACACATTGCACTGTACAAGCTCACACACATCCTTACATATATCACATCCATATATGCAATGTCCCCCATCCCTCTCTATGCCTATACATGCATATATAATATATATAACCTAGAGTGAAATATAATGTAATATAAGGTAGCCTATACATATATGTGTGTGTGATAACTATATTAACTTAGTATAAAATATGTATATAATGTGTTGAAGCAATGTATTTACCAATATAGATTGTATTTACTTATGTAGATTCCTATATTATAGCCTATATATATATGGCATATATATACACATGTGATTTGTGTGTTGATGGTTTGTATAGCCTTGTGATTGGTGTGTGATTGCTAGACTAGGCTTGGTTAGGCCTAATGAGACTTATTAGACTTGTTTGGGTTGAGTTTGACCTAGTTGACCTAGTTTGACTAGTCTAGTTGACTAGAGTTGACCGAGTGTTGACTTTAGTCTAGATTGACCTAGAATCATGTAGAATGCATAGTAGAACTTTATTATATCATTTTAGACTTGTTGTGACCTGTGCTGTTCTGATTAGGAGCCGGACACCTCTCCTCAAACAGTACATTTCATCCGGACGCTCAGATACAAGCGAGTACATTCTCTGATCATTTCATATCCTGCTTAGAATTATTTTTCTGTATTAAATTACTTTAATTGATACTGGCACGTTGGTCACACGGATTAGTACAATATGGATTCCACCCTGAGATGTTATCCCTTCAGGGAGCATCGGGTACTCTATGTTCTGTGCGTTTCACTTACATAGCGTATCATATGCTTCTTTGGTTCTTTGATCACTTGTGACATATACCCATATGATCATAGAGTCTTCTTTGAATCCTTATCCCATTTGTGGGACTACTATGTACCACCCTTCGGGGGCTTACCACCCTTTGGGGGCTTACCACCCTTCGGGGGCTTACCACCCTTCGGGGGCTGTTATATAGAATCATAACATAACCTAGTTGGATCTTTGTGTATTAATTGGGAGTACGGGGGAGTATAAATAGCCATGTGAACAATTCCAAAGTAGAATAGCCATGTACGCCTCTTTAGTATAGCCATGTACAATCAAGCCGTTCACATGTCGACTTTGTGCTCTAAATCACTAGTCACCGGTAGCTCTTTACTTATAGTAGATATTTCCATTACAGTTCTCTCTCTCTGTTTACATACTGCATTCTTGAGTATCTATATCTTACTTTACTGCATGATTATGTTTTCTAACCTGCTATGAACTGTTGAGATGTACTGTACTCGCTCCTGTCCTGACTGGACCTGTTGAAAATATTACAGAGGATGAGGAGGAGGCCTGGGAGGATACCTTCTACGGGACAGCTCTAGCTGAGGACATCACCCCTACTGCCTAGACTAGTTTAGTTAGGCCTTATCTTATTTTATGTTGTCTTGAGACTGTTTAGCTAGACTTTACTTCTGTTTAGAGATGTTGAGTTGTATATATTTTTTTACATTCCGTAGCTGGGATATGTACTCTGGATATTTGCTGGGATTTTATCTTAGACTATTCTATCTTCTTTATTTTCCTGAGTTCTATATCTTATCGTGCTTTCTTCTTCCTTAGTTGTGATTGAGTTCATTTACTGCTTAGTATCATATTGCTAGATGTATGTTGACCTAGGACAGCGTTCTACCGCCGACACTGCGGCGTAGGCTGGGCGTTGTTACGTTCTCGTACCCTCACAGTGGGTGCGGGTCGTGTTACGTTTTTAGTGGTGGCCCATGCAGGTCGAGTTTATGTAGTGGTATTCGAACTAGAGTATCACTACAGCCTGCAGTAGGATTAGGATATATATTTTGAAGGTACTCAATCACAGTTAGGATTCCTTGAAAGATTTCTGGGACGACCCTTGAGAATCTTATTTAAACTTCAATTTAAATCATTTCCCTTGCTTTGTTGCTCTCACTCCTTGATTATTGAATTTGATTTTGTTGGATCGTTGTTGATTTAATTTTTCTATCGAGATGAATTTTTATGGCCTGAGTTACGATATTTTTCTGATAACATATGTCGACGGGAATACAGGGATGGTAAAACGTCTACTTGGTTATAGAACCTAGAGTTTACCGCAGCTATATTAGCTGGCGTGGCGGAAACATGGAGACCTGACTTCGGATGTACGCATCTTGGTTATGAGATTTGGAATTTCTCGCAGCTATACTAGTCGGCATAGCGAGAATTTCAGACGACATGATTATAGAGGTACATGCCCCTGTTATGGACTCTACCGTTTATCGCAGCCTTGCTTACTAGCGTGGCGGGAATTCTGAGTATCATGATTTATGGACAGACGCATATGATTATCAGATTGTATCTTGGAATGGTTCTTAAATATATTGTCTCTATCTTCATTCCAGTTATTATAAATTGTTTCCATCATCAAATAATTTAGGAGTAGAGATCTTTTTAGCTTTATAGAGCTTATGCTTATGTAGTTCTTTCTTAGTGTGATAATTTGATGACTTGTGATTAGGCCCTTGTCTTAGGAATGATAGTATAGCCTGGCTTTAAATAGTGATTCTTGTAGCTAGTTCTCCTTTGTTGATATTTACTAGTTTTCAGCCTTGATGATTGATTTTATTTTCTTTTTTTTTTCTTTTTCTTTCAGTATGGCACCCATGACCCGAGCCCGTCGCCTGAGAGCAGCTGCAGCTACTGAGAGTGTGCCTCCACCTCCTACTGTTCAGGAGGTAGTTATCCCTCTATCTGATCAGGGGGTGGTGGCACCTCCTGCCATTGAGGAGATGGTGGTAGCCTCGCCAGAGAGTCTTCCTTCATCTCCTGTCATTCAGGAGAGAGCTGCGGATTTGCCTGAGACCGAGAGCCCTTTCCTACCCTCTGTACTCTATACTGTACCACCCGGGGGTTTGCTACTTGACGCAGCCCAGGTGTTTGTATTTTTCCAAGAAAGGTTGATGGAGTCACAGAGAGTTCATAAGGAGGCCATGAGGGAGAAAATCTAGAGGTTGCTATGTCTGCGGGACTCTGTGCTTCTAGGAGGAGAGCCTAGCTCCAAGAGGGCGAGGAGCAGTACCCAGTCCTACCCAGAGTTTGAGGAGTACCCATTTATCCAGCCTATATCATCATACCCAGCCCAGTCTCCTGTCCCGCAGAGGCCAGCTGAGCCAGAGCCTATCTGTGCCTACTGCAAGAAGTCTGGACACAAGTGGAACAACTATAGAAAAAGACTAGGATTGTGCCTAATCTGTGGTTCAGCTGCACACTGGGTGCAGCACTGCCCTGCTATACCTGCCGCAACCAGGGCCCTGCTTCCAGGAGGGAGTTCTGGTTCTCAGACCTAGCTGGAGGTGAGTTTTGACCTAACCTTAGTATTCTTTTTTTTTTTAGAATTCTGATGCATCCCTTGCTTGTTTGTTTTGATACCTTGTGATTGCCTAGTACTGTAGCATGGTTGGTGTAACTAGATGAGACCCCAGACTGATATTACATGCCATGACCGCATAGGTTACATTTTCCAACTGAATAATTTAAATAGGTTTCTGAGACTTTGATTATGGGGGGTTTGACCTTGAAGGGGTGCGATCATCTTAATTTCAAGGACAAAATTTTCTAAGGTGGGTAGGATTGTAACACCCAGTTTTCCAAATGAGGGTATTTTGGCCTTTTTAAAAATTTTGAGAAATATTTGGAATTATTATGTATTATTTAGACTTATTGGAATTAATGTGATTTTTTTAGAGATTTTAGTATAATTGATTTTGGTGTTTTAGTTGACTTGACTTATGTTGACTTTGGAGACTAACCTAGTGGCTAACCTAGGTCATGACTATGTGATTAGGATATGGAAACCTAGGTTGACTTAAGTTAATGAGGTTTGACTCATTGGAATTAATTTGGGGAAAATAGGAGCTAGTTTGATTAAGGAATGGCTTGTGAAGTCACAAGTCATTTTATGACTAATAGGCTTAATGGCCCATAGCCCACATCCTTGAAACCAAGCCCTAACCCTAGAAAATATGACCAGCCACTATGGTCAGCCCCTCCTATTTATACGCTCCTAAAATTAGGGTTGCCTCTTTAGGAAACTTTGTCATTTGGAAGAGGTGAGTCCCCATCTTTGTAAATCCTTAGAAAATCTATTTCTTCTCCAAATTCCTTCAAACAAATTGCAATAGGACCTAATATTAGTATCCTTGCTGTTATTGATGAGTATTTGCAGGAAGAACACAATTTGAGAAAGTTTGGTGGTTTGTGGAGCTCTTCCCATTTGGGGATTTTGACCCATTGTTCACCTATAGGTATAATTCCTTCCATTGCTTTTAAATTCTGTTAAAAATTATTTCTAGGTTGTCCTAACCCTAACCTAACAGTAGGATAGGCTAACACTAGAATTTGGACCCATTTCGTGTCCGTATCGGACACGTATCAATGTGTCTAGGTTAGTGTTCGACGAAATGCCTTAAAGGGCATTTCGTTCGATTTTTGTGATTGTGTTTGAATGGAAAAATCCATTTTAGGCTCGCTTATGCTAATCTTGAACACTGAGCATGTTTTCGTGTCGGGTTGGGCCGACACGAGCGCGTGGACACGCGGTCGTGCATACGAGTGCGCGGGCAGATTTTCTCTCCTGCTGCTCGGGTGCATTTTCTCTGTGCACAGAGGGTTTCGACCCTTGAAATTTGACATAGGGGTTGTGTCAATGACTGACACGAGGCTCGTAAAGTTTCACGAGTCCTCGTGTCGTGTCGGACACGTTATGGGCTGTGCACATATGTTACACTGTGCGGTCCAGTGTGTTATATTTGTGTTCTGTGTTTCATTGTTTTTAATGCTTTTAATAATGTTTTAAATTGATTAAATGGATTCTTAATATCATGTTTAATCTCTGTTAAAATAGTTACATGATTTAACTTGGGTTTCAATGAGGATTATGGTTCTTTTTACTGTAAGTTGATTATGAGGAATGTTTAGTTTCAATTCCTTCATGAACTAATACCTTTCTTCTCACAATTTTTCATCTACTTTCAAAGACTTGAGATTGGTATTGTGTACCCAGTTATTAGAAACCTGAGATTTAATTTGATAACTGGAAATTTATATGGGATATTGGTGTTGGTTGTTTTCAAAACAGTCCTTTAACTGTTAGAATAGCCTGGATCGATTTCCTTTGCATTTCATGAGCTAAACTGAGAATGGTTCATTTCTTAAATTGATTCCCTTTCATTTCGAAATATGAGTGAACCTGAGATTCCAGTTTTCCTAATTATAAACTGTTAACTGATGTGATTTACTGAAATGTGATAACTGAGTTAACTGTTATGAAACCTGGGATTGTTTAATTGATTTTTGATAACCTGAGATATGTATTGCTCACTGTTTCATTGTAAACCTGAAATTGATGAATAGTTTGATTAATGAACTTTAACCTGTGAATGGTTTGTTAATGTGTGATTCACTAAATGTATTACCTGAGATGTATCAACTGTGTTTAGGTTCAACTCTACCTGAAATTGGTTATGTTTCCAGTTTATGGAAACCTGAATTTGTATAAAAGAACTCAGAATTATGGTTTCAGTATCACCTTCTTCTTTTAACTGTTTGTCAAACAAATTATTGGTTTCCAGTTATGTGTCAAAAACCTGTGTTGTCTTTACAATTGATTTGAATGTTTCTTTCCTTTTTATTTGACAGAAATCTGGGTTGTTTGAACTACCTTGATTCAAAGTATTAAAATCTGAATTGTATGGGCTGTTAAAACTGGGTTCTTAGTTTACATTATAACTGATTTTGTGAACTGAAACATGTGGGTTTTCAATGTATTAATCTGAGATTGATACAATGTAGGCACACTCTTTTGTATTGACATACACACACACACACAGTACACAACCTGCACCCCCCCACTGTTTTCATTCACTGATAATACCTGAGATTGATTGCTAATAAAAGAGTTCTTAACAATTGAACTGGGATTTAAATACACATGCATATGTACACTGATTTTTCTCATATGTAACTGTCACTTTGTGTTTCCTGAGAACATGTTTCCAATTTTTTCCTGTCACTCACTGTCCAATTTTGGACTGAAATGATTGCCGCACCCTTTGGGGACTGTTTAACTGAGCTCCTTTCTTTCCATATCCCTGTTTTTCTGCAAACACCCTCCTATATATACACACACATCTACACAGTTTAGCACACACTCTCACTCATGACTCACACACCCACACACATTTGAATTAATGTGCCCCCTCTTTACATATGTACATATAATGTATTGAGATATATATGTGTATATGGGTAGCTTAGTTATTTGAGGTTTGTTAGTTCATTTAGGTTTTGGGTTTAGATGTATGAATGTAAGTTTCAGATGTTTGTTTTAGACTTCATAATTCTGTCATTAGGATTCACTAGGTAATGTAGGCACACATGTTAGTTTTTCCCACAATCAAATGCCTACCCTCATGAGCACACACACATTGCACTGTACAAGCTCACACACATCCTTACATATATCACAACCACATATGCAATGTCCCCCATCCCTCTCTATGTCTATATATGCATATATAATATATATAACCTAGAGTGAAATGAAAAGTAATATAAGGTAGCCTATACATATATGTGTGTGTGATAACTATATTAGCTTAGTATAAAATATGTATATAATGTGTGGAAGCAATGTATTTACCAATATAGATTGTATTTACTTATGTAGATTCCTATATTATAGCCTATATATATATGGCATATATATACACATGTGATTTGTGTGTTGATGGTTTGTATAGCCTTGTGATTGGTGTGTGATTGCTAGACTAGGCTTGGTTAGGCCTAGTGAGACTTATTAGACTTGTTTGGGTTAAGTTTGACCTAGTTGACCTAGTTTGACTAGTCTAGTTGACTAGAGTTGACCGAGTGTTAACTTTAGTCTAGATTGACCTTGAATCATGTAGAATGCATAGTAGAACTTTATTATATCATTTTAGACTTGTTGTGACCTGTGCTGTTCTGATTAGGAGCCAGACACCTCTCCTCGAACATTACATTTCATCCGGACGCTCAGATACAGGCGAGTACATTCTCTGATCATTTTATATCCTGCTTAGAATTATTTTCCTACATTAAATTACTTTAATTGATACTGGCACGTTGGTCACACGGATTAGTACAATATGGATCCCACCCAGAGATGTTATTCCTTCAGGGAGCATCGGGTACTCTATGTTCTGTGCGTTTCACTTACATAGCATATCATATGCTTCTTTAGTTCTTTGATCACTTGTGACATATACCCATATGATCACAGAGTCTTCTTTGAATCCTTATCCCATTTGTGGGACTACTATGTACCACCCTTCGGGGGCTTACCACCCTTTGGGGGCTTACCACCCTTCGGGGGCTGTTACATAGAATCATAACATAACCTGGTTGGATCCTTGTGTATTAATTGGGGGTACGGGGGAGTATAAATAGCCATGTGAACAATTCCAAAGTAGAATAGCCATGTATGCCTCTTTAGTATAGCCATGTACAATCAAGCCGTTCACATGTCGACTTTGTGCTCTAAATCACTAGTTACTGGTAGCTCTTTACTTATAGTAGATATTTCCATTACAGTTCTCTCTCTCTCTGTTTACATACTGCATTCTTCAGTATCTATATCTTACTTTACTGCATGATTATGTTTTCTAACCTGCTATGAACTGTTGAGATGTACTGTACTCGCTCCTGTCCTGACTGGACCTGTTGAAAATATTACAGAGGACGAGGAGGAGGCCTGGAAGGATACCTTCTACGGGACAGCTCTAGCTGAGGACATCACCCCCACTGCCTAGACTAGTTTAGTTCGGCCTTATCTTATTTTATGTTGTCTTGAGACTGTTTAGCTAGACTTTACTTATGTTCAGAGATGTTGAGTTGTATATATTCTTTCACATTCCGTAGCTGGAATATGTACTCTGGATATTTGCTGGGATTTTATCTTAGACTATTCTATCTTCTTTATTTTCCTGAGTTCTATATCTTATCGTGCTTTCTTTTTCCTTAGTTGTGATTGAGATCATTTACTGCTTAGTATCATATTGCTAGATGTATGTTGACCTAGGACAACGTTCTACTGCCGACACTGCGACGTAGGCTGGGCGTTGTTACGTTCTCGTACCCTCACAGTGGGTGCGGGTCGTGACAGAAATCATCAAGGCTTCAAGGCATAATCAAAATCAAAATTTAAAGCACAAATGTCGAGAATTAAAATTCAATCACAATATATATATATATATATATATATATATATATATATATATATATATATATATATATAGCGTGTTAGAAGGGAAAAAGCTAGCATTATGTAAAGGTTATGTGGTTAGTGTGTGTATGGGTGTATGTGGACATGTTCATAGGGTTAGATAGTAGACATGCATGTGTGTGTGAAATATACATGAAAGTGTATAGGAGGATTTGGGTTTCAAAATAATAGCTATCAAGTTACACTACTCATGGCATATTGGTTAAACAATCAACAATGCACAGCCTATTTACTCATAACATGCATGGCTACCATATATATACATATATCTATATGTATAGAGAGGTAGAGATTTAGTTATGTATCTATATACATTATAACATGTATGCATAAACTATATATATATACCTACATAGATATATGAACATAACATAGAGATGAAGGGTTAGGTTTACATGGCAGTTGTGAACATTAGTGTACATTAGTGTAGAGTGTGAAGATACAAGGGTTATAACTTAAAATGAAGGGTTCAATCATTCAGTTCAGTTTAACATTGCATATTAAATCTGAAATTGAACTAAACATTTAAAATCAATGTGAAAAATGTTAACATGTATTCAGTTTCAGGATTTTGGAAAAATTCGAACATCAAAACCAACCCAATATTCACCACAACCACAACCTAACATGTAAGAGTATAAAACCTAACATTATATCCCTACATACAACAATGTATATGGCTCAAAACATTACATTTAAAAACTGCAAATTGAACTACTCACTTAGAATCCAGTGTTAAAGGGTTAATATGCACACAGTCTCAGATTTGACAAATTCAAACACAAAACTTAACCAATTTCTTTAAGAATTGAAACCCTGTATATAACATACATGTGCATTGATGTAAACAACAACTAATAATATGAAATTTATATTTAAATTACGAATTTAAACTGAAAAAAAACAGAGAACTAGTCTCTGATACTGTATTGTGTCAGAGATATTAGGGTTTTGAGAATTTAACATCAAAAACATATTAATGTGCATTTAGATAGGTTGGTAATCAAAGTGTAGCATGTATACATGTCAGGCAAGGTGTCTGTGTCTACTATATATATATATATTAAAAGGTGATACAAGAATGATGGCAAGAAGGAAATAATGATAAAATCTGTTCTGCTCATCTGTTTAAAAGAAGGAACCATTCTGAAACCAGAGCTATAATATCAAATCCAGATAAGGTCTAGCAAAATCATCAATTTATTGTATTATGAAGAAATTCATAGCAAGAAGTTACATAAAGGTTCATAATAATAGCTAAAGCTACTCCTACTCCTAAGTTAAATAATGAGAAGCCAAACAAACAAACAACAATTTTTTTAAACTAATACAGGTAATAATGGCAAGAAGAAAATAATGATAAAATCCTTTCTTGCTCAATCTGTTAAAAAAAAGGGACCATTTGAGATCAGAGCTATACAAACAAGTCAAAGATAAGGCCTAAGACAATTCGTCAATTCATTACATTAGGAAGGAATTATATCCAATAAAGTTATACAAGGGATTATATCAACAATTAAAACTATTTCTTTACTCCTAAGTTAAGTGATGAAGAAACAATTTTTTTTAAGGCTGAAATACAAGGTAGAGATGATTGTTTTTTTTTAAAAAAAGCTTTAGAGATATAATCTGATAATCATATGCGTCTTCCTGAAATTATGTTGTCAGAATTCTGCCACGCCAATAAGCATAGCTGCAATAAATGATAGAGTCCATAATAAGACATACATCCTATAATCATGTTATCTAGAATTCTTACCACGCCACCCGGTATGGCTGCAAGAAAATCAAGATTTTATAACTAAGATAAGTATAACTATATCAGGCTTTACGTCCTTGTCATGCTAGCAAATATGACTGCAATAAATTCTAAATTTTATAATAAAGTAGACTTTTACCTTTCTCACTGTCCTTATCAAGTATGTTATCAGGTTATACCTTAATTCCAAAAAAATGTATATATACATATAAATACAAACTCAAATTCAATAACTAACATCAAGATTCAAAATTCAACAATAATCCATCAAAAATCATATAAATACAGACTCAAATTCATCCACTAACATCAAGATTCAAAATTCAACAATAATCTATCAAAAATCATATAAATACAGACTCAAATTCAACCACTAACATCAAGATTCAAAATTCAATAATAATCCATCAAAATTAAGTTCAATAACAGGAAGTAAAGGTAAACCAAATCAGGGAAAAAATAGATTTCAAATCGAAGTTAAATGAAGATTCTCAAGGGTCGTCCCAGGAATCTCTCAAGGAGGCCAAACTGTGATTGAGTACCTTCAAAAATATATCCTAATCCTACTGCAGGCTGTAGTGATACTCTAGTTCGAATACCACTACATAAACTCGACCTGCATGGGCCACCACTAAAAACGTGTCACGGCCCGCACCCTAGAGTAAGGGCACGAAAAGTGGATACGTCCAGCCTACGTCGCAGTGTCGAGGATAGAACGCTATCCTAGGTCAATCATCTAACAATATAAGGTACCTGTACAGTATATACACTCCGAATGGAGGTGACATATCAGAATACAGTTTCAATCACATCTAAGGTGGAATACGATAAAAAGATAGATAAAACTGAAATCCACAAAGAGATACAAGTAGATAGAAGTCTAAGTGTCTAAGATATCACAAATCCATTTAATGTCCCAAATCTCAAATACAGTAATCCATAAAGTAAATACAACTCGAGACAACTGAGAATAAATAAGAAAACTCTAGCTAGCTACTCCAACCTCTACTGTGTCTCCTCTAGGCTAGCAAGTAACCTCCAAGCTATCTGTAAAATTTATCAACAGGTCCAGTCAGGACGGGAGCGAGCACAATACATCTCAATAAGTCATAGCAGGAAAGGAAATATAATCATGCTAGAGAATAAAATACAGGAACTGAAGAATAGCATAAGGTAAAAGAGAGACTGTAAGCAAATATCTACGATATATAAAAGAGAGACAGTGCTAGTGATTCAGAGTACAAGATGAACATGTGAATGGATTAGGACTGATTCATGACTACACTAAGAGTGATTAATGACTATACTACTTTGGATATTATTCACATGACCATTCATACTCCCTCCGTACCCCAATCAATACACAAGGATCCAGTCAAGTTACGTTAAGATTCATGACTAAACTACTTGACCCGTATAGGGTGATTCAGGAATTGATTCGTGAAGGCTCGGTGATCATGAGAGTACATGAGTCACTAGCTTATTCCCGAAGATTCATGATAATAGAAGCAAGAGATATATGATGTAAGTGAAACAAACGAGACAAGAGTATCTGATGCTCCCGAGAGGGATAACATCTCATGAAGAGATCCATATAGTACTAATCCGTGTTACCAACGTGTCAGCATCAAGTAGAATAATCTAAAGCAGGAAATATAGTCCTAAACAAGATATGAAATGATCAGAGAATGTACTCGCCTGATAACCTGAACAGCTGATAGGTATAGAGGTCCAAACTGAAGCCACAGAGTCCTATTTAGAGCAACACAGGTCAAGATGTATACGAGAGATGATAAATGAAATTTACAATGCCTCTGTATTCTGTCTAGGTCAAACTAGACTAAAGTCAACCCTTGGTTAACTCTAGTCAACCACACTAGTCAAATTACGTCAACTAGGTCAAGTCCTAGCCAAACAAGTCTAACAAGTCTCACTAGGCCTAACCAAGCCTAGGCTAGCACTCACACAATCACAAGATAATGTGAACCACAACAATGCATAATATAAAATAGATAATATATATAATTATATACCTTTATACATACATGCATATCCATATTACATACATATTTATATATATAGGCATATATTACATCATGCATATTTACATAGTTACATAGATATATACATTCATGCACATTTACATACATACTTTTATACATTGTATATGTTAACATTCATTACAATGCATTATATTTTACTTATACCTTTGATTGATTCATTCATTCATATATGACATTCATTCATGCATATTACATACTTACATGCATCTATACATTATATACATTGTATACAACATGTAAAAATAGAAGAGGAAAAAATGGGGAAAAAACTGAAATAGAAAGGAAAGGGAAGGAAAATGTAAGGAAAAGGGAAAACAGTGGACATATACATGCTTGCATCATATATTCTATATTACCATACATGCTATCATTATATATTGTATTATATTATTTATATATTATGCATTCATATCTATCATTATATGTATACCTTGCATTCATATCTAGCATTCATTATATACTTTCATGCATACATTGTATATCACTCTTTCATTCATGTATTTATGCATTGCTTACATACATTATATTAATTGCATTCCTACATGCTTGCATTCAACAATATATATACATTAATGTAAAGAGGATATATATATATTATATATATCATTTCATTCATCTAACATATTTTGTATTACATACTCTATATTCATTTAATATCCATACTACATAGGCTCATAGGTTACACAAAATACATATATCGTATAGTCACTCTTCTATTTAAAACCAATACTGTACCAAATGGGCCTCTACTAAATTCTAGGATTAAAGTATGTTGTAGCCCTTCGTATTAGCTTTCCGAAACTTTAAACGGATCGTATTTTCGTGTCCGGAAGCTTCCGACCGAAACACGTTCGTCTTTCGTACAGCTGACACTCAAATAATTCTACAGAAAGTTACAGAAAGAATTTGGCTTATTAAATTTGGAAAGCTAACTTCGATATGGTTCTTTTAAAAAAATGGGAGATAAATCGGAGTTCTAAGCTAAAAGTTATGACATTTCTAAGTTACTTTGGTTAATAAAAACGTGGATGAATATTATGACGAATTTGAGTTATTTTGGACAAAAGAACACATATAGGCCAAGATACTTGGATACAAACATAGGTATCCAAATGAAACTCATTCTAACCATCCTAACTAAGATCAATCCACTCTCTAACCATTCTAAAACTGAATTTAAATATCTATTTAAACTATTATCATACATACATACACATGGGGTGTCCTAATTTGGGATCTATCAAGTAGGACACAAGACACATATCTAAAATCCTCAAGAGAGCTCCAAATGACCTCAAATTTGAATCCAAATGGGACACATGCATGAGGATGGATTCTTCGGATTCAAAACTTATTTATATGCAAAGGAAATCGATTTAGAGGATGGGTTTTACCTAATGGGAGTGGAATCCCAATGAAATCCTTTAGGACACGGCTCCGATACGAAGATCCCTCAAAGTGGACACTCCTCCTTGCACTCCTCTTCCAATCCTTGGTAGCACCCTTCCCTTGGAGAATAGAAATGATTGAGGGAAGGTTTGGTGAAGGAATGATTTGATTTGGAGATCAAATCAATGGAAAGACTCTCTAAAATTAGGGAAGAACAAGAGGAAAATAAAAAAGACAAGATTTTAATGAATGAAATAAATCATTCTCCCCTAATGGTGGCTGCCATAAAGAGTCCATTAGGGCTAATGGGAAATGTCCTAATTGCCCCTCTCTAGTCTCATATGGTTAAGTCTAGACTAGGTTCAAGTTTGGGGTCAAAATGATCTAGTTTTGAGTCTCTAACTTAACCATTCTAACATGATAAAAATTAGTTTAATTAACTAACTTAAATGTTGGGTTTTGTGGGCCATGTTTAACTTAATATTGGATCCCATCTAGAGTTTAAGCTACCCGGGTCATAATACAAGTCGGAATGAGACGAAACTCAAACCTGACTAAACAAATCCAATAAAAACAATATTAAAAATATAAAAAATTTCCAAATTATTAAAATATGAAAAATGACCAAAATCATAATACATCAATTTAAATATTATTAAAATAATCTAAAATTTACCATTAAACAAAATCTTAAATAATTCAAAAGTCACAAAATGACCAAAATACCCGTAGCCTAAAAAGTTATAAATAGTCATTCTAAACACATGGTTAGGTCCCCATGGTCATGGTTAGTCTCTAGGCTCAATAGTTCTAGGGTTCAGTAGCTAACACATCAAAATTATAATTCACCATTTTTAAATAGTATTAAATTAATTAAAAATTCTCATAAATCATAAATCCTATTATTAAATAATAAACTTTTACAAAAGTTTAAAATTACCCTTATTTTAGAAAAGTGGGTGTTACATAGACTATGCCGTCTATGGAATCCTTCCCGATGACCCGAAGGAAGCAGTATCCATCCAAAAGCGATCCCTCAGATTTTACTACGACACAGCTACCAAGATGCTGTAACGACGCTCTTAGGACGGGCTACTGTTACGATGCTTATCAGACACAGAAGCCAAAAATGCACTCCGGGAGGCTCACGATAGAGTTTGTGGTGCACATCAACCAGGCCCCAAATTACAAGATTGTCTCAAATAAATGGGTTATTACTGGCCCACAATGATAGCAGATGCTGTTGAATATGCAAAGAAGTGTAGAGATTGCCAGTTCCACGCCGATTTCATTCATCAACCTTCGGAGTTTCTATACCGACGGCATCATCTTGGCCATTTGAAGCCTGGGGCATGGACGTCATAGGACCAATCAGCCCGCCATCCTCTAAAGGACATCAGTTCATCATAGCTATAACCGATTGCTTCTCCAAATGGATGGAAGCTATACCGCTCACCGAAGTGAAGACGTCAAACGTGATCAGTTTTATCAAACATCACATCATTTACCGCTTCGACCTACCTCGCAGGATCGTCCATGATAATGGTCCACAGTTCACAAGCCATGCATTTTATCAGTTCTGTGATAAGAATCGAATCCAGAACGTAGCCTCTACTGCCTACAATCCAGCGGCTAACGGGCTAGCATAAGCCTTCTACAAAACCATCATAAAACTTCTCACGAAGTTCGTGTCTTCAAACAAGCGCGATTGGAACGAGAAGCTCGGTGAATGTCTATGGTCCTATCGTACAACGGTCCGGACTCCAACAGGCAGCACGCCATTCTCTCTGGTTTATGGGAGCGAAGTAGTTCTTCCCCTAGAAATCCAGATTCTTTCTCTTCGAGTAGCCCTAGCTAGCGAGGTGACTATCGAAGAAAGCTACCGTATGCGACTCCAGGAGCTCGAAGCGCTAGACGAAAAATGTTTGTTAGCTTAGCAGCACATTGAGCTATACCAAGCATGCCTTTCGAGTGCCTTCAATAAAAAAGTGAAGGAAAGGATCTTCCAAGTCGGCGATCTGGTCTTAGCAGTGAGAAGACCAATAGTCATGACGAACAAAACAAAAGGAAAATTCCAACCTAAATGGGAAGGTCCTTTCATCATATAATCAGTGTATTCTAATGGTGCGTACCGACTAACCAAGCCTGTTGGTGACTTTCTCATTATGCCTTTCAACGGCAAGTTCCTTAAAAAATACTATATGTAACCTCTTTTACATAATGTTCACATGTGTTCAGTCATGTAAATGTACCGTGCGATGTTTATATGATTCAAAAAAAACTATCTAACTATTATCCGTATTTCAAGAGTCTTGAATACGCCCTGGATAAAGGTCCTCTAAATATTTCCCCAGTGGAATCATTTCCGTTTTTGCCTCCGTCCAAACTCGGTTTGACGAAAACAAGTCACATCCCTATTACCTCTGAATTGTTTTCTGATAATTATTTCCCCAGTTGAATTATTAAATGTTTTGCCACGTCCACATAACCTCTGAGCAAAGTATTCATCAAGGATAATCACGTCCCTATTACCTCTGAATTATCTACCCCTAAATGTTATATATCTTTCCAAGTCCATATTACCTCGGGTCAGATATAGAACATCCTCTGCAATTACGTCCATATTACCTCTACTAGCAGTTTAATTCAACTTATTATCTATATTCAAATAACTTGAATATAAAACGGATAATAGGTCCACATCACAATTCCTTAGCGGAATACCCACCAAAAAAAATCCTTGCTACGTCCACATTACCTCTAGCATCGATATTTCGCAAAACCACATTCACTTCTGAAAAGATTCTTTATTTTGTACTTAAACGTCTATCAAGAGACAAAAAAAATGTACAAGAGCCGTGACGGCTAGAGAAAAGATTTACAAAATCTATGGAATACACAGACGATTGATGATGTCCCTTAGAGCCACAATCTTAGCCTTAGATTTTATAGTAGCTCGGCGCCGTGCCTGTTCTTGACGAGAGGCTTCATCTTCAAAGAGGATCAGACTCTGATGCTCTCCCTCCAACTTTGCTAGCCGTTCTTCTAAACGGAAAGAAGTGGTGGCAGTCATGGCAGCCTGGGACAAATTATCCTCCTGTTCAGATGTCGTCGCCCTCAAGTCGGCTTCCAGCTGGGCGATCTCGTTCTTGATCTGCGCAATGTGATTTTACTTCTCAGTAATTTTTGCAGCCAGCCTATTCTTCGAGGTAACACGTGCCTCACTTGCACCATTGAACTGGCCATACTGGTCAGCCAGCTCACCGATCTTCCAAACAAGGGCGTCTTTCCTTGCCTGGAAGGTAGCCTTCTACTCCACAAGAGCCATCATCAAAGCCTCGTCCTCTGTACGGAACAGCGATGTCGGACTCCGCTGTTTGGCATCCCCGAACCTAGCCACCTGACCCTCCAGGTCATACAGAACTTTCCTCAGAGCGTTGGCCCGCTCTTCATAGCCGGCAATGCTCTCGAGGGCCGCCACTTGACATTCGGCAACAGCCCTCATAGGGCCGAATGCGGTATTTCGATTTAGGACTCCAGAAAGCTTTACTTTCATTACAGAGTAGAAAGCTTTGATAACTTCCTGGGCCATCTCCTCATCTTCGGTGGAGGTCATCGGAGAGGAGGCTTGAGAGTTTCCTCCGCTTCAGGAAGGGATACCTGACAAGAAGCTAAAGCGAGAAAATCTATTCCACCAGAAACTACTCCTGATTATCATGTGTCATGTCCATATTACCTCTGATACCGATAGTCTTCCGACTTGACGCCTGTACCGAACCCGAAATGAAAGTCACGGTGTCAAAATCATAAAACCTATCACGACCATGTTACCTCTGTTGGGTTTTGTTTCAAATCTATTACCCGCACCACCGGTGTGCCAAAGGGTAATAGGTCCACGAAAGTATCATTTCGATCTATTTGCTCTCATCTTCAAGTGCAAAAAGGGGCAATAGGTTCAAACAAAAAAGAGAGAGAGGGGTCTCCCAGCGGGATACCCTTTGCACAAATAATGTATTTGGCTTTCCAATACAAGCACCACAGATACCACAAGTAAAGGATGAAGTGAATGCATTCTGTTTATTCAAGATCAGTTACATTCACGGGACTACATCTCATGAGCAAAATAAAAGGTTCTTCATCTCTTCATCTGGATAAGAATTAAAAGATTACACTGGTTTCCAAAAAAAGAAAAAATCTGCTACTTATCATTAACACATAGCTTGGTCAGCCTGGCAGCACCACGCTTTGTCGAAAAGCAGTTTTGTGGCCCTCGAAGGAGGTCATATTTTACTGTTGAGCAAACAAACAAGGCTGTTGAACCTTCGAGAAGCTACACGGAGGAGGGCAAATATAGCATGCTAAAACATCTACAAATGGTGTTCTTTTCTCCTCCATATTGCAGACGTCGTGGGCCCATTTCTCCAAGAGACCATACCTTCAAAACAACATCTCTAGTGTTGCTTTTGCCTATTTAGAGAACCGTAAAAATAGAGCTTTCACGATGACGTCCAACTACCGTTCGACTCTTCGATATATAAAGGCTCTTCCTACCATCTGAGGAAAACCCTTCCAAAATACGAAGAGTCCTGAGCTCTCTGATGTGGGTGTCAAGTGTTACATCTTTACCATGCCTAGAATCGCCGATACCGATCCTGGAGAAATTTGCTAGATGGATCCCTACAGAACATGAAAAGGGACAGAGAGAAAGTCAGACTTAGAAATTTGCAGGAAAAACTAAGTTCTGAAAGCTTTTATGCTCCCAAAGAGATATGGGCCCAAAGGGATATACACCCAAAACATGTGGCCGCATAACACACGAACAGTACGTGAGCACATAACATGCCACAGCCTGAGGGCGCATGACATGGCAACATGTGGGCACATAGCACACTACAATATTGGCGCATGATTTCTGTGGGGGCATAATAATGCTCACAGAAGTTTGTTGCCTTAGGCGCAAGCGCCCCGGCAGAAGAAAAGTCCGAGCGTCGTAAATTAACGCTCGAGACTTTGTTTTTGAAGCATGCCCTTACCCAGAATCGGGTCCTGGACTGCCGAAGATGCTGCCGCGGGAGGAGAGTAACTCGGTGCAACCCTTTGCCATTCGCGGACCTCTTGGCGACCTTGGGAGACATGGTTCTCAAAGAAATAAGATGAAGAGTTTTCTGAAAAAATCAAAGAGTAGAGAATAATGAGCTTTCTTTCTCCTATATGTCCTATTTATAGGCACGGGCCACTTCCTATGCGCCCACTTGCTTTAAGCGTCCATGCGCCCATTGTACTGCATGTGCCCATAACGGCCTATGCAGACACGTAAAGAATTAGCTTCCTGTACACTATGCGACTGTCCCTTGCTGACGTGGATGACGTATGAAGGATGGACTGCTTCAAATTCCACTCCGATAAATCTGACAGTTCGAATTTCGAGGAAGATCTCAACAGTCGTATCTCTCTAACAGGCTGGCCAAATACTATGCGCCCAAGGAGAGAGCCGTGCTATGCGTCCATTGCATCACGAAAAGACGATCCATGCTTTTTTCAAAGTATTTCGAACTTGTTCAAGTATCAAAAACTTGGAAAGGGGTCTTATAGAAGTATGAAAAATTTTCAGCAAATGAAGTCCCATGCGCCCAAGCCAGTAAAGCTCCATGCGTCCAAGCCAGTGAAGCTCCTTGCGCCCAGTCAGTGAAGCTCCATACGCCCAGTCAGTGAGACTCCATGCGCCCAGTCAGTGGAACACCATGCGCCAGCCAGTGAAACCCATGCGCCCAGTTAGTGAAGTTTCATGCGCCCAAGACTGGCTTTTCCAAAAGGAGGGCACATAGCCTTAGACATGGCTATGCGCCCAAGCCTGACTCAGTCAAAGCCATGATCAAAACGTGTACCGAAGCGCACGGCCACGTCAGTCTCCATGAGTAGTCGTGTACGGAAGCATGCAGCCACGTCAACACCACGACCAACCCACGATCTCGTAGCCTACATGCGCCTACGTCCTATGCACCCAATACATGACTATGTGCCCACGTAAAAACTAGCGTGTTTCCTTATGTGGGCGCGTAACATCATTCCAGATCAAGAACGACTATAAAAGGGGGGCTTCATCCCTCTTCAAAACACAGAACAGAGAGCATTTTCAAGAGCCAAATTGTTATAATTCTTGTCAGTGTGCCGAGAGTTAGCAATTTTCTTAGGTTTTCTCCCACTTTTGTAATTGGAGTGTCAACAGAGTAAAGGAGAAACTATCGCTCGATCTCCATCGCCCCATTCCATAAAATTTGTTTTTGTACTCGGGGATCCTCAGCGCAGGATCTCTCAGGCGCACTCGATTTGTGGTACCTTGCGCCAATAAAGAAAAGACAATATTTTCTTCTTTTTTTTTGTGTCCACACTTCCCCGTACCCTTTTCCCTGGCCGTCGACCCCAAGCCTCGCCCCAAGCCGGCAGCACCTACTTTGGCCAACTCTCCACCACCAGCCTCCATCTAACCCAGCGCAACCACCATCGCAATACAACCACGACCACCACCACCCTTAGCCGAACCCATGCCCACCAAACCTTCACACACCCCGGCTTATCACAACCACCACCCGAAACCACCATTAGCTACCGCTCCTTGCCACAACCCCACACCCAGCCACCACCTACAGCAGGTCTCGGCTGACACCCCGGCTGAGCCAAAATCTTCATTGCTGCCATATTTATGGCCAGTACCCGCAACTGAACACCCCGGAACCTCGACCCCCGACTCCCTCTACACCATCACCTCCTCCTTCTCACCTTTTACTGCCACCGCGACAGGCCGACCCACCCGAAACCACCACAAAAAATTGGCCACCCGTCGAAAAACCTAAAATTTCTCCAAAAGTAAACACAACACACACTGCCACTGCCCTTACCTCCATGAACCACTGCCACGTCGAGTTCTACAGCCAACGCCCACCCGGCCATCTCTCCTCGCGACGTGTCCTCCAAATCCGGAGTACGCGGCCACCGAGCCGGAGACGCAGACTCGCCGCAGCAACCCACTTTCCAGTCTTTTTGCCGCTGGATCCCACACCTCCGGTGCCGTACGGCTTTAAGGAGAGGGCCCGACCTTCCTCCCGCGCCTTCCCAGTCTCCTCATTCGAAGCCGCCACCGCGTCAGCCAACGCCGCTCTCCGGCCCTCTCTGCCTCTCTTTCTCACGCTCGTCTCTCATGCTCGTCTCTCACTCCCGCTCCCACGCCCCCTTCTTCCCCTTTCTCCTACTCCCCAATTCCTTCTCACTCTTCTGCTCGACCAGGGATTGTACTCTCTTTCCTCGAATATAAGAAGAGCATTGCTGGTTTGTTGGTATGTTGTTCCTGTTGTGATATTTAATTTGTTAATATTATTTTATTTTATTTTTATTATTTTATTATTATTCTTTTAAGACTATTGTGTTCTTTTATATATTATTATTATTATTATCATAACTATTATTATTGTTTATTTTTACAGTTGACTAAGATTTATGGTTAATATTAGTATTATAAATTTTAGTATATAAATATATTTATATTCTTACAAATTACTACTAATATTATTGATATTATATATATATATAATATCATTGTATCATTTTGTCAAATTAATTTATGACTCTTCAGTCTAAAAATGGTACTTTGACAAATTAAGGTTAAAAATATTATTATTATTATGTTTCTAGATATTTTTAAAATATGGTATTCGGCTTAGAGGATAAATATTAATATAGTTTTGTGTGGTACTTTAAAATAAGCTATTGACCTAAAATATATTTATTTATACTACATTTTATGGTATTTAAAAATATGGTTATAATGTTTTCTACCTAAGTAAATTATAATTTTTGACCTACAATGATTTTAAAATATATTGGAAAAATAAAACATAATTTTTCGAGGATTATAAATAGTTTTCTAAATCATATATTATTTTTATCCAATTTCCTTGGTTATCCTCGTGTCCAGACCAACCCCATTCTTCCTAATCCTTCGCCAAACCCGTAATACCTTACGTCGACCCTAACTAAATTCAACCGTCCTGGACCCGATGAAACTGTCCGTGCCATCAACGGAGACCGTCTTGCGTGGTTGTAACATCAAAGTCATATTTGTGCCACATTGATCATTGCAGTACACCAGGTGTCCAACCAAACAAGATACCTTCCCACCTTACTCTGTGATCAGTTTACTTTATTTTTTAGTTATTTATTTTCAGTTTCATATATATTGTTCTATGTTTTATATCACTGTGCGTCCGAGTCACACTTGGGTGCAAGCAACCATATTGGTCGTTCATTTGCTTTATATTATTTACTTGCATTGACTTAGCTTAGTGACCACCCATTGATGATAAGATATTGGTATATCTCATACGGCCTTGACATGTACTTTATCACGTATTATGAGTCATATATAGGACACGTACTCACGTAGTCGGCCGGCCACCGATACGTATGAGGCGTACGACGGTTAGGAGTAACTGCCAATAGAATTGCATGCTAGTGGACTTGGCAATTACTAGATGGTCGTATGAGTCATGGATGTGACTCCAATAGGCATTAGGAGGGAAGAATAGTTCCTTGATGTATGGGCCATATTTATATACTGCCATTGTACTTGAAGCTCCGTTGGAGATGCAGGTTCACCCTATTGTACTGATTCCTTCTGACGTTCATGGAACGTTATGGACATTTTCTTACTGATTCCCTCTAACGTTCGCCGAACGTTATGGATGGATTGTACTAATTCTAGATGAGAGGGACGATGCCACTGCTATACAGCCCGAGTGCCTATATGTGAAGGATTGTTCTTTATTGCATATTTACTATAGTACGGTTAGGTGTCCTATTGCATTCATGCCTTATTTTCTATTATATATTACAGTTTATATGGCATGATATTATGTATCTTGTTACGTCCCTCTGAGGACCTGGTTATCTCCCCAGGTGTGTGCTCTTGTCTTTCGCAGGTGTTCTAGCCGTGGCCATGATCATCTCTATTTCTTCGAGGATGATTGCACATTGATCGCCTTCACTTCGCTCGCCAACTCTTTCTTTTGTTATGTATTTCTTTTCATAGTTGATAGTGGATTTGTCTCCGCCTAACTACATATATCAATGATATTTCATAGTTGATTATATGACATCTTTTATTCTTTCATTTTATGGATGAGATTAGTTAGCCTTGGTTTTACTGTATTTACAGCTTATGTATACATACGAGCATTCCACATATTGGAGCATACTTTGTATGAATACAGCTGGCATGGCTATGTTCCTAGTCCTATGTAGTTTGGGACTGGGGCGTTACACTAATGAAATAAAGGAGTACACCCTCTACAAACTACTTCTGATCCAACACGGATCCCCATAACACTTGGAAGCAAGAAATATTAATTACAAGGCTACGAAGAACAAAGACGACGAGTAGAGATTACCCGAACACGATCCTCTATCGAAAATGCCCTTCAATCCTACTTCGTCTCTTCCAAAGTTACAGTGGAACTCTTACCTCTTTTCTCTCTATTTTCTTCAATGTTGTGTTGTGATTAGGGTTTGGGAAAACCATGTATAAACCCCCTAATCTGCAACAAAAGTTGGACCGTAGGATACGATCCAACTGTATAAAAATACCTTGGAATCAGCCTCAGCCCGTCGACACAGAGTTCGGCCAAAACTCTGTGTTTTCATGACAAAACAGTTCTGGAACCAAGGGGACAAAGTTCAACCAGAACCCTGTCTCCCCTGTTCCAGAAAGTACTTTGGTAGCTCCCGAGCTTCTTCTTCGTCTCTGAATGGCCTCGTCACCTCGCCGAGCTTCTCTGAAACACAGACGGTACTCGTCGCCCTCCGGGGTCTTCTCCACATAGGTTGGGAACCCCACCTACTCCAACATGAGAGCCGCTCGGCCTCAGAGGGATTAGCATCCTAATGCTAGAAGTCCTTGCGATTAGTGAGGGTATCATGTCTATTTGTGAGATGGGCTTGTACGTTCCAACTGCTAATCATGGGAAGTGACACGTATACCATCATGTAGATAGGTATCGATTAGTGAAATGATGAACTGTGAGGTACAACTAGTATTATGTGTGTATATCAGTGAAGAGATGAATCGAGAGTCGCAGCTACTAGTGTGTACATATTTTACTGCAGTGCTGAATCTTAAGTCACGTCAGCTAATCGAGTTGGATGCATATGTAAAGAGTATTGCAAGCCTAACAATGCAGAGATGAACACAAAACATATTATACATGCTCGATTTATTCTAATCCATGTTTTTTGCATGGATGGATCGACGGTCGCAATATATAAGTAATATTCTTAATGCTTCTTTCATAAATTACTCCTTAGAATAATCAACTTTACATGAGATATTGTTCAATGAGAAGAATTACTTCATTGCTGCTAATTGATTATAAGAAGAAAGAGTACTAAAGGATATGTTGCTGATGATGTCCCTAAAGTGATGATTATGACCCGTGAAATATGTTGTGCATGTCTTAATAGAAATTAATAGTTGTCGTACATGATGACCCTATTGTAGGCTTGAATGATATATGAAATCTAGCTTTTAAGAAATATTTTCAATAAGAAGTAAATTGAATCGTATTTTATTTCTCATGAAATGAACGTAGGTAAAAGATAGCAAGTACATTAATAAGAAATACTTTTCCCACATGAGTACTTAGTGATGTTTCAGAGGGTGTAGCTTTTGTATTTCACTAGTGCAGCAATGTAGTGATCCCCCACCAGTTTGACCGCATGTGCTAAATATTCAAATGGATGTTTCGAAGCGATAGCAGATCCTCGGGAGCCGAAAATCATAAGAAGAAGATGCAAAAAGATGGTTTTCTATATAAAGGAATATAATATATGGAACGATGTTATTGTAATTATGTTTAGTTCAAAAGAGAGATGTAAATTGAGTATGGCATGTATTAGAGAGATATTAAGAGCCTTGTAACGGATTCAAAGCTATAAATAAAGAGATTATGTTCCTTATATCATTGTTTACTTTGGTTTCCTGTAATATTTTTTGCTGCATTATCGTTGACTCTATTTATTTTGTTATTGTACAAGTCATGGCCTTGTGTACATACAACTTAGGCTTGCACGACATCACGTCCAATGACGACTTTACGGTCCTTCCAGATCGGGACTCTAATGTCCTGTACCGCACGGTACATTATGCTGAGTCGATTGATGCGATGAGGTATGAGTTTGATTCGAGGAGGTATGATTTCAATTTGAAGAAGTATTAATTGAGTTGGTTTCTTGCGCAGATATCGTGCGGAGTCCCTGGCAACGAGCCGATACGTAGGTGATAGACTAAATCAGTGGATGAGTTCGAGGAAGCATGAAGTACTCATATGGTTAGCTCGGTGACATGATCAGACAATGACGTTAAGGTGTTCGGACACATCGGCTTGACAAAGCGATGGGCATATTGGCTTAAGGTGGACAGGTTCAGACCCTTTTTCCAGTAGAAGCATCACTACTACAAAAATGGATAACAATGACGGCTAAATATGCTAATTGATGACATTTGTTTAGCCGTCATCTATGAAGGGGTCATCTTTATTATTGGAAATCAATGACAACTCAACACACATCATCTTTATTTATAAAAGATGACTTTTATGTGTCATCTTTATTTAGAAAAGATGACTTCTATGTGTCATCTTTATTTATAAATGATGACTTTTATCATGAAAAATTAATGACATCTAAACACACGTCTTTTTTATTAATAAAAGATGACTTTTATGTGTCTTCTTTACTTATAAAAGATGACTACCATGCATTATCTTTATTTACAAAAGATGACTTTTATACGTCATTTTTATGTATAAAAGATGACTTCTATGCATCATCTTTATTTAAAAAAGACTACATTTATCGTAAGAAATCAATAACAGCTCATCATTCGTCATATTTATTTATAAAAGATGACTTTTATGCATCATCTTTATTTGCAAAAGATGACTCTTATGCGTCATTAAATTTCTTCATTTTTATAGTACCCATTTTTGCATCAGTATTGTACAATTTGTATTTTGTATACAATATCCCATATAAGAAAAATAAAGAAGAAGAAAAATAAACTCTGACACAATTTTTTTTCATTTCATAATTATTCAAAGTGCCAACATTGAATTATAAAAATATTATTTCAGGCTCAAACGTTCTCAACATAAATTAACAATGCTTCCAAAATTGTCTAATGCATCATTTTTTACATACGGTCTTCACTAACAATATCCAGGATAAATTTGGCCAGCTCTCTTCTCAATTCATCAATTTCTCAGCCAGAGTAATCCTTTCTCCTAGCAAATTACAAAAATAAACATAAAATCAACTATTATAACCTTAAATTATACCAATACAACCAATTTACATTAATATATATAACCATTTTAACAACTAACTTACCACATTTTCTATTAAAGAAACCAAAATTAAAACTTACCTTCTCACACTTCCATGTTAGGATTTTCTAGTTCATCTACCTTTAAGCAAGCCATCTTAAAAAGTGTTGATGTATATCGGGCTTTATTAGATATCAAAAGTTGTTCTTGAATGCAGAGAAATGATGAGACAAGTACAACTAGTATAGCTTGCACAATAGATAAACCAGTATAATTTACATTCATTTACCATTTACTTGGGCATATAACAAGAGAAATGCATAGAGTTTACTCAGATGCTCCTCAATCTCTATGTATCAGCTCTTGTTCTGATCAAAGAAAGCAAAGGCTTTGTGCAGGTGCTCAACATTCCCTATCTTTTAGATGTGAACCGAAACAGCAACAAATTCCCCATAGTATAGAGTTTTCCTTTCCATCAACATCAGCATCTGGCCAAATATAGTAATTGGGTTCATAAGCTCAAACCACGTCATGGTAAATTTTAGATAAGAAAAATATCAACATGCATATATTTTAATTGCAACCAAAGGTTTTCCCTGTTCTTGTCAAAGAACTCAATCATATGTTTCTGGTAGGCATATCATATTTCTTCATGGCATATGCTAAATAAAGAAATAACATGAAATTTCATCTGTAGGTAATTACTCTGTCGACACATTATATAGACTCATTTTAAGTAAGTTCCTCAACCTATCCTAGAAACAAAATAGCAGGTCTTGGGAACTAGTTCAGTATGCAAATAGTTCAAAAATGTCAAGCTACATTTTTTTTAGATATATTACATCCACCTTGAGACACAATCAAAACTCAAGAAGGTCACTAGCGATTATGACCAATACAGATTTGGATCAAACCATATAAGCTTATGAATTTGGATCAGTCAATTTACTGTATCCAATATGGATATCAAATTTACAACTAAGGGCAGGTTCAAAATTTACCCTGCTAAACAAATCCAAGGTGCCTTAAAACCAACATATCATGAACAACTCGGGCAAGAAAAACAGAAAACTGATGCTTAGAAACAAAAAAAGAAAGAAAAAGTTATCGAGCTACCTGGATTCCATAACACACAATTTATGGTATTCTGTTCAGTTGGATACTATTACTTTTTCATGGCATCCTTTCTAAATGAGTGATCAACTGTGGCATTGTCATACAACTATGATCTCTGCATTGTACAAGTAAACGTTAAAATGTTACAAATTCCCATACTAGCATACTAAGAAGATGCAGAATAAAAAAAGAGAGTCGTGCATAGAAAAACAAAAGCATCACTATTTAACCATCAATCATTGTGGATAAATTTTAAACAACGGGAAGAAAAAATGCAAAGTAACTGTCATCCCCTGGGATGCAAGAGTGAGCCCCCTATCATCGCGCAAAGCAACCTTCTATCACAAGAGGATTGTGGAGTAAACAAACTGCTATATTATAAATAGATTTATAAAGAATGAACAGTTTCCCTAAAAAGAATCTTTTGTCTACTAGACCCCCTTTTTCCTAAAAGAGTAGAAACATTTTTAAGTTCTTGTATCCCTCAAACGTTGGCATGCACCTGCGCATGGGTTCACTTTGATGTTAGCATGTCCCTTAGTAAGGGCTTGGGCGCAGTATAAACCAGGAGGACTACCCTCGATTTGACCCATATCCAAGCTCAAAGGCAGCCATACACTCCAGATCTATCGAGCATGGAACTCTACTTATGCCATATGTTCCTCGACCAACACCCACAGTCCATCAGAAGCATGGGTCTCCCTAAATAAGTTGCACTAGTCCTCTACCTTTTTATGTAGTAAACCTGCAGCCAAGATCTCCTCATTTAGAAGAATTATTTTTGGTTCTGCATCGCTCATGAATTATAACTTATGCTTGAATGTTTCAAACTCAAACTCATGAATTATAACTCATGAATTATAACTGCTCATGGAAAGAGGTTATAAGGTTTAGGTGACAACATAATTGTAGAATATCAGTCTCAAAGATATCACAGGTTCAACTTTTGACATTTATAATAAACTTGAGCTTTCTGTGTGTTTGACGTAGATATGTGAGTTTTCATGAAATAATTAATTACATGGACAACTTTTATTACTTCATAACCATCATGCTGTCCTTCTCAAGTAATATGATATTCCGTCCTGCTCGATCTTTCCAAATCATAATTCACGTTTAAGGATCATTAACAATCACCTTATGATGCCCACTTCAGGTGGCTACGCATTTAATATTCTGATTTTGTCCCCTAATCAACCAAACTAGTATCATATAGAATAGATGTAATCTGTACGGAAAAGAAATGTTAAGCAAAGCAAAATCTTTCCAAAGAAGCGCCCAGACAAAATAATTCCTCCCTTATTTCTTATGTATTAAGCTAAAAAAAATATAATGGTAGGTATGATGTCTTCCCTACTTCTTTAAAGTGTTTAACATATTCATTTAATAAAACTTGAGTTCTACTCTAAGCTATATTTTGCAGATAAAGTCGCAACTTAAAAATCTTTTAGATGTGCATCACATTAAACTGACAACATCATCTAGCTATAACTTCGACCAGTAAAGCCACTATTTTCATGTACGATGTTGCAATCAAGAGATTAAAACTACACAACAAGTATTTGGTTCGATATATATTTCAAGAACAGTTTAAAGAACCATTTGAGCAGAGAAAGCACTTGTCAATAGTTTGCCGGAAAGTACAAATTTGTAAAAGATTGAACATTTTATATTATAAACTGGAGATAGCGTGTCATAAATTTGTAACAAAACTAAACCATTGAACATTATTAAAAGTATGGCATGCAACCAATCTAGCTTTATATCCGAAATGAAAACAGTAGAACACAGGTCTTTGATAGGAGAAAGGGACATCCCATGAGGAAACATTATTCATTGGTGTCACTCTAAAAACATAAATGCAGATAAACTCGAGAAATATTAACTAGATCAATCTCACTAAAACTTTGTCAAACAAATATTTGCATCTCCAAAACCATATTACAAGTTCCTCCTTTCAAGAATGCACAATTTTGAGACAATATATTTTAATTGGTGAAACTAAAAGGCTTGCCCAAAAAATTATACCTTATAAGATTTGCTAAGAATTGGTAACAAACAAGGTATCAATCAAAATCAACTGTAGTTGTCCACACACTTCAAAGAAAATAACAATGATAAATAAATATGAACAATGATAGATATGGGTGACACATGATCATGCATCTATGTTAATAAATATCTAAAATTATTCTCCACAATTTAGGAGATGAAGACTTTTGAAATGTCCCCTCTCCATAATTCAAATGGACTTAAACCACAATAGCAGTTGTGGTTGTTGTGAAGAGCGAACTTTTGTGCCTCGGTCTTCGCCATGGCCAGCGCTTCCGTATGGTTCTTACATCTGCTAGGCCACCTCGATCTTGCTTAGTACCGACGCTGCCATGGACGATCGATAGAGATCACAACAGAAAATTGATGGCGAAGCTTCATATGAAATTATAAATTTTAAATATAAAGATATTAATAAAAACCGTGAGATTTGTACTTCAATAATAAAAATTGTATAAAGTCAGCAACACATACCATATAACCGCAACCGCTCCGACGGATCTAGGGTTAGGGTTTGGGGGTTTGGGGATAACTTCGGGGAATAAGGTTTTAGGATTGGAAAGGATATGTAGGTAGAGGAAGAGGAAAATAAGGAGGAAGAAGGGAGGAGGAGAGGAGGAAGTCGAGTTGTTTGTTGATCTTTTGAGATGCAGGGTTGTTTGTTGATCAGTCTATTATTTAAATTGTTACTGTATAAATTTTAGTTTTACATAGTTTATCATCATTTATCATTCATACAAAAATGACATCCATGAAAAAAAAACTATGACCTTATTTTTTTAATCGTCATCTTAGAGTACTTATCATGACATTATATTTTTTTGTTGTCATAGGTAAAGTTATTAATGACGATCATTAAATGAGTTGACATTAAAAGTATCAATAATGACATTTTGAAATGAACGTCACCCATAAAGTGTCATTGTTAACAATTTTTGTAGTGGTGTATGAAAAATTCAGAAAACGCACTATGAGCTAAACAAAGCACAACGCCGTCAAAAGAAGTCAATCATAAAATATTGCGGACTACAACTTTGAAAAGCACAGTACAACTTGGAAAAAAGCACATAAAGGAGATTCTTTATTAAGAAAAGCGCAGTACAACTTAGAAAAAGCACATAAAGGAGATTCTTTATTAATAATCATGATTACAAAACTGTCGAAGTCTATTACAGATTTTTCATGTTCATGATTACATAAATAAAGCTATCTACCTACTTAGCAGACAAAAGTACAACATACAAAAGCACATCATTTTATAATGTATGCCAAGAAATGTGCCTTTTTTATGCCTCTACAATGTAGGCCAAGAAAAGCGCCCTTTTCTCTCTGCAGCTCCTAATCGCTGACTGAACATAGCTCAAAATTGAAATCAATCCAAGTTCCTCTATTCAACATCTTGGCACTCGGTATCGTCTTGGGCCAAAGTACAGCTAGCGCACTGCGTGAATAGGGACAACTCCGTCTATAGTCAGTTGAGTTCTTCTTAAAGACTTCTTCATCAAACTTGTCACTTCTTTGAACAAAGAGTTATGCAATCCCAGCCCACGATTGGTGCAATTTCTGCAAAACTCGTCAAGGAAAAGACTCGTCGTCAAGGAGAAGGGTGCATGAATGTGTTGTGCCCTAAAAATACCCATATTTATAGGCTGTGTGTGGTCAAACCCACGTGTCAAGTGCCAGCCGGTCTAAGGTTCATAGTTAATTGGATGAACCTCGTATTCATGAAAATGAATATCATTTATAAGATTTTTTGACTAAGTCCTCAATCAAAATCATCACTTCTCAAGCCCTAGATAGCAATAGAAATTAAGGAGTTTTGACCCAAATGACCCAAAAAGCATAGCCTCAACAAGCGCAATCTATGGGAGCCTTAATGTCACAAACATGCAGCTTCCAAAAAAAAGCACAGCACCTTGGAACAGTAAAAAGCGCAGCACCCAAAGGCGCAGCCTCACAGGCACAAAACCCCAGGCCATTACTTCAACATTTATGGCACGCTGACACAAATGTTAGAAGATAGATATCAGTTATCAACTGTCAATAGCCAGATGTCAGATGTCAGTTGTTAGATACTCGTCGTCGATTTAGTCCAGAGCATGGCCTTCAACGTGCATAAAAGTGCAACCACTCTATCGCTACAAAGCATAGCTTCTACATCAGAGCTCACAAGCGCAGCCCTTTGTTAAAAGGTGCCACATGGCCCGCTAAAGTGCAATAGCTCTCAGATACGATCAAATCTGTTTTTTTAACAGAATGAAATCTTTGAGAAATGTACACACTCCTCATGTCATTGACTCAGTCATATTTATGGACGGGTGCCAACCACCCAAGATCTCAGTAACAAACGAATATCAACAACGGCCACGTGTCAGGTCATCTGCAGTCCAATAGTACAGTTACAACATATTCAGTTCTATCTTCGTGCACACAGCGATCCTACGTGCAAAAACCCTACACGCACGTCGTATATGTGCGCATGGGTAGTTCATTCAACCAGCCTATAAATAGAAGAGTCTTCCTTGATTTGGATCTTCGACTGCTTCTTGATTGGCGACCCAGGATTATCCACACACATACATTCAGAGAGTCAGAGCAAGTTCTTCTTGTCGTCAGATTGTCAACGGAGTAAAGGAACCACTATATTGTTTGATCTATATCGTCACACTTTTCTAGAATCAACTTGTACTTAGATTTCCTATTTAGGATTTCTTTTGTACATTTTTTAGTTTATAATACAAAAGTTCGCTCAACTTTTTATCCATGGCAAAAAAATGGCGACAGCTGGGGACTTCCTTCTCCTTTGATGAGAAGGTAGTGACGCAATCTGACAATAATATGTCCAGGTCTTCTAAAAAGATGCTGGTCGTATGCTTTGATCAGCAATCTTTTGAGAACTTGCTCTCCGAAGGCAGCGCGAGTCCTACGAAGCGGCTAGCAAAGCCGAAGAAGGCTCGCCGTACCTGGGTGCCCAAGACCATCGTACCAAGCAGCACCGCTGAAGGGAAGGTGCCCCAAGTGTCCCAGAGCTTAGGCACACTCAACGTGCCTATACGCACTCCGGTTGCTGTCCCTCAGTCAGCTCAAGGATCTGGGGAACGCAGCACAAATGGAAAGGCATGACACCTCTCGCGCACATGGGGCCAGCAGCGCAGAAAAGTTCTTCTGTCTTCGATAAAATTACTTGCCCACAGGGTAAAGAAAATTTAGATTCTGAGTACTATGCGCCTTTGAGGGCTAGTACGAAGAATTCCAAGGCAGCACTTACCATGCGCGCCCGACGTGCTACGCCAGCATTAAGTCAGAAGCATGCATTCACAGTAATGCATGCAACTAACGACAAGTTGTACAGAACTGACTCAGGTGCTCCTGCGACCCGAATGAATCAGTTCCCAAAGTCCCCCTGTAACTTGAGTGCATGCGCAGGAACCAAGCCAAAGGGTGAATATTACGATAGTAGACTCGTGTGAGCAGTTCGGCTGCATACGCAAAGTGGGTCTGCCTCACAAACACCCCCCCATTACCTAAGCATGTCTCATGCACATAAATTGGGTTAGGATGTGCATCAATCACATCTACACCCATGCGCCCAACTCAACTGTGCGCATGGAGTGGGCGTAAATGTGAATCTCTTCACATGACTTACGTAACATAATTACTTTCAAACGTAAGACATGAAAGACAATTGTTAAACACAATATGCCTACTCTAGGGAATACTCGTGCTAACATTGTCATCAATTGCTGCTGTAACCAGACATCAGCATCTCCACAAATAAGGCAGTCCATTTTTCAATGACTGCAACCATCTACACCTGTCTGACAGCTTGTCAAAAAAGTTTATCGAAAGAGGATGAGGATGAACTTCTAGTCACCTTATGCGATGCTACATGGAGCTCGCCCTCCCTTAAGAAGAGTTCCAAAAACCTTCATGTCTCGGCTAGTGCATCTAAGAGCCGACCTCGAGGCAGCAAGTGGCAGTGTCTAACACGGGTATGTTCCAACACACCCGGTCCAAAGCCAAGTCCTTCTCGGAAGGGGCCGATGTTTCATCGACAGTACGGGCTGGGGGTAATAAGCCCCCGACACTTCATGAGAACCTGTCGTTTCAACCAGACGAGGTCTTATATATGGCCGATACTGATGCCTCCAGGGGAGCGAGTTATCGACATACTGGGGTTTGTTATTCCTTTGGCTCGTAAGACGACATCAACCAGCCCATCTTCCCCCAGGATGGCAAAGCTTATGGGTCTAAACCAGAGAGCCAAAGATCCACTTTCCATCACCTAATGTCAGTATATATATGACAGGGGTGACAACACTGGAAATAACGAAGGGTTAAACCACCAACATCGTATAGAGGCCCTCGAAGCGGGTCTGCATACATTAATCGAATCCATGCAAGTTTTGACCCAAGTGGTCCTGGAGCTAAAGGATAGATTGCCATCCCGAGCCCCTGCTCCCGCAAATCAAGACCCAGGGACAAAAGAGGAATCTAATGCACCCTCTCAGGTACCAACCACGAATGAGAACCGTATACTACCATTGTCACCTGGCCTGCCAGTGTTAAATAACATACAAGAAGCTTTTAAAAAGTTACACGCCCACTTTGACGCTAAGGAAACTTGGGATTCAGCAACTATAACCTCCTGAGTGGAATAATATGGTCTACCCTCCCAAGTATAAACTACAGTTCTTGACTCCGTTTCATGGGAAGGGGTCTCCTCATCGATTCCTGACATACTTCGCCTCCATGATGGGGCATTTGCACAAGGATGATGCCCTCCTCACAAATCTCTTTATCTGGAGCATTATGGGGAAGCATACGAGTGGTTCTGAAGCCTCTCCGACAACTATATTTCGTCTTTTGATGATTTAATATGACTCTTTCTTCCCCGATTCTACGATGGGGGATGGACATGACGAAGTCTGCAGTCTGCTCTCATAGACATTGTTCAAAAAAAAATAGAGTCGGTCCATGCTTACATCGAGCGCTTTCGCCAGGCCGCTAAGATTACATCCTGGTGTCCCCAAGCCACTGCTTATGGATTCATGTCGGAAGAATATGCTCTCCGCAATAAAACTATGGCAAAATACCCCCCAATGTACGGAATGGACGACATTCATTATTAGTGCCGATAGTGCTAAGAGAACTGACCAGGAGGCACGCCTGCTGGGGGTGAACATCCTGATACTGGACGATAAGGGGAAGCGTCCGTTCGGCAGCAACCCTTCCAACACCAGTAAGGACGAGAAAGGGAAACAAGCCCTGACTGTCAACATTTCTGAATGTTCAACATCTGTGAGCCAAAAGCTGATTGATGCACCTAAATTGAAGAAAAATTACTCCTTTAATGATGAGGACGTCTTAGAACTCTTTAATGTACTTATGAAGGGTGAGAAGCTTTAGCTCCTGCTCCCCAAAGGTCCTGATGAAATGGACAAGATGGACAACCCTAAGTGCTGCCATTACCATCGGTACATTCACCACTCAACACGTGACTGCTGAAATAACGTGAAGACAACTCTAGAGGGGGTGAATAGAGTCTGTGTCAAAAATGACCAATAAAACTAACTCTGTGCTAAGTCTAGAAACAACTACTAAGATAATATATATGATCAGATATAAATAATGCAAAAATAAAAGAGTTCAGAGAAGCAAACTCAAACACAACAATTTTAACCTGGTTTCCCTCGTGGAGGACTAGTCCAGGCCTTAGAACTCTCACTCAGGTTCAAATCCACTATTTATGAAATAGCGTACACCATGCGCCTTTAGTCCGAAGAGCATGCAAACTTCTTTGTAAAACACGAGCATTTAGATCGAAGCACTTGAACACTTCAACTTCGCGGAAAGCGAAACTTGGAATTTTCTAAGTGACTTTCTTTCACTCTTGCACACAACTTCTAGCTGATATCGCACTGAGCACCTTGGGCTAAGGAGAGCTGTGGCTTAGGAGATATAGAAGAAAGAGGCTTGGAGTAGTAGAGCTTAGAAGGAATGAATATTTGAAGGTAAGAGATGATTTGAAATGAGAGAATTCAAGCTCTATTTATACTATTCTGGGGAGACAGAGTTCGGCCCGAATTATGTCCTAAGAATTCAAATTGTTGAACGTTAGACAGCTTGTATCAAGCAGGCCCTAAAAATTAGGGTGCTGAAATTTAGGAGGTAGAGTTCGGCCCGAGTTCTGCCTGAGGCAGAGTTCGGCCCAAACTTTGTCTCTTAGAGACCAAAAGTTCTAAAAGGCTATGGAGCTTGGGTTTGGTTTAGGGTTTGTTTAGTTTTTGGATGGTGGAGCTTGGAGAAGTAAGTCTAGGGAGACGACTTAGTACAACTCAACGTACATGTTCCTAGACTCAATAAATTAAAAGATTGCAGACTGAGTACAAGGTAGAAAAATTAAGAGCCTTTTGATGACGCATTTCTTCTGATATTTGAGTAGACTTGAAGATGCATTTTTCTTTGACAGCAGTCGTCCAAAGATAAACAGATCAAGAACCCCCGATGTGATGCCTCGGATAGGTCGCTTGGCAGTTCAAAGAAATCTTCTTATATGACGCCATCTTTGGCCCATCATTAACTCTCCATTGCATATGTCCTGGTTTAATCATGCTTACTACATGTCTACAAATATATGTTAGGACATACAAAACAATATTTGCAGTACGATACAAGCATGGCAATATGATATAGAACAATTAGGATAATGTTAAATTTAAGTAGCAACATGACAGTGAGTATATGAATATTAGTGACATCATTATATTAAACTTAATTGATTATCCATATTCAAAGTGCACGATGTGATCATTAGGCTAACAACTGCTACGTGTTGAAGAAACAGATACAATGGCCAATTGATGCCAAAGTCCTTTACATGACTATAAGGACAAAACGGTCACTGCCAACATGGTGACCCTCCAGTTTGGTAGCTTCCCGACGACGAAGGCCCAAAACAGCATCGTCCCAATCCCCAAGGTGATAATAAAGGTAGTTAACCTTCCTTTCGGCCCCGCGACAATGCTCAGGGCCTGATCCCACTTATATTGCCATGATACAAAGTTATGTGGGTCTATCTTGATCTTGCTCCGGACATGATGCAGACCATGACGTGCCCTATCAAGGAGAAGAAGTCCAAATTATGTTGCACGGTTTCTGCCACGATCGACGAACCTCTGATAAGCACCCACTCTGGTCTATCTTACTAGCGGGAAGGCAATTCAGTTCCATAGGAAGATGTACCTCCAGCTGCTACAGTAACAACACCCGAAGCTTTAGAAGCAGGTCCGTTTCAACCTCCTACAACTGATAAACCGAAGCATAAGGAGGTTCGCTTTGATAAACCACTGAGAAAAGACTCAGCGGTGTAGGCAATCAAGCCCTAGTACTTTGATATATTGGCACAACTTGTTAATATCCCAGCCAGGTTATAGCTCTTCGAGCTTCTCCATCGCTCCAAAGTGATACAGGATGCCCTTAGCGAAGCGTTGCAACATGCTGACTCTTTACTCAGTCGAGTCCAACAACCTGAAGAAGATCCCGTGACTTGCCCATATTTCCATAATATGGTCGAGACGATGCCAAACATCACCTTCTCTCAGCAAGACATGTTGCTGAAAAATAATAGGCATAATAGACTCTGTACTATACAGGGTTTTTTGGCATCATTAAGGTCGATCGCATACACATCGATCCCGACTCTTCTTAGCATCATCCCTCAAAGTTTACTCCATATATTGGGGATATCGATGCACCGGTTGACTATGTCCAACACCACAATTGGCAGTTTTAATGTCAGAAAAAGCATTTCCTTTGGCAAAATCTTTAAAAAGTGCCAGATAGGTGATCTCCAAACAGAGATGACCTGTTATGTCATCGATGTAGACAAATCCTACAACATCTTGTTGGAACGCCTATAGATACATGAATATATGATCGTGCCCGCCACCCTCTATCAATGTATGAAGTACGTAGCCAGCAACAGGGTCATCAAAATAGAGTTTGCTGATATTGATCCCTTCCAAGGGCTCGATGCGTACTACATTGATGCTGCTGTATACAAGTCACCTCACTCGGACGGTAATGACAATGATGCTGATGATGAAGCAGAAATTGAAGCAACGACTAAAGAACCATTGAGAGTCCAACTCAAGGGGAAGCCTTCCCAAACGTCAGCTCCACTCGTGGCTAAACTTCACGAAAGGGCCCCAACACCCATGGTTGTCAAGTTGTCGGCGAAGGCCCAAGAACTTATCAGGGTCAGGTTACCAAGAAGGATATCCTAAACTACTCCAAGATCATGAGATCCTTTGGCTTCAGTTCCCCTGGCAGCCAAGCTACGACGTAAAGCCCCACCACCTTCTAATGTAGCTGTTCCGGTCCTCACAGATGAAGAGTTAGGGGACTACATATCTGCCCATACTGAGGCACCTCCTTTAGATGATGTAATCCCTCTGGATAAGGTTTCATAATTTATCAATAAAAGGCTATCTTTGAACTACTCTTGTGAACATTGGAATGTTATATATGTTCTGGATAATGCTTAGGTACGTTACAAACACAAGTAACAGTCGTTAATACTGCAAACCAAATTTTCCTATCCCGAGGCTCTTGCTTCGTAGTCCCGACAATGAAGAAAGACCAAAAGCCCATCATTTTCGGCTGGATAGAACGTCCTCCAAAGCTTACCCCTGTCAAACCAGAACCCGATAACGACAAGATACAAATCTACCATTACATTACTTAAGCCAAACACCTCATACAAAAGATGGGTTACGACTTGAATAGTGGCAAAGGCTTAAACTAAGGTAAAGGCCGATGCCTTTTCTTACGTCTTCCAACTCCAAAAGAAAAGCCTCAAGATTATTACCATCGTACTCGCCGTGGGCTGGGCTACGTGACGCACATAGCAACTTCGAAGAATTCAGAAGCCAAAGTCAAGATGCATTCTCACTCATCAGAATCCTCAACTTGGGACTACCATACTAATGTCGGTCAAACCTTTAAGAAGGTACTGTCAGTCAATATGACCTCTGTAGATCCTCCAACAGAGGATAAAGACCAAACATCTAGATTTTTCGAAGAAGAACCTTAGGCTAAGTGCTTAGGATCTCTGTAGGAATAACGTTTTAAACAACATGAACCTTCCACCGAAGATAAGGTCATGTAAATCGACCTAGGGGATGAGTCCTCACCCAAGCCTATCTTTATTAGCAAAAGCTTGTCAGGAGGGGACCAAGAATCTTTGATACAGCTTATCTAGGATTATATTAATGTCTTCTCTTGGAGCTATGAGGATATGCTGAGGCTAGACCCACAGGTCGTAATGCACAAACTTAACATTCAGCCAGATGCTTAACCAGTCAAACAGTAGTAGCGTCATTTTCGTCCGGATGACATGGATGATATAAAAATTGAGGTGAATAAACTCATAACCAGCGGTTTCATTCACGTAGAACAACGCCCGGACTGGGTAGCCAGTGTTGTTCCTGTTACCAAAAATATTAAAAGATTCGGGTCTGCATAGACTTCAGGGATCTCAACTCAGCTTATCCAAAAAATGAGTTTTCCCTCCCAATCACGGACGAGATGATCGATAATACATGTGGCTTCGAATGTATGTCTTTTATGGACAGGTTTTTGTGCTACAACCAGATCAAAATATTCTTTGACGATGAAAAGCACACTTCATTCCGAATGCCAAAAGGGATCTAATATTATACAGTGATGCCATTCGATTTAAAAAATATTGGGGCAACATATCAGCGGGCTATGAGCACCATATTCTGCGAACACGTACAAAAATTGGTGGAATATTATGTTGATGATATTGCTGTTAAGACCTGGAGAAAGGTCGACCATTTGGAGGATCTAAAGACAGTATTCGACTTGATGTGGGTGCATCAATTAAAGATGAATCCAACTAAATCTTTCTTAGGGGTTTAGAGCGACAAGTTCTTGGGCCTCATCGTTACAGCCGAAGGTATTCACATTGACCCTGAGAAGACCAAGGCCATTCTCGACATGGCTCCACCGAAGAATCTCAGTGAGCTAAGTGGCCTACAAGGATGTTTGGCATACATTCGAAGGTTCATAGCAAATCTTTCTGGGTGATGCGAACCCTTCACCAATCTAGTGAAAAAGGGAGTTTCTTATGTCTGGACTGAAGAATGCCAGTAAGAGTTCGATGACATTGAGAAATATCTTACCAATCCTCCAGTTCTGGTCACCCTAGTCATGGGAAGACCATTCTTACTTTATGTCCATGCTATGGACCACTCTCTCGATGCCCTGCTGGCCCACAAAAGTGATGTAGGCAACAAAAAAGCTATCTACTATCTGAGTAGGACCATGATTGGTGCCAAACATCGGTATAATCATGTTAAAAAGGAGTATCTTGCTCTAGTCTTTGCTATTCAAAAAATCTGACATTATGTAGCTGGGCAGACGATCCACATCATCTCTAGGGTCAACCCCCTCAGAGTCCTCATGACTAAGTTAGGAGCGCTAAACCCATGATTAGGTACATGGGCAATCCTGTTATCGCCTTATGACATGGCAAATCCCACAAAAGGCGATCAGTGGTTAAGTATTGGCCAATTTCTCGGCAACACACAATATCCCAAAAATGTCCAGAATTTATGATGGTATTCCAAACAAGGTGTTGGAGTCCAACACGGTCATGAAAGAGCACGTTTGGCAGATGTTCTTTGACGGTGCTTAAAGAACTGGTCCCAAAGGCAAAATTATTGCAGGAGTAGGGGTGGTCCTAGTCACTCCCGAGGGCTTAGTCATTTGCCGTGCATATTCCCTCATGGAACCATGCACCAACAACGTTGCTGCGTACAATGCCCCCATCATCGGAATCCAGCTCATTAAACAGTTGGGAGTTGATTACCTAGAGGCCTATGGTGACTCAAAGCTGATAGCAAATCAAGTTAAAGGGCAGTACGAGGTCCGACATGAGGATCTGGTCCCCTACTATCAGGCGACAGTCGACATAATTTCCATCTTTACCAAGTTCTTTATAGAACACATAACTCGGTTGCAGAATCTGGAAGCTGACGCACTCGTTGGCCTCGTCGCTTCCTTAGCATCTCCTGTCGGGGCCCAGCACTCCGTCACCGTGATTGGTCAAGAGTTGGTTTTCTCCCGAAACAACCTTTGCATGTGTCTGAGCTACTCTGTATAGACATACACTATTGTTAATATTGAAGATTAACGATTCCTGATTATAGATTATGCAGTCTATAGGATCCTACCTGATGACGTGAAGGAAGCTGCTTCCATTATGAGATGCTCACTCCGATTCTACTATAACAAAGCTACTAAAATGCTGCATTGTCGATCTAATGATGGACTCCTCCGGTGCTTATCGAAAACGAAAGCAAAAGATGTGCTCCGGGAGGCGCACGATGGCACTTGCGGAGCTAACCAACCGGGTCCTAAGCTACATGACCGATTATGGTATATGGGCTACTATTGGCCCACAATGATGGCATATGATGTTGATTACGCTAAGAAATGTCGAGCATGTCAGCTTCATGATGATTTCATCCATTAATCCTCTGAATTCCTATACCCATTGACTGCAGCTTGGTCATTCGAAGCATGAAGAATGGATATCATTAGACCAATCAGCCCTCCGTCCTCCAAAGGACACCGGTTCATCCTCGCCATCACCGACTACTTCTCTAAGTGGGCGGAGGCAATACCACAAGTGGAGGTGAAAGCCTCGAACATGATCAACTTTGTTAAACACCATGTTATCTACCGCTTCAGAATGCCTTAAAGAATCTTTTATGATAATGGTCCCCAGTTTGTGAGCCATGCCTTCCATCGATTTTGTGATTAAAATCGAATAAAAAATATAGCATTGACAGCCTCTAATGTGGCAAAAAATAGGCTAGCAGAAGCCTTCAACAAGACAATTGCTAAGCTGCACAAAAATGTCGTATCATCCAATAAACGCGATTGGAATAAAAAGCTAGGGGAATGTCTTTGGGCATACCAAACAACCGTTCGGACACCAATAGAAAATACTCCATTCTCCTTTGTTTACGAGTGTGAAGCGGTACTCCCCTATGGAGATTTAGATTCTATCTCTATAGGTAGCTATCATTAACCAGTTAACGGACGAAGACAATCAACGTCGTCGGCTACAAGAGTTTGAAGCACTTGACGAAAAGCATCTTCTAGCTCAGCAACGTATTGGGGTATATCAATCTCGGATCTCTAAGGCCTTCAATAAAAAGGTAAAGGAAAGGACATTTTGAGTCGGTGACCTCGTGTTATCAGTAAGAAGACCGATGTTTATGACTCATAAGATGACCGAGAAATTCCAGCCTAAGTGGGAAGGTCCCTTTGTAGTGGAGTCGGTGTACTCTAACGGTGCTTATCTACTCACCAGACCTAATGGAGATCTGTTAATGATGCCGATCAATAACAAATTTTTTTTAAAATATGTTGTCTAGTTTTTGGCGTATATTTATTTACTTCTTAAAATTAATTCCTCAGAAAGCGATCATGTTAATATTACCTCTGAATCATTCTCTACAGACATATCTTACCATGTTTGTTTGAACCGCTGAGTGAGATATTTCTAAACCGAATGTTTATAATGTCCGTATTTATCTCTGAGTAAACGTTCTTACCTAAGCAACCCTCGTGTCACAACAAATCCTACATAAACACATCCTCATTCATATTATCTCTAAATTGTTTTTATGTACCCGCAGAGTCGTATCCTTCTATGTTCGTACAACCTCTGAGAATGTCGACCATGTTACTAAATCAAATGTTTACCATGTCCATATTACCTCTGAGTAAACATCCCCACAAAATCAACTCCTCATTGCCACGGTGTCAGTTATCTCATATTACCATCTATACCTAAATTATAGGCATGCTATAGATGCTAGGGCCACAAAATATCCCCTGTAGAGCTACTGCCACTCTATTATGTTAAAGCTACCTCTGATAGGGTTCTCTGCCGCAAAAGTTCATAAAAAATGAACAAACAAGATAAAAGTCTTTATTTCTTTTCAAAATCAGGAAAAGGAAAAAAAAACATGACTACATCAAATTAAAAGCCTCTCTAAAGAGTCACAAAATGAAAAAGCAAAAAACGAAGCTACTATCTAAGACTATTGACGTACAAGATCGCAGACCCGACATTTCAGGAAGGCAATTCTTGGCCCGACAGACTCTTTAGCTCGGCATTCTGCTTCATGACGCCTCGCCGCTTCCTCTTCAAATTGAGATATGCTCCAAAAAGCATCCTCCAGCTCTGTCCGATGGGTGATCACACTTTCAACAACATTGGTCAAGGTCTCGGACTGACGACAAAGAGACATCTGCTCGTCTGCCGCCCTCTATATTTCACACTCTCTGACGGCCAACTTTTCTTTCAAAAGTCGGATATGCTTCCGGTAGTATTCATAGCGATGTGCCAAGGTTTCCTGGAGACAAGCTTAAACATTTTTGGCAGTACCCAGCTCCTCCACCTTCACCCCAATCTCAGCTGCCCCACGTGCAGCAGCTTCCTGACCAGATTGGTATTGGGATACCTTAGTAGTTAGCTTGGTCAACTCCTCATACATCAAAGGCGAGAGGTCGTCTTCGAGGCCCTGAAGCTCCGTAAGACAAGCTTCCCATTCGGTCATCGAAGCCTCCAAGGTATTAGCTGCCACCGTCCAACCAGGAAAAGCCCTAAGCGATACTAGCTGGAGTGAAGCTACGGCTCGAGATATTCCAAAGTTGCGACTGTAGAAGCATAAAAATACGCAAACATATCAAAATCGTAGGTAGTGTTCTCTCTACACAAAGCTTCATAAAAGCGCAAATACTCGAAAGCGCATACAGAAGATCAAAAACCATAGTTCATAAAAAGCTCTTTATTAAATCATGCCTACAAAGATCTATTATAGATTCATTATGATTATAAGAAAAGAGCTTTGCCTACGTGGATCTATTACAGATTCATCATGAAAAGAACTAAGGCATCTAAAGACCTATAAGAGGGTTAATCTCCACAAGCATCATACAAGGGGGTTAATCTTCACAGACGTGCAGCCCCCCAGACGTGCAGCGCTGTCAGAGCGAGCCACTTCCTGAAGTAGCTATTGGCTCGGGCGAGAACTCAGTCCACAGCACAGGCCGTGCCACCGCCATTGAGCAGGGTAGAGCACAACCTGTGGCTCTTCAGATTGCCAACCAATCCAAATCTGAAAGGTTGGATCTCAAAAACCTCCAAGATGTTGTTCAGGTTCGAACTCCTTATGTCAAACGCTCATGTGTATCTCGAAACTCAGTAGCAGTTCTTCTACAAAGGCACAGTTCCTTTGAACGAAGGGATCCACAACCAACGACCGACTTGTGCAAGGCCAATGGCCTTTAGAAGCTAAGTCAGGATCGAGCATAGCGTTGGGAATGTTAAAAGAGGAAGACAACTCTTCAGAAAAACTCTCCTTTATATATAGGGTGAGTGTGGTCCAACCAACATGCCACGTGGCCGTCGTTCAAAGATGCCCAAATTAATGGGATGAACCTAGAACTCAGCACAACGAACCTCATTTAATAGGTTTTTTTTACTGAGTCCTAGGCCACAAACTTCTTGAATTTTCTAAATAATAGCAACAATTAAAGAAGAGGACGATTGACTCATCCATCAAGAAGAGCAGTCATTAATCGCTCTTAAAGACTTTGACAGAAACCAGCTGCTTCGATTCAGAAGCACAGCCTCCCCACTGTGCTCTCGCTTTAACATAGAAGTGAAATCTCTTCTCTGCGCCCTCGCTTCCTGTCAGAAGCACATCTAGCTCACTTCCTCATACAGCGTCCTTGCTTCAACTTAGACGCGCAATGGCTCTTTCATCTTCAAGACCTAGTCTACTCGTCGCCCGAAAGCACAGTGACTCCATCGCCTAAAGCACAGTCTCCTCGTCACCCTAAGGAATAGTGACTCCGTCGTCTGAAGCACAGTCTACTCGTCACCATAAAGCACAGTGATTCTGTTGCCTAAAGCGCAAGCCCGCTCGTCGCCCAGAAGCACAGTGGCATCAAAGCTCCGTCAAAAGCGCAATTTGTATAGCGGCATAGCCCTACGAAGTGAGATGGTTCCACGTGGCCAGATGGGTACGTATATCTTTTAAGGATACCACTGTAGGAACCCTAGAGGGGGTGAATAGGGTCAAACTAACTAATCAAGCACTTAGAACAAGCTAATGGAAATTTAAATTTATAAGTGCAAGAGAAAAAGCAAAACAATATTGACATCCGATGTATCCTGGTATCCTCCCAAGGGGTACTCCAGTCCCGGAACTCTCTCTCCGGCTTTAATCCACTATTATCGCAAATAGTACAACATGAATTTTCATACGAAGGCCTCACCAACTTCTTACATAAGAGCTTTAGTCCGAAGGGCTCTTCGACTTGAAAACCGAGAGTTTGGATCCGAAGACTCTCCAACTTCAACCGAGAGTTTGGATCCGAAGACTCTCCAACTTCAACCTTTCATAAGAGGTTTTGATCTCCTTACAATAGGATGAAGATCTCACTTTTCAGCTCAATAACTCTAACACAATTTGTGGATGGCAAATGAAAGTTTTTTAGAGTTGGTTGTGGATATGCTTTGGTGGTTTGAAAATTTTTAGGCACAAGGCATCAACCTTGAATGAAGATGTTCAAGACTATTTACAATCAAAGCATTGGAAAAGGTATTTAATACAACTTTCAGCAGACGAGTGGAAGATCCGTCGGATTTTTGCGGATGTCCGTCGGATCATCCGCCTGCACAGTCCAACGGCTATAAATATAGTTGTTGGGATCAATCTTCGATAAAATACGACTGTTGGAATGCAAACGGTAACAGGACGAAAAATCCGTCGGATCACTGCAGATTTTTGTCGGATAATCCGAACGATCACAGAAGGTAGTCCGTGAGACCATTCAGATCTTCCGCCGAATTTTCGCGGAGATCTGTCGGATCTTTCGTCAGGATGTCCGAATATTGTCTTGGGTTATATTCTACCATAGCTGTCGATTTTGCCATCCATTTCTTGTCTTTACAATTATTTCTAAGGCTCGTTACAGACTCCAGATATACTTATGTAGGTGCAGGCTTCTTCAGAGTCTTGAAATGATGATGGCTTGGCTTGGCTTCTTTGCTTGATAGATGCTGGCTTCTTCCTCGACCCCCATTCGCTGACCGGGCAGCGGAACACCCGAGTGTGTGGCTCCGAAGTTGTTGTCGGGTGGTTCAGAGAAATCTTGTAAGAGACTGTCGTCTTTGGCCCATCCTGACTTCTTCATGCATATGTCCATGTTTGATCTTGCTTATTGCTTTTCTGCAAATACTTGTTAGACGAACAAAGCAATATACAATTTAGCAAGTTTAAAACACATTAGGACAACGTTAAGTTTAAGTAAAAGAGCAATAGTAATAGCATAAGTATTAGTGATATCATAACGTTAAATTTAATTGAATGACCATAATCAAAGACGTAGTTTTGATTTGGACAACTCGATTAAATTTAAGATAGATATAATGAAAGCTCATATCACTAATATGTAAAACAATAAGCACACATCACCAAAGGTATGAGTATAAGTAGAAATGCTATAGTAATTGTATGAAGATTAGTGATAATGAAATGCTAAACTTAATCGATTAACCATATTCAAAAATATGATACATTCATTGGGCCAACAATCTCTCCCTTTTTGATTATGGCAAATCGGTTAAGTTTAGTATGAACACAATATATGCATTTATCACTAATATACAAAATACATAAGCATATATCACTAAAAGCATAATACTTATATTTCTTCTACCTCTTTTTACAAATATAAACACGTACTTAAACTTACTTCTTCCCCTTTGACATGATCAAAAATAGTCTCCTCCTCCACTATGAGATAAAATAAATTCAATCTTAAGTACATAAATCAGAGCTTGAGGAAGGCATAGACAAGCATGATCAAGATAAACTAAATGAAGAACAATGGGAGAAGTGTGTAAAGACAAGTATAGAAAGTACATACCAAATGTAGAGTACCAAAGAAAATAGCTTGTCAAAACACAATTAAGTTGGTAAAACTAAAAGAATTTGAAGAAAATCAATAAGTAGGCTACCAATTTGAAATCCAAGGAAGAATTCCAAAACACAATATGATATGAAATATTAGTCTAGTTTTGGAAAAGCTTAAAAATAGAGGATTTCAATCAAAAGCCATGAGGATTAGATAATTGCAAATAATAGATACCAATGAAGATATAAACCAATTGAGATATTGAAATATATAAACTCGATACCAATTGAAAAGATGTAAACTTGAAATATTGATCAAAGAAGCCATTAACAGTCACAATTGTCCACAAATAAATAGTGGAACAAAATAAAAGCATGATCAATCTAAAATATTGCAATTGATATAAAGTAGTCTCATTATTTGTAAAACCTATATGCTTACCCAAGTTCATGCATTTGAACTCAATTACCTTATCATGCTATATGAATACCCTTTAGATAAACATGAAGGTAAAGAAGAAAAATACTTGAGATGGAAAAATTCAGTCGACTTAAAAAACTCCTCCTAAAAGTATGACCAATATGATAAAAAATCTTAAATTTTGGGTAACACCTCAACAAGAAAAGCCAATCAATTATGCATACAAGGAAAGACAAAACAATGATAGCATAATAGTCATCAAGATAAGGTACAAAAGTTAGCAAGATGACCTATTTAACCCATATAAAAGAGAGAGAGAGAGAGAGAAGATAATAAAGACAATTGCATACACTCTCATAAATCCTTCAAAATAAAAATATTATGACCTCAATAAATAAGATATAAAATTAAAAAAAATATGGGTCAATGATGAACTAGGTATATGACATATTAAAGGGTATAAATGAATTGGACCAATTAATTTGCTCTCCTTGAAAATATACATATCTATTTTTTTAGTACTTATAGTATAAAATAGATAACCGAAAGATCTAGGGGTAAATCAACTATGGATTTCTCCCACTTGCTCAATGCATATAAGCTTACAAAATCGTCATAAAACAAATAATGTCATCTTTAGTCAAGAAGAGAAATCCAATTAATCGCAACTAAAGATGAGAAATCAAAAGAACATTCCAATTTAGTACATATAATCAAAAGATGACATACACTAACCTATATAGAAGAATCTCATATTTAAATATGATAGATCAATGTTAATTACCTTTTGAGAAAAATGTCATCATGAAAAGGAATAAAGTCAATTAAATCAATCATGATAAAAGTCAAAATATAGCTCAAAAAAATAAAAATAAAAATAAAACTCAAATCTCATGTCCATGATTATCTAATTAAGAAATGATCAACCAATTTATTGCTTTGCATGAATAAATTAGCTTGATAATCACATAATAAGATAATATAGGACTACTCAACCATTAGGATCTTTTATCAATAAAAATAAATAAATTAAACATGATCCAACAAATATCATCAAAAAATCCTAAATCCATATTTATTATAAAATCTCATAAAACAATAAAATATATGGGAATGACTGAATCTCATTTAAATGATTACAAATTTAATCCAAAGAGATGTAATATGATAATATGATGAAATCATGACTCAAAGATGAGAGAAACTTAAGAGATGCTTATCAATGACTAGTATAGAAGGAAATTAAAGCAAAGAATCATAAACCTCAATGGAAACTTGATTAAATCAAAAAATTTAAACTAATTTAGAGAACAAACATTTATATCTAAAATAGACTACAAATCACATCAAGGATACTCATAAATCTTGCTTATGTAAACTAACATATCATATATAGATTGAACTTTAAGAAGATAGCTAGATGAGTGAAAGTGAAGAATTATGTAGCTTTAATAATACATAAGCAAGCCACATAAATAAATAAGTTAATGAGGTCGGCCATTAACAAGATAAATGTACTCATTAAATTCTAAGTCACTAGCACTAAAGATACTTGCTTAATCATAGAGTTCACAATAAGGATAATACATTTTGAATGATCAAAATAATTTATAGACTCTTTATTAAGTAAGGATAAGAGTATAAGATAACAAATAAATGAATTAGACTCTCATCAAGTAAAGGACAAAAGAGATGTCCATGAAAACAAAATAAAAAAATCTCTTTGCCAAGTATTGAGATTAACCTAAGATAATGAGATAATAGATCGATCTAGAGAATGCAAAATATTATAGCCATTATGAAATAAGTGTATTCTCTAGAAATAAGAAATATCAACACAAAAGCTCAAACCAAAGTAGCTAAGGACATAAGAAATATGATGTATCAATTACATGTATTCTCATGTGCTACAAAAATATCATTGGACAACAATAATTCAAAAGAAGCGTATGTCCAAGGAATGAGCAAAGAAAGATAACTAAGATCAAGAAAGCTAATTAAGAGCTAAAGATAGCAAGAGATATATTTTTCAAAAGCTTTCATAGTGCATAATAGTAAAATATAAAAATATAGACTAGAAAATGTGCACTAATTAAGGAGATGCATTTAACAAGCAAGGTAAAGAACAAAACCATGTGATCCTTAAAAGAGCTTCCATAAATAGTCATGAATAAGACACTAATAAATATTTTCTCTCAACATCCCAACTTAAAGGTATAAAATAAATACATGTCAAAAGTTAGGAATCATATAGATAAAACTATATATATAAATAGGCATACATGAGAGGATTCAAGAATCAAGTGAAAAGCTTGTATCCATAAAGTCAACCAAAAAGCTAAGAAGATATCATCAAAAGAAAGCTTTAAGGAAGAAGCTAACTGATTCAAGGGGAGATACACAAATAGGTCAAAAAAATTAATAGCTAAAGTATGAGATAAGCACAAATTTGAAAGTAGCAAGCATGATTAAATACTCTTCAAATCAATATAAAACTTGAGCTTAACTCATATGCCCACATAAAGATACTTAAAAAAGATATATCAATATAAGAGATACATGAACAATCATATAAATAGACATTTAATTTAGAAAGTCATGTATCCTTAATGAGTAATTAAAAAACTATCATAAATTCAAAATATGTATAAATATACTTTATTAGGCAAAGACATAATTGATTCACAAGAATTTTAATCAAAATAAAATATGAGAATCAATAATGAATATATTATTTAAGCACAAGGTTAAAATAGAAGTACAAGTGTGTACTTGTCAAGTGATAAGAAGCTTGTGCTAAACACATATATTCATAAATACCGATTAAGATAAATATGACATATTAAATACAAATCGACAAGAAGAAACTATCTCAAAAACTTTAAAGACGGAGTGTTAGAATCATATTAGCTCAAATCAAAATCCGAGCTCCTATGGACTAGAGTGATATGCATGCTTCATAGATAAATATTAGGAATAAGAACATGCATAGATAAATGTGTCACACTAATAGAAAATGAGTGATAAACTACATACTATGAACTAATCATTTAAGCTAAGTAACAAGTCATGCTAGATAAAAAAAATAACAAGAAAATTAACTAAGCATGCTAGTTTTATATCTCATATTGATTTATATAATAAGCAACTAAATGATATCAATGTGAGCTAGTAGCAAGATATCAAAAGAAACATGCAAGATTCTATAAATGTAAACCAATTAAAGAGAATCGTTTAGCATGTTACCAAAGTGGCTCTAGTGGCCACACTTGTGTTGGTGCAATTGCTTAGAAGATGACCTTTGAGATTTGCAACCACCAACATGCTACTCGGTGCTATGTCCCGATACAAGAAGCTCCACCTACAAAATTAGGCGAAGACTTTGGTATCCAACTAAGCTTGAATCCGCATTTGTTATCTTTAGGGACCCATATAGTATTTGCTCTAGCATTAATTGTAAAAGTTCTACGAATTGGACATATAAAACTCATATATCCTATGCAAGAGCAATATAAGTACCTAATGCTGGTGTGTGCACATGTATCAGAATGAGCATGATTATGAACATATGACATACTTGAATGATGGATATTTCTAGAGTGAGCATAAGAAGATTTGGTTTTAAGACTATCATGTTCTAATAGCAAATCATTATGCATGCATGTAAGAGAATTAAATTTAGCACTTAAAGCATTATTCTCTTTTTCAAATAAAGTAATTCTAGAAATAAAAGCATCATTTTGTTTCTTTATGGAATTAATAGAAGAATCATGCAAAGATGTTAACACATGTGTTTGACTCTTAAGATCTTCTATAGATGAGAAAAGAGATTTGATTTTTAAAATTAAAGTCTCATTCAAACTCTTTAAAGAAACACACGAAGAGTTTTGAGAATCAAATCTAGATAATAAAATATTATTTTTATTTCTCGATAACTCATTAGCTTCTTCTAAATGAACAACCTTTTCAGAAAGTTCTTCATTTGTTCAATGAAGGTTATCAAGAATCTCTAAGGATTGTTTAGCCATGGCTTTCCACTTAGAGCATTTCTTGTATTTAAAAGAACCATGATTGTCTATGATACTAAAAATAAAACTCTTTATCGGAGCAGGAGGAATATGATGCCATAGAAAAATAACAAGGATCTACTCTAAGGATGTTAAGCCTAACAATAGAGTCCTTGCTCTGATACCAATTGTAGGAACCCTAGAGGGGGGTGAATAGGGTCAAACTAACTAATCAAGCACTTAGCACGAGCTAATGGAAAATTTAAATTTATAAGTGCTAGAGAAGAAGTAAAACAATACCGACACCCAATGTATCCTGGTATCCTCCCAAGGGACACTCCAGTCCTGGAACTCTCTCTGCGGCTTTAATCCACTATTATCTCAAATAGTACAATGTGAGTTTTCATAGGAAGGCCTCTCCAACTTCTTACACAAGTGCTTTAGTCCGAAGGGCTCTCCAAATTCAAAACCGAGAGTTTGGATCCGAAGACTCTCCAACTTCAACCTTTTACAAAAGGTTTTGATCTCCTTACAATAGGATAAAGATCTCACTTTTCAACTCAATAACTCTAACACGATTTATGGATGGCAAATGAAAGCTTTGTAGAGTTGCTTGTGGATATTCTTTGGTGGTTTGGAAATTTTTAGGCTCAAAACATCAACCTTGAATAAAGGTGCTCAAGGCTTTTTATAATTAAAGCATTTGAAAGATCATTTAATGCAACTTTCAGTAGACGAGCGAAAGATTTGCCAGATTTTTGCGAATGTCTGCCGGATCATCCGTCTGCACAGTCCAACGGCTATAGGTATAGCTGGTGCATCAATCTTTGACAAAATTTGACCATTGGAATGCAAACGGTAACATGACGAAAAATTCGTCGGATCACTACAGATTTCTGTCGGATAATCGAAACGATCACAAAAGGTATTCTGTGAGACCATTCGGATCTTTCGCCGGATTTTCGTGGAGATCCGTCGGATCTTCCGTCAGGATGTCCAAAGATTATCCTGGGTTATTTTATACCATAGCTTTCAATTTTGCCATCCATTTCTTGTATTTACAATTATTTCTAATACTCATTACAGATTCCAGATATACTTAAGTAGGTGCAGGCTTCTTCAGAGCTTGAAATGATGATGGCTTGGCTTGGCTTGGCTTCTTTCCTTGATAGATGTTGGCTTCTTTCTCGACCCCCATCCGCTGTCCGGGCAGCGAAAAACCCGAGTGCGTGGCTCCGGAGATATCGTCGGGTGGTTCAGAGAAATCTTGTGGGAGATTGTCGTCTTTGGCCCATCTTGACTTCTTCATGCATATGTCCATGTTTGATCTTACTTATTACTTTTCTGCAAATACATGTTAGACGAACAAAGCAATATACAATGTAGTAAGTTTAAAGCACATTAGGACAATGTTGAGTTTAAATAAAAGAGCAATAGTGACAGTATAAATATTAGTAATATCATAATGTTAAATTTAATTGAATGACATAATCAAAGACATAGTTTTGATTGGACAACTAGATTAAATTTAAGATAGATTTAATGAAAGCGCATATCACTAATATGTAAAACAATAAGCACACATCACCAAAGGTATGAGTACAAGTAGAAATGCTATAGTGATTGTATGAAGATATATGATAATGAAATACTAAACTTAATTGATTAACCATATTCAATAACATGATACATTCAATGAGCCAACAATGACTCTATCGCCTGAAGCATAGTCTACTCGTCGCCCTAAATCACAGTGACTCTGTTGACTAAAGCACAAGCCCGCTCCTCGCTTAGAAGCACATTTGCATCAAAGCTACATCAAAAGCGCAGCTCGTATAGCGGCACAGCCCTACGAAGTGAGATGGCTCCACGTGGCCAGATGGGTGCGTATATCTTTTCAGGATACCACCCTATCGGTTTGTTTAAACCACTGCTCTTAAGATAAGAAAGAATTTGATTCTGTTGATAAGAGCTATATCTTATCGGTTTATTTAAAACACAAATAAGGACGAAGTATTTCTTACAGACGAGGGCCATATCCAACTGGTTTTTTAACCAATAGTCCTCTAAGATAAGACAAAATCCAACTTCGGGGAAAGGAACAGAATCTGCTCAGGTTCATCCGATCGACAAATAAGCACACGTCACGTGTCATTTATTCAGTTATGTTGATAACTCCCTAAGGATCTCGATAGAAGAGGATCCCCGTGCCTATCACGTGTCATCTTAGTAGTAGGCCACATTGTGACCGCCTCAAGATTCTTTTATACCTTTCCGTGCAACGTATCTGTACTATCCTTATGCATATCGCATATGTACTCCCCTATAAATAGAAGGAGTTTTCCTTCAACAAAGAGGCTTCGAAATCTTTAACTTCGGCATCCTATTGATTGGTAACCCTAGAGTTTCAATCACCAGCACCAGAAAGCCAAAGCAAGTTCAACTCGTCATCAGATCGTCAACGGAGTAAAGGAGCCACTGCAGTGCTCGATCTCCACTATCACACTTTTCCCAAAATTTTGTACTTAGATCTCCTATTTAGGAATCGATTGTACACTTTTTACGTTTAAAATACAAAAATTTCGTATAACCTTTTGTTGTGGCAAATAAGATGGCGACTCTGCTCGGGACTTCCTTCTCCTCCAACGAGAAGGTAGTGGCGCAATCTGACAACAACTTGCTAGGATCTTTCCAGAAGGCGTTGGTTGCACGTTTCGACCAACAAGCTTTTGAACATCTCCTTTCTGAGGAGAAGTCGAGTCCTACGAAGCGGTTCGTAAAACCGAAGAAGACTCGACGCACCTGGGTGTCAAAGGCTGCTATGACGAGCAACACGATAGAGGGGACTGCACTTTAGAACCCCCTGACCGACGAAGCCTCGAAGAAGATTTTGGCTACTGCTGCCATGTCTTCTCACCCAATTCCCACTCCGAAAAGTCGCAGCGAAGACTGCGGCTCCCCTGTGGCGGGCCTAACAAGGAAACAATGCTGAAGGAAGCAGGCAGTGGCTCAACCGCATACTGTAGAAGCGTTGCCGGTGAGAAGATCTGTCTTTGACAGAATTACCTACCCATCGGGTAAGGCTGCATTGGACTTTGAACGTTACACACCTCCTCGGGGTAACCTAAAAAGATCCAACGTAGCACGTGCCCTACGTGGCCAAAGTGCTATGCCAACCACTCTGTTGGATTCTGAATACCACGTACCCTCTTAGGGTAGTAGGAAGAAATCCAAGGCCGTACGCAACTTATACGACCAACGCGCGATGCCAATAGCAGACTAAAGGCCCGCGTTGACAGTATAAACGTGCGCAGCCAATGAAAAGCTATACAAAACCGATCCGAGTGCTTCGATGCCTCGATCGGTAGAACCCCGCTGTTGGTCGAGCCCTCATGTGCTCAAATTGAGCCAGGGGGTACATCCACAGAGAAAGACTCGCACGAACAATGTTTCTGTAAGCATAAAAGAAGTCTACCTCATCAGCAACTTTCTGATCAGGACCTAAGCGTGTCCCGCTCGTAGGAACTAAGAAGAGAGAAGCTATCTCCGTATCCTCACTCCTGTGTACAGCTTCACTGTACGTGCAATGGGAGTGCAGGAATAAAGACCCCAACGCTTTTCCACAAGCATAAAGTAGAGGAGGAGCCTGCGACATAAGGTATGCCTAAACCAAGACATACTTGCACCCAAATGACCATCAACTGTTGCTGTCACCAGGCAGCCACATCGCCACCGAGGAGACAGTCCATCTTCCAAAGACTACGAACAATGGCGGCTGTACATCAGGGACTCGACTAGGGGTCATCGATCGAGGAAGAAGAGAAACTCTTTGTTGCTCCATGCAAGGCAACACAGGGTTCTCCATCTCTCAAGTAGCTGTCCAAAAACCCTCTTATCTCGGCCAACGAATCCAAGAAGCGACCTAGGAGTAGCAAGACAAAAGTGCCCAATACAGGTGTGTTCTAACACACGCGCGCCAAGTCTAACTCCTTGCCGCAAAAAGATGCCACGTCAGATGCTGGGGGTAGCCAATCCTCCACCATTCATGACAATCCCGTATTCCAATCCAACGAAGGATTGTATGACACAGATACCTTCGTAGGCGTCAGTAGACAAAAAGCGGAGGGAAGCAATTACAATGAGTCAGAGGATGATTGCAACATGTCGATCTATCCTCAAGACAATGGGACTCAGCCCTCTGAATCGGATAGCAAAAGATCTAATGTCCCTTCTATCCACCCGCACATGGTGTTCGTATTTATGGCCGAAGATGACAATAATACGGAAAGCAACGAAGGCTCTAGTTAACAGAAACGTATAGAGGTTCTCGAGGTGAGCCTAAACACGTTGAACATTACTATAAAGTTCTTAGCTTCTGTTGTCTTGGAGATCAAGGAGAGATTGACCCCCTCTGGCTCCACTCTTGCTCCAGACCCAACGGCTAACGGTAGGTCCAATGTGCTTCCCATCGTGAGCCAAGCAGCACCAGCATTATCTACTCCATCAACAACCGGGCCTATAGTGTCAAATGGAATGTAGCAGGCCATCAAAGAATTATACGCTTGCTATAATGCCAAAGAAAAGTGAGCAACACTCCAAAAGATGGGGATTCGACAGTTATATCCTATCGAATGGGATAATGTGATCTATCCTCCTAAATATAATCCACAGACGCTTGTGCCGTTCGATGCAAAGGTGTCTCCCTGTCGATACTTAAGATACTTTGCCTCAGTAATGGGGCATCTACCAAAGGATGATGCCCTCCTCACCAACATATTCGTAGGAGCCCTACAGGGGTGGCCTACGAATGGTTTTGCAGCCTTCCAGACAACTGCATTTTGTCCTTTGAAGACTTGAAGAACCTATTCCTCAATCGATTCTACGAAGGAAGAATGGAAATAACGATGTCGACTCTCATGGACATCGTTCAGAAGAATAAAGAGACAGTACGCGCATACATTGAGCACTTTCACTAGGCCACATTGAGGTTACCTTCTTGTATACCTGAGCCCATGCTTATGGACTTCTGCCGCAAGAAAATGCTACCAGCGATCAAGTTATGGCACAGTGCTCCATGCGTAGAGTGGACGCCTTTCATCACAGAGGCGGATGTAGCCCAAAGAAAAGTGCAGGATGCGCAACTGCTAGGTCTGAACTTTCCCTTCCTCGAAAATAAATGGAAGCGCTCATCCGACAACAAAGATAAAAAAGGGAAGCAAGCCATGACCGTCAACATTTCCAAAGGTTCGACATCAGCAAACCCGAAGTCGACCGAAGCGCAGAGGCCGAAAGAGACCTACTCTTTCAATGATGAAGACAACTAGAGCTCTTCGATATGTTGGCAAGGAGTGGCAAACTTTAGCTCCCGCCGCCAAAGCATCCCGACGAAGTAGAAAAGGTGGACAATCCAAGATGCTGCCACTACCATCAGTATGTCTACCATTCGACGCATGATTGTTACGTGTTGAAAAGACAAATCTAGCGCCTCATCGACGCTAAAGTCATCTCACTCGACTACGAGAAGAAGACTGTTACTGCCAACATGGTCACTCTCTAGTTCGAAAGTTTTTCGAAAAAGAGGCTCAAGACGGCATCATCCCCATCCTGAAAGCGACGATAGAAGTAATCAATCTTCCACCGGCCCGTGACAACATCCAAACCCTCATCCCATTTACGATGCCGTGAGGCGAAGTAATATGGACCCATCCTGATCTTACTTCGGACATGATGATGCCTGCAGCGCGCTCTATCAAGGGAAAGAAGGTCAAATCATGTCGCATGATCTCTACGATAACTGATAAAACATTAGTTACCACTCGCTCGGCTCACCAGCTAGAAGATAACTAAGCTATAGAGGAAGAAACACTTCTGTCGGTTGTGGCCAAGGCCCCCAACACATCGAAAGAAGGCCCATCTCAAGTACTTGCTGTAGATAAACAGAAGCAGAAGGAGGTTCACTTTGACAAGCCTCTGAGAAAAGACATGGCAGTAGGGCTAATCAAGCCCTACAATTTCGACATACTAGTACAACTGGCCAATACTCCGGCTCGAGTATCACTCTTCGAGCTTCTCTGTCTCTCCAAAAAGACTCGATACACCCTCAAAGAAGATTTACAAAATGCTGAATCACTCAGGTACAACCGCCCAAGGATAATCCTGTTGAATGTCCACATTGTCATAGTGTGGTCGAGGTGATCCCTAACATCACCTTTACTCAACAGGACATGCTACTGAAGAACAATCGGCAGAACCGACCCCTGTACTATACAGGGTACATTGGTGCCATTAAGTTCGATCGCATCCACATCGACCACGGCTCTTCTTTCAGCCTCATCCGTCGGGGTTTACTCCAAGCTTTGGGGATCCCAATGCATCGGCTAATCGTATCGAACACTACGATCAGCGGTTTCAACGCTGGAAAAAGTGAACCACTGGGTAAGATTCGCCTGAAATGCTAAATCGGCGATCTCCAGACTAACGTTACTTGCTACGTCATTGATGCCGAAATAAACTACAATATACTGCTGGGACGACCATGGATTCATGAATACGTGATCGTGCCTATTAGCCCTATGATTATATCATATTTTTGAATATGGTTAATTAATTAAGTTTAAAATAATAACGTTACTAAAAATCATGTAATCACTATCATGTTGCTATTTGAACCTAGCATTGTCCTAATGTTCTATATCATATTTCTATGTTTGTATCATAATACATCATACTATTTTGTTTGCCTAACATGGATTTGCAAACATGCGGTAAGCATGATCAAACCAGAACATATGTAATGAAGAATTATTGATGGGCCAAAGACAGTATTATATAAGATTTCTCTGAACCGCCCAACGACCAATCCAGGACCTCGCATCAAGGGTTTCGCTGCCCGGTCCATGGACTAGGGTCGAGGAGGAAGTACCTCTCACATGGGTTTGGGGGCGAAGCTACCGAAAGGTATTCGGATTTCCAGATCTGTTTATCTTTTGACGACCATCGTCAAGAAAAAAGGTATCTTTAAGTCTTCTCAAATATTAGAAGAAAGGCGTCATCAAATGGCTATTGGTTTTTCTATTTTATCAATGTATTTTTTCATATTTATTAAGTCTAGGAGTATGATGTACACTGCATCGTACTGGCAAATAGGCTACCCAAGAAATATTTTTAAAATACCCTTTTATTTTGAAAATAAGTCACTTATAAAAGCCCAAACTTCTTCCTAACTGCTTGACTTTTCAAATATCCCAAAAACTAATTTGCAAAAACCCTAACAGAACTCCAACAGAATTCGGCCTGATTTCGGCCTGAATTCGGCCAGAGCTCGGTTAGTGCTCGTTGGATTTTGAACTTGGTCTTCCCGCAGCTACGGATCTTGCCGAGATTTTCTTAATGAGTTTTGCCTGAATTCTGTCCGAATTTTGCTAGAATTCTGACTTTAAAAAAACTATAAATAGAGAAGAATTTCAATCATTTTAACTCACTCATTCACTTTCTTATCTCTTCTTTCTTAGCTTAATACATTCTTCTAAAGTATTCCGAGCTATTCATTTTCAAATTCCAAGCTACTTATAATCCTCTAGTCAATTTGCCAGTGCGGTACGGTCTAGAAGTTTCAGAGTGATTGTAATCAGATGCTTGATTGAAGAAAGACACTTCAAAATTGAAGTTGGTCGAGTACTTCAGATCAAAGCTCGTATTGTAGAAGTTGTAAGAACTTCGGATGAAAACTTGTTGTATTTCCAATAGTGGATTCAACTGGAAGCTATAGTTCTTCCGACTGGACTAGTCCTCACAAGAGAAAAACTAATATATATTCTTGTGTTTGTGTTTGCTTTCTGATATCTACTCCTTATATTTATTTACTTGTGATATATCTTTGTGATCTTGCTGCTAACATTTTTATTTAGCTAAATTCCGCTGCCTACTCTATTCACCCCTTAGAGTATTGCACTTTATAATTCGATCATATAATTGGTATCAAAGTAGGTGCTCCTTATAAAGGTATTTTTGCTCATACCAATTGCTCCTTCAATTGGTATCAGAGCAGGTGCTCCTTATAGAGGTATTATTGCTTATACCAATTGCTCCTACAATTGGTATCAAAATAGGTTATACAGGTAAAGTGAGATAATACTGCTACTATGTTTTTATTTATTACAGTTGTTACATAGATCACAGTATCACATATGGAAAGTATGTACTTCACAACTGAAGAGCAATCCACAAATAGACTCTCACTATTTGATGGAGCAAACTATAGTTATTAGAAGACATGAACGAGCTTCTACCGTAAGTCTCTAGAGTTTGACTTATGGTTAATTGTTGTCAATGGCTACAAAAAGCCTACTATCACTTCTATTCTCACATCCTCTATAATTAACAAGCCTTATTATAGTTACACGAAGGAAGATAAAAAGTTAGCAAGCGTTGATGCAAAATCTATGCATGTCTTTTACTGCGCTGTAGACATAAATGTATGCAACCTTATTACTACTTGCACAACATTTTAAAAAAATTGGAAAGTTCTTGAAGCTACTTATGAGTGCAGGTATAAAAGCAAAGCTAGCAACCCTAGAGAGAAGGATAATATTCATAATGATGCAAATGTGTGCATGATGGAATTGGGATTTAAGGTACAACACAATCCCTTATACGAAGAAGAGCTTGTATGTGACAACTATAAGAAGATAGGCCACATCCAAGATGATTGTACTACTTCTAGAAAGGAGAGTCACTACGAACGATCAAATGATAGAAGATCATCGTCTCACAAGTACGTTAGCACAAGCATATGATGTGAAAGTGAAGTAACAGATTCTGAAGAAGAAGAGAGACCTCATCAAGCTGCAAATTTATGCTCAATGGCATTATCCAACGAGGTACATAAAAATTCTGTTCTGGAAGAGAATAAATTTTCTCATGATGAGTTACCTGATACTTTCAGTGATCTATTAGAAGAACACAAGAAAGTATTAGATAAGTATAAGCAAGCTAGAAAGGATATTCTATCCTATAAGCGTGAGAATGAAAAGCTTACTTGCTTATTGAATGATGCTAGAAATACTTCTCCTTCTAATAAATCTATTAAGATTTCCATACTTGAGTTTAGATTGCATGAGGCACTTGATTGCATTAAGAAAAACACTCAAGAAAATACTAAAATTAAAGAGGAATTAGAATCAGAAAAGAAGTATTATATTGTTTCATGTAGAATTGATGCTCTTAATGCTAAATATTATGAGATCTGTGATAACTCTAAAAAGTTAGATATTAAACTGGAAAATCCTGTAGTACAACCTATGACTCAGTCTAACACAAGACACGTAGCACTCACAAAGTCACACACGTCAGATTTTTTACAAAGGAAGCAAGCAAAGCTAAAGCTTCACACAACCATGCTTTTTATTACAAGTATCCACGCACATCATGTTACCCCACTGCACGTTCTCATACTGCTGCACATAGCACTAATATTAATACTTTCTGTCATTATTGTGGTATGAATGGACACGTTTCTAATCATTGTCAGATTAAAAAACTAGTTGATATGAACTTGTGCAAATGGGTTCCCAAAGCTAAAAAAATGTGGATTCAAGTATTGGATACCAAAGTCTTCACCTAATATTTCAGGTGGAGCTATTTATGTTGAACCATAGAACCATAGAGCGTATTGGTGATTGCAATGCTACTAAGGTCATCCTCCAAGCAATTATACTAACACAAGTGTGGTAACTAGAACCACTTCGGTAACATGTTTCCAAAATAGTTTTTAATATCTAGCATGTTATTATTGATTTCTTGCTCTTATCTTTCATTGATATCTTTTAATTGTTTGAATCAATATGAGATATAATCCTAGCATGACTAACTGTTTAGCTTAAATGATTAGTACACACTATATAGTATTTTATTTTCTATTAGTGTGACATATTTGTCTATGTATGCTCTTTACACTTAATCTTTATTCTTGAAGCATGCAAACCACTGTAGTCTATAGGAGCTTAATTTTTTTTTTGGTTAATATATTTTTGACTCTTCGTCTTTAATATTTTTTAATGGTCACTTCTTATTGATTTGTCTTTAACATGCCATATTTATTTTGATCAGTATCTTATAAGTATGTATGTTTAGCACAAGTCTTCTACTTAATTGAAAAGTATATACATATACTTTTATGTTAACCTTGTGCTTGCATAATATATTCACTATTGATTCTCAAATTTTATTGTGATTAAATTCTTATGAATGAATTACATCTTTGTCTGACAAAGCATATTTATGCATGTTTTTGATCTTGTGATAAATGTTTTTAAAATTCTTGATAAACCATTCTTCGGATATTTACATCTTTTATATTTAGGAATTCTGGATTTCGATGTTGTTTGATGATACTACATATATTTCTTTAAATTTAAGTTTTTAAAAGTAGATATTATTTTGGGTACAAGCCGAAAGGGTCCTTCTGTCATACATGTGTAAATAGCCTGAAGTGACACGGTGTACCAATCTTCAGACTACCGTTAGCTGCGAACCGGCCCCTACAGCTAACCCAAAGTGATTAATACTTTATCGACTCAAGATTTGTTAAGGTCGACTTGCAACTATTGTCTAGTTTTGGATCCAAGGCACTAAACCCCGTCCCCTAGGTTCCAGAATACATCAGCGTATCTAGTCCATACATTTTGATTTAAAAATGTTTTATATTTTATTGTTACACAATGATTTTGTAGCAAATATGAATAAATGTATTTCATACATCTTATACCATATGCTACATTGTTCTAAGATTTTTTTAAGCCCATAGAATATAATTGATTTCATATTGCACAAATTCTTCTTAAATCCTCGGTTATTAAATAAGAGATTTGTTTTGGGTACAAGCCTACAAAGGGTCTGTTTGTCACCACGGCTACTGCCAAAGCGAAGCGGTAATTAAGTTTTCTTCGGTGAACCTCCGTTAACAGGGACAGTACCCTACAGCTAATCCAAGATTAATCAACGCTTTGTAAACTAAAGATTTATTGAGATCTAGTTGCAACTGTTATCTGATAGAGTTTGAATTTTAGCTTTGAAGGATAATATTATTTAATGATTTTATTTTAGAAAAGGTAACATATATTGATCTCCATAGGTTATTGTCTGTCATCTTTTGATACATTCATTTTTCTCTTCACTCTATTCTATATTTAAACTTGATTTGATAATGTGTCTACTCATTGAATATTATAGTCTTCTAATTTTGTCTTTGGCTTGTGTAATATTTATGATTTTAGGCTTTTTATTATTATCTTCTTATTCAAGTTATTTACTTTCTACAGCAAGTAACTCTTTGCGGGGGAGACGTCATGCAAATTGAATCTCTCTCTAAGCGCTTCTTTTCTTTAACCGTAAGGTTATCTGATGGACACCGTACCAAGATTTTAAAAGGGAAGAAATGAACTTTGATAAGAAGATCTAATATTTTGATGTGTTAGTTTCCTACTTTTGAAAACATATTATTTTTGTTCATCTTTAAGCGTTTATTTATTGGATTTTTCTTTTACTAGCCTAAAGATGATATTTGTTTTAAATTTGGAACTTGATACGCACATTTTAAGGGGGAGCAAATTAATTGTTTCAATTCTCTTATGTCCTTAATATGTGGTATACGTAGTTTATCATGGACATATATTCTTTTACTTAGCATATCTTGTTGATTTTTTCATGATTTTTTATTTTAGTAAGTTTATGAGAGAATATATGATTATTATTATTTTTAGTTTTCTTATTTTATTTGAGTTTAAATTAATTTTGGCATTTCTTATTGAGATTTTATCTCAAAGTTCATGATTATCTATATTTAGACTGATCATACTTTGCGGGGGAGCATTCAAGTCAACTGAATTTCTCGTTCTCAAGTATTTTGTCTTCATTACCATCATGTTTTGATATACATGGTAATTGAATTCAAATGCATGAACTTTGGTATAGATTTTGCATAGATTCTAATATACTTATTTTGATTTCTTTTCGATAATTATACTCTTATGGAATTGATTCACTAATTTGTATGGACAAATTATGAATCATTTTTTTATCATTGATAAAAGTATTATTATATATTTTTAGTATATACTAGATCTTCAAATTTTTTTTTCTCATGATTTATTTATGACCAATGATAGATTTCTACTATATTGATATATACTTTTTATTAAAATCCTTTATTGGCCTCTTTCAAAACTACAGTTACATTTATACATCATATTGTGTTTTGAATGTCATTTTAGATTTATAGTTGGTAAAGTACTTGTTATTTCATTTTATTTTTAAAAAAGTTCAACCAACTATTTTGGGTTCGGACAAGTTTTTTATACTTTAGTTATGCAATTTTCTAAAACTTGTCATTACACTGTTCTCCTAATCCTTGATGATGATTATTTTTGTCTTTCTCCTTTACTTATGCTTGAGTTCGTTTTATCTCTTATTACGGGGGAGCTTATTTTTTAATCATGTCAAAGGGAGAGAAATAAGTTTAAGTTAGCACACAATATTCTAGTATTATGTGTTTATTAGTGATACATGCATCTATTGTATATATCTTAAACTTAACCTTTGCCATAATCAAAAAGAAGGTAATTGTTAGTCCAATGATTATATCATGTTTTTGAATATAGCTAATCAATTAAGTTTAACATAATGACGTCACTAATATTCATGTAATCACTATCATGTTGCTACTTAAACTTAGCATTGTCCTAATATTCTATATCATATTTCTATGTTTGTATGATAATACATTATAATATTTTGTTTAACTAACATTGATTTGTAGACATACGGTAAGCATGATCAAGCATGATCAAACATGATCAAACCAGGACATATGCAATAGAGAATTATTGATGGGCCAAAGGCGGTGTTATACAAGGAGATCTTTCTGAACCGCCCAATGACCTATCCGGGGCCTCGTATTGGGGGTTCTGCTGCCCGGTCAATGGACAATGGTCGAGGGGGAAGCACCGTCCGCAGGGGTTCAGGGGTGAAGCCACCGAAAGGTATTCAGATTTTTAGATCTGTTTATCTTTGGACGACCGTCGTCAATAAAAAAAGGTATCTTCAAGTCTGCTCAAATATTAGAAGAAAGGCGTCATCAAAGGGCTATTGATTTTACTATTTTATTAATGTAATTTTTATATTTATTGAGTCTAGGAATACAATTTATACTGCATCGTACTGGCAAATAGGCTACCCAAGAAACGTTTTCAAAATACCCTTTCATTTTGAAAACAAGCCCACTTACAAAAGCCCAAACTTCTTCCTAACTGTTTGACTTTTCAAATATCCCAGAAACTACTTTGCAAAAACCCTAACATAACTCCAACAGAATTTGGCCCGAATTTGGCCAGAGTTTGGTTAGTGCCCGTTGGATTTTAAACTTGGTCTTCCCGCAGCTACGGATCTTGTCGAGATTTTCTCAAAGAGTTCTGTCCGAATTTTGTTCGAATTCTGTCAGAATTTGGCCTTTAGAAAAACTATAAATAGAGAAGGATTTCAATCATTTCAACTCACTCATTCACTTTCTTATCCTTTCCCTCTGAGCTTAATACGTTCTTCCAAAGTATTTCGAGCTATTCATTTTCAAATTCCAAGCCAGTTACAATCCTCTAGTCAATTTGCCAGTGCGATATGGTCTAAAAGTTTCAGAGTGATTGTAATCAAAAGCTTGATTGAAGAAAGATACTTCAGACTTGAAGTTGGTTGAGTAATTCGGATCAAAGATCACGTTGTAGAAGTTCAAGAACTTCGGATAAAAATTTGTGGTATTTTCCAATAGTGGATTCAACTGAAAGCTAGAGTTCTTCCGACTGGACTGGTCCTCACAAGAGGGAAACCAGTATACATCCTTGTGTTTGCGTTTGCTTTCTGATATCTACTCTTTATATTTATTTACTTGTGATATATCTCTGTGAACTTGCTACTAACATTTTTAATTAGCTAAATTCCGCTGCCTATTCTATGCACCCCCTCTAGAGTATTACACTTTAGAATTTGTTCCTATAGTGCCCTCCATTCTCCATCAATGCATGAAGTATGTGGCCAGCGATGGGAATATCAAGACCGAGTTCGCTGACATCGATCCTTTTTGAGGACTCGAAGCATACTGTACAGATGCTAATCTGTACAAATTAGTCCCATGGGATAATGACGCCAATAACGTCGTCGATGAAGCAGAGAGCGCAGTTATCGATGAAGAACCATTGAAGGTTCGATCAAAGGAGAAACCTCCCAAGACATCACCTCTCCTAGTCATCAAGCTCCGAGGCAAAGCACCGGCTAGATCATCTTCGATCATGTCAGAGGTTGGCAAGTAGCCTATGCAAATGAGGCTCCCCCAGAAGGCTCCAAAGCCAACTCTGAGGTCACACGAACCTTCGATTGTAGCCCCCTTGGTAGTCAAGCTGAAGGGGAAACGTCCTCCACCTTCTCCCGCAACATCCCTGGAGCTTACGGATAAAGAGTTGGGAGACTACATATGCTCCAATACCGAAGCGCATTCTTTAGATGATGTAATCCCTCGGGAGAATATTTTGTACTTCATTAATAGGCAGTTGTCTTGGAATTACTCTTGTGCGCAATAGAACACTAGGTATTTCTTAGACAATGCTCTATATATGCTGTAAACATAAGTGACAACCACCAACCTCATAAGCCGAGTTATCCCTTCCTAAGGCGCCTACTTTTTGGTTCCCGGAAAGAAGAAGGAGGAGGAACCTATCATCTTCGGCCGATTGGATTACCTATAGCGACTGGCTCCGACAGAACCAGAACCCGATAACGGCAAGATGCAGCTCTACAGATACACTAATCCAGCCAAAAACCTCATCCAGAAAATGGGTTATGACTTGAACAGTAACAGAGGACTGAACTACGGCAAAGGCCGACGTCTTTCCTTACGACTTCGTACCTCGAAGGAAAAGTCCCAAAATTACTACCAATGTACTCGCTGGGGGTTGGGTTACGTGACACTCACAACAGCGTCGGAGAGCTCTGAACAAGAGGTCCCGATGCGTTCACATTCCTCGAACTCCTCAACCGGGGACTCCGATACCAGTATCGTCCAATCCCTCAGGAAGGTATTGTCCGTTAATATGGTCTTCGCAGGTCCCTGAGTCGAGGATAAAGACCAAATGATTGAATACTTCGAAGATGAACAATGGGCTCAGCGCCTCGGATCCTAATAAAAATGGTGCTTCGAACAACACGAACCTCCCACTGAAGACGAAGTCGTCCAAGTCGAGCTAGGACATGAGGTTTCCCCTAAACCCATCTTTATTAGCAAAAGCTTGACAGGAGAAGACAAAGAATCTCTGATACAGCTTATCAGAGAATATAACACCCAGTTTTCCAGATGAGGGTAATTTTGAAATTTTGTATTTAATTTATTTAATTATGGTATTTAAAATTTTAATATAATTTTTGGTGATTTTTAATAATTTTTAAAACTATTTAAATCATGACTTATGATTTGGTGTTGGGCTAGTGAACAGTAGAGACTGCCTACCCTAGAGCCTAGCCATGTGATTCGGGTATTTTTGAAATTTTTAGGGTTATTTGGATTTATTATAATTTATTTGAATTTATGGGAATTTTTAGAATTTATTATGGAATTGTTTGAATGAGGGTTGACTAGGTTGACTTTGACTAGCAATGACCTTGGTAGGCTAACCTAGAAGCTAACCCTAGTTGTGTTTGGACTTGGTTAGGTCATGTAACCCTAGTTAGACTAGAGTTGACCCATGGTATGGTTATTTGACTTAAGTTAGATTTAAGACATAAGCCATGACTTGTGATTAAAACTTAAATCAATAACTAGCCTTAAAGCCCATAGGCCCACACAATGTAGCCAAACCCTAACCCTAATCAGCCCATGGCAGCCAACTTAGGGTTTTCCACCCTATTTAATGGCTCTTCCATTTGTTCTTGCCTCTTTTATTAATTCCTCCAAGTTTTTGAAGAAAGAGGTAAGAGCCATCTTCCCCAATCCATAACTTTTCCATTTTAACTCCTTTTTGGCTCAAACCACTTGCATTAGATTCTAATTGTCTTTCTCTTGCTGTTCATAGAGAGTATTCTCAGGCTTGGGGCAATTTGGAGAGTTTGGCTAACAAGGAGAAACCCCCCTTTTTGGAGCTTTTTATTGCAAATTGAACATATAGGTAAATCCCTATTCCCTCCACCAAATTTTGTTTTCTTTGCATGGATAGGAAGCCCTAGGTGTCCCCTAGCCATAGGTATTGGTTTTGTGTCAATTCGTGTCCATTTGGTGTCCGTATCGGACACGTATCAATATATCTATATAGGTGTTTGATGAAATGCCACACTCATATTTATTTCTTTATTTTTGAAAAGTGTTTGAAGGGTTTTGTAGATGTTTATGAGTGCTTTAATTTTCGTAAAGGAGTGATAGTGTTTTTGTGTCTGTGTCGGGTGCACGAGGGGTCGGACACGCTGCGCACTGACTCGGTTCCGTGTCCTGCATCTCGGGCACGATATTTCACTGTATGGGACACGTCGGGACACGAAAATTTATAGAAAGGTTGGGGCTATCACTGACACGATGCTCCCAAAATTTGGGAGCATATGGTTCACTACATGCGGAGATATCACACGCGCACGGGTCACGCACTGTGTGCACGCGCACGACAGCGGCTCACTGATACGCATTCGTATCGGACACGAAACGTGTCGTGGACACTGTGCAGGCAGTCCTAGGGGTAGCCCTACCCCTGGCGCACGTGTATGCAAGGCCACGTGTCACCACGTGGCCTGTGTCACGCGCGGGACATATGTGCACGTGTGTACGATGATTGTTTGTGCACAGTCAGTGTCTGTGTTTGTGTTTTGATTGGGACACGATTGTGTCCAATTCTTGGACACGAGGACACCCCTAGACACATGAACACATGGTTAACATACCTACATGCCTGTTTGTAAATTTCTATAGTTTAATTTTAGTTTTCGAAATATGACAGTTCACGTATCAGTGTTTTTCTGAAATCAGTTAGGTTATTGAACTGACACATGAATTATTGCATACATTATAAGCTGAGATTTTCTTCTTTTAAACTGAATTGGTTTTCCTATTCAATAACCTGAGAATGTACATTGTTGAACTATTTTTTTTGGGGTTCATTGAACAGAGTTTGTTTCCCTAAATTCCTGAAAATAGATAACTGAGAATTAAATTATAGGGCTGTTTTGAACTCCTTATTTGGGTTTATGTCAATATTGTGAACTGAATTATGTATCCTTTTCAATATATTGATACCTGAGTTTGTTGAAATCTGGGATTCCTACTTAGAGGACTGTTTTGTAAAATCTGAAATGTTATAAGTGTAAATCTGAAATGTTATAGGAGAGTTAAATCTGAGACCATGCCACTGATTTGTTCCTTCTAAATGTGATAACTGAGTTGTATAAACTGAGACTTGAATGGGTGATATCTAAAATTGTTTGGACTGTTTTAATGGTTTTTATTGTTATTAAAACTGAATTCATGGACTGATTTTTCCTTTGAGTATTAAACCTGAGCATAGGCTGATGTTTCCCCACACACACATGCACAAACTCACATTCTAACATTACCCTCACCCTCTCATGATACACACAACCACAATGATAGTTCACCGTTTTCCTATATTAATGTAACACACCCTTGTATGCATTCCTGCCACCTTAGAGCTAACACACTCATTCCTGCCACCTGAGACACACCCATATAAACTGTTCTTCCTAAGAATACATGCGTTAATGCATTGTTAAACTGAGTTTTTCCCTAAAGACTTAAACCTGAGAACACACTTGTGACACTCCCCATTTCCTGTCATTATGACACATCACTCACACACACAATTTGTTGAATAAACTGTCACACCTTGACATGTACACACACTTGGACTGATATTCCTGAGAACCCCTTTAAAACCTGAGATTCTACTCTCACACACACCTGTGTTATTCCCTGTTTTCCTACATTACACTCCTCTAAGTTTATACACATACACACATGAATTTACCCCATTCTCTATTTTCTGAAACATAGACACACACACACACTGTTCTGATTCTTCCCCTCACTGGGACACTGTACACAGGTACACCCTTCCCCTGTCACTCCCCTCATTGTTATACACATTGGTCACTCCTCATAACATCACTCCATATAAACCCATCTATGTTCAACCCATTAGCAGCCCCACATGGACACCATGTATCAGCTATACTTAGCCCCTTGTTAGCCTATATATTCAGTCCTATACACAGCCCTCTAAGACATCAAAACCTGTCCCATAGCTCTCCTTAACCATTCCCAAATTCCCTCCCCCCAAGGTGCAGTCCACATTTGCCCACAAATACCTGTCCCCAAGCAGTCCCTTTGCACCCTTAAACCTGTCCTAAAAGTCCCCATATCAGTCCATGGTACAGCTCCAAAACCTGCCCTTTGAACCACCATAAATCAGTCCCAATCCAGCCTCAGAATAGCCCCTTGTTCACTACATTCCAGCCCATATCAGGCCCCCCCATTTGACAGTAAATATAAGTCCCCTTTTGGCCTATGTTGGCTGTCCCATTTCATTCATACACACCCCTCTTTCTCCCATTCTATATACACACATATGTAAGTTCACATATATAGTTTCCATATATTTTATGTATATATATATATGATTGTGAATGTGATATTTATATGTACTTAATATATATGGGTGATACAATGTAGAATACAATGAATATAGGCTTGTATGATATGTAAAATAGGTAATACACTATATGTATGAATAATGTAGTATAAAATTGTAGGCTTGAGTTGGCTTGTATATCCTTGTGATTGGTGTGTGATTGTTAGATTAGGCTTGATTAGGCTTGGTGAGACTTGTTAGGCTTGTTTGGGCTAGGGATTGACTTAGTTGACCTAGTTTGACTAGTGTAGTTGACTAGGGTTGACCAAAGGTTGACTTTAGTCTAGTTTGACCTAGACAGCATGCAGATACATTGTAGATTACTATTATCATCCCCTGTATACATCTTGACTTGTGTTGCTCTAACTAGGAGTCAGGTATCTCATCTCGGACAGTACATTTACTTCAGACATTCAGATACGAGGCGAGTATATTCTCTGATCATTTCATATCCTGTTTAGAATTATTTCCTGCATTAAATTACTTTACTTGATACTGTCATGTTGGTCACACGGATTAGTACTATATGGATCCCTTCTTGAGATGTTATCCCTTCAGGGAGCATCGGGTACTCTATGTTCTGTGCGTTTCACATACATGGCGTATCATATGCTTCTTTGGTTCTTTGATCACTTGTGACATATACTCTTATGATCACAGAGTCTTCTCTGAATCCTTATCCTATTTATTGGGTCTATCAGAATCCCTATTTATGGGACTACTATGTACCACCCTTTGGGGGCTTACTACCCTTTGGGGGCTTACCACCCTTCGGGGGCTTACCACCCTTTGGGGGCTTACCACCCTTCGGGGGCTGTTACATAGAATTATAACATAACCTGGTTGGATCCTTGTGTATTATGGGGGTACGGGAGAGTATAAATAGCCATGTGAACAATTCTAAAGTAGAATAGCCATGTACGCCTCTTTAGTATAGCCATGTACAAATCAAGCCGTTCATATGTCAATTTTGTGCTCTAAATCACTAGTCACTGGTAGCTCTCTACTTATAGTAGATATTTCTATTATATTTCTCTCTCTGTTTACATACTGTATTTTCTTCAGTATCTATATCTTACTTTACTACATGATTATATTTTCTAACCTGCTATGAACTGTTGAGATGTATTGTGCTCGCTTCCGTCCTGACTGGACCTGTTGAAAATTTTACAGAGGATGATGAGGAACCCTGCACCCCTTACTTGGAGCTTGCCTAGATGACACTCGCGACCTGGACCCCTGGGGAGGTTCAGGCAGCTGCTAAGGACGTTACCCTGCTTAGTATAGATAGCTTAGACTGTTTTCCATTTTATGTTTAGTTGTTGTTCTTGATTCAGAGTTGTATATTTTTAGAGATGATTAGACTTGTATTTCTTTTCTGTTGTACCTCAGTTGAGGATTCTCTTATCTATTTTATCGTGCCATATTCTATCTCTAGATTGTGATTGAGTTGTACCTCTGTGTTGGCCTCCTTATGGAGAGTATTCGTCTTATATTAGTTATAGTTCATGACCTAGAACAACGTTCTACCGCCAACACTGCGGCGTAGGCTGGGCGATGTTACGTTCTCGTGCCCTCACAGTGGGTACGGGTCATGACACGTTTTTAGTGGTGGCCCATGCGGGTCGAGTTTATGTAGTGGTATTCGAATTAGAATATCACTACTGCCTGCAGTAGGATTAGGATTATTTATTTATTTTTTGAGGTACTCAATCACATTAGGAAAAACTCTTAACTGGATTCCTGCCATCTAAATTCCTGCTGAAGATTGCTTCCTTGAATAACTGTCCTCCCTTGAATTATCGATTCTATCTCAGTATTGATTCCTTGTTTGATCTGTCTCCAGGATGGTGATTGAGACACGATCGCATCGCTCTGGCTCAGCAGACGCTGGTGAGAGGCCTACCACCCCTCGCCTGATCGTGGACGCTGGGACCACAGTACCCCCTATTTCTGCTCACATAGGAGCTTCTGCAGCTTTTGGAAGTGCACCTCCACCTGTCCGGAGGTCTTTCCCCGTTATTCCAGATATGACTCAGCAGCAGTTATCTTCAGGGACAGTTGATACGGCTCAAGTGTTTACCCTCTTCCAGCGATTCTTGGAGTTTCAGCAGCAGATACAGCAGAGCCAGTCTGCTGATATCCGACAGAGCATACAAGATACTCACCAGTTGGTCAGGACGACAGTGGAGCTGGTGGCTGCTCAGCCACAGGGAGGCCAGATGCAGCCGTATCAGCCGAGGACTCCAGACATCTATTCCTTCAAGAAGATGGGACCCCGAGACTTCAAGGGTACAGAGGGCATCATATAAGCTGATGATTAGATAGAGCACATAGAAGAGATATTCCGATTGGCACAGATACCAGCAGGATTACAGATCGAGGCAGCCGCCAGTCAGATGCAGGACTTGGCCCGTACCTGGTACCAGACGGACCCGAGGGTTGGTACAGCCGGTCAGACTTGGGCAACATTCAAGAAACTGTTTATGGAGAAATTCTTTCCTGATACAGCACTCCGTGCTTTGGAGGCGCAGTTCGAGAGTTTGGTTCAGGGAAACCAGACCGTTGAGGAGTACGCTGGAGAGTTCAGCCGTTTGAGCAGATTCATCGAGGATCTTACCGAGGTCGGGAAGGCGAGAAGGTTCCGCAGGGGTTTGATCGGAGAGATCAAGTCATATACCAAGAGCGACCGCGACGCCACTTTCGAGCAGATTCTGGTAGGAGCCATGACAGCGGAGGACGATCTTGGGCTGAAGGAGAAGAGGATGCGAGACACCAAGGGAGCTAGTGGCAGTGTGGGCCCGGCCAAGAGGCTCCACCTGCAGATTCAGCAGCAGTATCCGCATCAGATGCCCCACTTGCAGATTCAGCCACAGTATCCACAGCAGATGCTACCCCTACAGTTTCAGCAGCAGTTTCAGCAGCAGATGCTACTTCTGTAGTTTCAGCAGCAGTACCAGCAGCCGAGGGTCTACCTTCAGCAGCGACAGTTTCAGGACCGCGTACCCTTTCAGCAGACGCAGCAGCCGCAGAGGCAGCAGCAGACCCCCGGACAGCAGCTTGTTATCATTTGCCCTTTTTGTAAGAGACCAGGGCACGATTGGAGCGAATGCCGGAAGAGGCTGGGCAGATGTTTGCTTTGCGGAGGATCCGAACATCGTCTGAGAGAGTGTCCCGAGTCATCGGGACAGTCAGTTCAGGGAGCAGGAGCTAGGGCCCCGGTAGGTCAGCAGAGGGGATTACCCTTACCGACTCAGCAGTAGAGGTACATGCAGCATCAGCAGCAGGCCATGGGAGGCCAGCAAGGGCAAGCTTTCGCCAGGACAGTCGAGGATGCTCAGGCCGTTGGAGATCTAGTTGCATGTTCCGTTCTTTGATTCCATTTCTGCAGTTGTCTCTTATAACTGCCTTGAAATTTTGATTTCCTCTGTTCCTTGTTGATTTATCAATTTTGTCCTGTTGTTCTTGTGTTATATTTGCTTTTCTTCTAAGATGAATCATATGGGCTAGGTCACCCAGTTATGGAATCTAGAATCTTCGGTAGTCGTGTTTAGCTGGCATAGTGAGGACATATAGTCAGATTTAGGACGTATTTCTCCGGTGTGGGAATTTAAGGTTTTCGCTGCTAAGCATTCGGTAATGCAAAAATTTTAAATACCATGATTCTAGAGGTATGTGCCTTAGTCGAGGACTCTGTGATTATCGTAGCCTTGCTCACTAGCATGACGAAGGTTCTGAGTATCATGATTTTGGACAGACGCATATGATTATCTGACGGTATGTTTGAGACTTTGTTTGTGGGGTGTTTGACCTAGAAGGCCTGCTACCATCTTAATTTCGAGGACAAAATTTTTATAAGGCGGGTAGGATTGTAACACCCAGTTTTTCAGATGAGGGTAATTTTAAAATTTTGTATTTAATTTATTTAATTATGGTATTTAAAATTTTAATATAATTTTTGGTGATTTTTAATAATTTTTAAAACTATTTAAATTATGACTTACGATTTGGTGTTGTGCTAGTGAACAGCAGAGACTGCCTACCCTAGAGCCTAGCCATGTGATTAGGGTATTTTTGACATTTTTAGGGTTATTTGGATTTATTATAATTTATTTGAATTTATGAGAATTTTTAGAATTTATTTTGGAATTGTTTGAATGAGGGTTGACTAGGTTGACTTTGACTAGCAATGACCTTGGTAGGCTAACCTAGAAGCTAACCCTAGTTGTGTTTGGACTTGGTTAGGTCGTGTAACCCTAGTTATACTAGAGTTGACCCATGGTATGGTTATTTGACTTAAGTTAGATTTAAGACATAAGCCATAACTTGTGATTAAAACTTGAATCAATAACTAGCCTTAAAGCCCATAGGCCCACACCATAGAGCCAAACCCTAACCCTAATCAGCCCATGGTAGCCAACTTAGGGTTTCCCACCCTATTTAATGGCTCTTCTATTTGTTCTTGCCTCTTTTATTAATTCCTCCAAGTTTTTGAAGAAAGAGGTAAGAGCCATCTTCCCCAATCCATAACTTTCCCATTTTAACTCCTTTTTGGCTCAAACCACTTGCATTAGATTCTAATTGTCTTCCTCTTGCTGTTCATGGAGAGTATTCTTAAGCTTGGGGCAATTTGGAGAGTTTAGCTAACAAAGAGAAACCCCCCTTTTTGGAGCTTTTCATTACAAATTGAATACATAGGTAAATCCCTATTCCCTCCACCAAATTTTGTTTTCTTTACATGGATAGGAAGCCCTAGGTGTCCCCTAGCCGTAGGTATTGGTTTTGTGTCAATTCGTATCCGTTTGGTGTCCGTATCGGACACGTATCAATATATCTATATAGGTGTTTGATGAAATGCCACACTCATATTTATTTTTTTATTTTTGAAAAGTGTTTGAAGGGTTTTGTAGATGTTTATGAGTGCTTTAATTTTCGTGAAGGAGTGATAGTGTTTTTGTGTCTGTGTCGGGTGCACGAGGGGTCGGACACGCTACGTACTGACTCGGTTCAGTGTCTTGCATCTCGAGTACGATATTTCACTGTATGGGACACGTCGGGATACAAAAATTTGTGGGAAGGTTGGGGCTATCACTGACACTATGCTCCCAAAATTTGGGAGCATATGGTTCACTACACGCGGAGATATCACATGCGCACGGGTCATGCACTGTGTGCACGCGCACGACAGCGGCTCGCTGATACGCATTCGTATCGGACATGAAACGTGTCGCGGACACCGTACAGGCGGTCATAGGGGTAGCTCTACCCCTGGCGCACGTGTATACAAGGCCATGTGTCACCACGTGGCCTGTGTCACGTGCGGGACATACGTGCACGTGTGCACGATGATTGTTCGTGCACAGTCAGTGTCTGTGTTTGTGTTTTGATTGGGACACGATTGTGTCCAATTCTTGGACACGAGGATACCCCTAGACAAATGAACACGTGGTTAACATACCTACATGCCTATTTGTAAATTTCTATAGTTTAATTTTAGTTTTCGAAATATGACAGTTCACGTATCAGTGTTTTTCTGAAATCAGTTAGGTTATTGAACTGACACATGAATTATTGCATACATTATAAACTGAGATTTTCTTCTTTTAAACTGAATTGGTTTTCCTATTCAATAACCTGAGAATGTATATTGTTTAACTATTTTTTTTGGGGTTCATTGAACAGAGTTTGTTTCCCTAAATTCCTGAAAATAGATAACTGAGAATTAAATTATAGGGCTGTTTTGAACTCCTTGTTTGGGTTTATGTCAATATTGTGAACTGAATTATGTATCCTTTTCAATATATTGATACCTGAGTTTGTTAAAATCTGGGATTCCTACTTAGAGGACTGTTTTGTAAAATCTGAAATGTTATAAGTGTAAATCTGAAATGTTATAGGAGAGTTAAATCTGAGACCATGCCACTGATTTGTTCCTTCTAAATGTGATAACTAAGTTGTATAAACTGAGATTTGAATGGGTGATATCTGAAATTGTTTGGACTGTTTTAATGGTTTTTATTGTTATTAAAACTGAATTCATGGACTGATTTTTCCTTTGAGTATTAAACCTGAGCATAGGCTGATGTTTTCCCACACACACATGCACAAACTCACATTCTCACATTACCCTCACCCTCTCATGACATACACAACCACAATGACACTTCACTGTTTTCCTATATTAATGTAACACACCCTTGTATGCATTCCTGCCACCCTAGAGCTAACACACTCATTCCTGCCACCTGAGACACACCCATATAAACTGTTCTTCCTAAGGATACATGTGTTAATGCATTGTTAAACTGAGTTTTTCCCTAAAGACTTAAACCTGAGAACACACTTGTGACACTCCCCATTTCCTGTCATTATGACACATCACTCACACACACAATTTGTTGAATGAACTGTCACACCTTGACATGTACACACACTTGGACTGATATTCCTGAGAACCCTTTTAAAACCTGAGATTCTACTCTCACACACACCTGTGTTATTCCCTGTTTTACTACATTGCACTCCTCTAAGTTTATACACATACACACATGAATTTACCCCATTCTCTGTTTTCTGAAACATAGACACACACACACTGTACAGATTCTTTCCCTCACTGGGACACTGCACATAGGTACACCCTTCCCCTGTCACTCCCCTCATTGTTATACACATTGGTCACTCCTCATAACATCACTCCATATAAACCCATCTATGTTCAACCCATTAGCAGCCCCACATGGACACCATGTATCAGCTATACTTAGCCCCTTGTTAGCCTATATATTCAGTCCTATACACAGCCCTCTAAGACATCAAAACCTGTCCCATAGCTCTCCTTAACCATTCCTAAATTCCCCCCCAAGGTGCAGTCCATATTTGCCCACAAATACCTGTCCCCAAGCAGTCCCTTTGTACCCTTAAACCAGTCCTAAAAGTCCCCATATCAGTCCATGGTACAGCTCCAAAACCTGCCCTTTGAACCACCATAAATCAGTCCCAATCCAGCCTCAGAACAGCCCCTTGTTCACTACATTCCAGCCCATATCAGGCCCCCCCATTTGACAATAAATACAAGTCCCCTTTTGGCCTATGTTGGCTGTCCCATTTCATTCATACACACCCATCTTTCTCCCATTCTATATACACAGATATGTAAGTTCACATATATAGTTTCCATATTTTTATGTATATATATATGATTAGTGAATGTGATATTTATATGTACTTAATATATATGGGTGATACAATGTAGAATACAATGAATATAGGCTTGTATGATATGTAAAATAGGTAATACACTATATGTATGAATAATGTAGTTTAAAATTGTTGGCTTGAGTTGGCTTGTATATCCTTGTGATTGGCGTGTGATTGCTAGATTAGGCTTGATTAGGCTTGGTGAGACTTGTTAGACTTGTTTGGGCTAGGGATTGACTTAGTTGACCTAGTTTGACTAGTGTTGTTGACTAGGGTTGACCAAAGGTTGACTTTAGTCTAGTTCGACCTAGACAGCATGTAGATGCATTGTAGATTACTATTATCATCCCCTGTATACATCTTGACTTGTGTTGCTCTAACTAGGAGTCAGGCATCTCATCTCGGACAGTACATTTACTTCAGACATTCAGATACGAGGCGAGTATATTCTCTAATCATTTCATATCCTACTTAGAATTATTTTCTATATTAAATTACTTTACTTGATACTGTCACGTTGGTCACACGGATTAGTACTATATGGATCCCTTCTTGAGATGTTATCCCTTCAGAGAGCATCGGGTAGTCTATGTTCTGTGCGTTTCACTTACATGGCGTATCATATGCTTCTTTGGTTCTTTGATCACTTGTGACATATACTCTTATGATCACAAAGTCTTCTCTGAATCCTTATCCCATTTATTGGGTCTATCAGAATCCCCATTTATGGGACTACTATGTACCACCCTTCGGTGGCTTACCACCCTTTGGGAGCTTACCACCCTTCGGGGGCTTACCACCCTTTGGGGGCTTACCACCCTTCGGGGGCTGTTACATAGAATCATAACATAACTTGGTTGGATCCTTGTGTATTAATTGGGGGTACGGGGGAGTATAAATAGCCATGTGAACAATTCCAAACTAGAATAGCCATGTACGCCTCTTTAGTATAGCCATGTACAAATCAAGCCGTTCACATGTCGACTTTGTGCTCTAAATCACTAGTCACTGGTAGCTCTCTACTTATAGTCGATATTTCTATTACAGTTCTCTCTCTGTTTACATACTGTATTTCCTTCAGTATCTATATCTTACTTTACTGCATGATTATATTTTCTAACCTGCTATGAACTGTTGAGATGTATTATGCTCGCTCCCGTCCTGACTGGACCTGTTGAAAATTTTACAGAGGATGATGAGGAACCATGCACCCCTTACTTGGAGCTTGTCTAGATGACACTCGCGACCTGGACCCCTGGGGAGGTTCAGGCCGCTGCTGAGGACGTTACCCTGTTTAGTATAGATAGCTTAGACTATTTTCCATTTTATGTTTAGTTGTTGTTCTTGATTCAGAGTTGTATATTTTTAGAGATGATTAGACTTGTATTTCTTTTCTGTTGTACCTCAGTTGAGGATTCTCTTATCTATTTTATCATGCCATATTCTATCTCTAGATTGTGATTGAGTTGTACCTCTGTGTTGGCCTCCTTATGGAGAGTATTCGTCTTATATTAGTTATAGTTCATGACCTAGAACAGCGTTCTACCGCCGACACTGCGGCGTAGGCTGGGCGCTGTTACGTTCTCGTGCCCTCACAGTAGGTGCGGGTCGTGACAGAGAATACATTGACGTCTTTGCATGGAGCTACGAAGATATGTCGGGTTTAGACCCGCAAGTCGCCATGCACCGTCTCAACATCCTACCCGATGCTAAGCCTGTCAAACAGCAACAGCGACATTTCTGTCCTAACATCATGGATGCTATCGAGGAAGAAGTCAACAAACTCTTAGAGAGCGGCTTCATTTATAAATAATAATACCCAGATTGGGTGGCCAACATTGTCCTAGTTACTAAAAAGAATGAAAATTTTTGGGTCTGTATAGACTTCAGGGATCTCAACTCGGCGTGCCCAAAAGACGAGTTTCCTCTGCAGATCACCGACGTGATGATCGACAGCACTTGTGGCTTCGAGCGTATGTTTTTATTGATGGTTTCTCAGGCTACAGCCAAATTAAGATATTTTTCGAAGATGAAAAGCGTACTTTATTTTAGACTGTTTGCCATTAAAATATCAAAGACAGGTATTACATAAACACTAAAATTGATTGCAAACTCGCTTGTACAAAGAAAAGCCTAGAATGAAATCCTAGGAAACAATCTAAGTACAATTGTTTAGTTTTTGATTCTGGGGGGTGACGGTGGGGGCTCGGAAAAGTGTATCAACTCTGCCTTACTTCTTGGACTATCCGAGGCAGTCTTTAGCTCTTGAAGAAATTGTCCTTCATAGGTTGCCAGCCTCTTACAGGGGTGTGGCACCATGCTATTTATAGTTATGTATGTTTTGAGCCGCATAGATAGCCCGTGGCCACGTAGCTACAACAGCACGTAAAGACCCGCCCTTTGGCCGCCAGCTGGCGATTTGTTGGGATTTTGTTACAGCAAATCTGGGTGGTTGAGAATTGGTCAGCCTGCCACGTGTCCTATCGCAAGATAGGATTAATCTGCTGGAGTCATTTTGAGCCGCATGAATCTTTCAGTTTTCGGCCATGTTGGGCCGCATAAGACTCATGCAGCTTAGGTCGCAGTATCCCTTAGCTTAAGGACTTTTGAACCGCATAGATCCTGTATTTTGGGCTGCATAAAGCTCATGCGGCTTAGGTTACAGTCACCCTTGGCCGCATGAAGCTTATAGACTTTAAGGCCGTATAGGTTGAGCCCCATAAGGTTCATGCGGCTCGGGTAGCAATCCTTCTGGCCGCATGACTATATTTAAGCACATGAACCCTGTTTTAGTAACATGACATTTTATCTGATCACGTCTTATCTTTTTGTCAGTGTCAGAGCTGTCATTTTTGTCAGTTTTGACAGATTTTGTCAGCTTTATCAGAAGGACTGATCAACTTGGTCGTATATCTTCCTTCTGTGGCTCGAATCAGTCTGGTTGCAGATGGGCCGCATGGGGTGCTGAATCTGTCATGTGGCTCTCCTTTATGCGGACAAGTTTGGCCCAAAGTGCTCATGAGGCCAATTGTGGTCCGCATGAACCCCATATTTTCTTTGCTTCTACAAGACCCCCTTCAAAGTTTTCAAATTGCAAATTTAGAATACTTTGAACAAGAAGCATGGAGATATGTCAAGCCGCAGGGAGTCTTCAAGTCAGGAGAGACCTTTAGCCGTAGGGAGATCTTGAGCCGCAGGGAAATTTCGAGCCGCAGACAGATCGTGAGCCGCAGTGAAATTGAGCCGCAGGGAAATCTTGAGCCGCAAGGATGTCTTGAGCCGTAGAAAAATCTTTGAGGCGTATGCCAGCTGTGACTGCTGTATTTAATTTCTTGATTCGGTTTTGGATTTGGGTTCGATGGTTACTAGGGATAAAATTCCCAAACGTCGTCATTATCTTTAATGCTCTCGAGAATCGAAGAGGCACTTTTCAGAAACTCCATAAATAGGGGACATTTCGGAGAGATAATTTTCTTTTTTCACCTTCTTCACCTTCATCTTCATCATCCTTTCTGTATCAGTTTACCCATGGCTCCAAAAGCTTCCAAGTCGACTGGTGCTGCGACCAAAAGTAAGGAACTTGCCACTCCGTCGAAAGCAGCGGACTCTTCTTCTATTCATCCCGACGTGCAACCCCTTATCAAGGGTAAGGACGGTGGGAAAACTTTGACTAAAATTTGAATGGCTATATCATATATTTTATGCGCGAGCCTGTCATATATCGCTTTTGTGCTTTAAGCCTGGTCGATGCATGCCCTATCTCATTTGGACCATATGTGTTCTGTATGGTGGAGCCGTATGGGCTGAGCCGCATAAGCGTTACACATCTGAACCTGAACCGCATAAGTGCCCCAAGACTGATCCGTACGAGCACTTCATGACTGAGCCGCATAAGTGCCTCATGACTGAGGCACATGAGCACTTTATGACTGGGCCGCATGAACCGCATAGGTGCCTCATGACTGAGCCGCATGATCACTTCATGACTGAGCCGCATGAGCACTTCATGACTGGGCCGCGGGAACCACATAAGTGCCTCATGAGTTAGCCATATGAGCACTTCATGACTGAGGCGCATAAGTGCCTCATAAGTCCCTTATGACTGAACTGCATGAGCACTTCATGACTGAGCCGCATAAGCATTTCATGACTGAGCTGCATAAGCACTGTATGATCGAGCCACATGCGTCTCATGTTCTTTAAGCCGCCCACGTATCCCTCATAACTAGGTCGCATAGGTTCTGTTTGTCTAGGCCGCATAGCTGAAGAATAAACTTCTTCTAACTTTACTTCTTCTTTTTCCTTTGCAGTGAACTTGCCTACAGATCCATCGGGGGATCTCCTAATAGGATATGCCCAATCTGCGTTGGGTGTGAGTTTTGACCAGATAGTTGAACGTGTGTCGACTCAAATCACCCGAAATGAACCTGAAGACCGGCTGAGGGAGATCAGAAGACAGTCCTTCTTCTTCTTACTTAGCATGATGAACTTTTGGTAATTGAATGGCGTTCATCTGAAGCCTATTTTTCTATTTGGGGATGTCCTGATTATTTCAAACCCGAGCATCATAGAGACATTTGAGAGCTGGGACTTTTATTTTCAGGGGGAAGCAATTCACATACCCTTAATGAAGCGCCACTTCCCCCTATCAGATTTCAATATGGTACCTTTTGAAAGGAAGATGCTGGGTTCTCTAACTCTGGATCAGCAGGGGATCTTTGTGGGCCATATCCGTTTTAATAACCCTACGAGGTTAGTGGTTACAGTAAGGGAAACAATGAGCTACTCCGTCATTGGGCTGGCTCCTGGAAGTCTCATCAACGAACTGAAGTCCAATATGCTATTCTCTGAGGCTGATATCTTTTTGAATCGGATTGCTCACATGGGTCATTCCCTGCAGGGAGATTGTCATCGTTCCCCTCCATGGGTCAATCTGACTTCTTGGATCCTGACGGAGTACGAAGATATCCTATGACGGATTGCCTCTATCACGCCATTAGGGGCTCCTGTTACGGCTTGTTTATGAACCCAAAATTATTTATGGCATTGCTTGAGATGTACAATTGTCGGACAGGGACCTTCTTTACTCCCGGTGGAGAGATGGGACTTGTTCTTCACGAGATGCATGGCGTGTCCAAATTACCCTCGGGTGATGAAGCTTATGAGGAGTGTACCGCCAACAAACAAAGAGTTCGAGGAACTAGAGCGACGGTATCCCGGATTCCTTGCCTTATATCAGGAAGTGTTATGTCACCATGGTACCTGTCAACAAATATCGAAGAAAAAGGACGATAGTTCGGAAGGGAACCTTCCTCATACCAAGGCTTGGATTGGTTATCTTTTTAGCCTTAGCGCCTTCGGTCGAGTTGCTGTTCGGAGTCCCCAATCTCTGAAACAGGTGGATGCTCAGGTGTAAAGCACTAAGAGGGCCCATGCTATTGGTGACAGATTTGGGAGCCTAAGCGACACTTTTTACTATATTTATCATGATACCCAGCCTCTATCTGCTAAGGCCATCTTGGCCGGATACCTGATGATATGGTTGAGAGTTTGCGTCATTTCGGCGGACTCTGGTTCGATTGAGAGGATTAGCCACAACCTAATCCTTTCGACAGTAAAGCTAGTTTTTGTGGACAAGTTGGCTCTGCTTTCTGCTATAGTATACAGCATCCATAGGGGTCTTCGTATTTTTACGTCAAAAGTCATCGCTCGTGATCTTACGAAACCCTTCAACAGAATCGAGCTACCGTATCATTATTTAATGTGGTGGCTGTTGATGCATTGCCCCTCTCTGATGCGACCTGCTCCAAAGGGCAATACGATAAGTGGCGATGCCTTCATCTACCACTATTGCGATATGCCCTAGAGCTGTACCAGCTTTTTCGACTGTCGAGACGCTCTTGTGCGGGTGGATAGATATACTTTTTTGTGTCAGATCCGTCTTTCACTAAGGAAGAGATGGAACGCGTTCACCTTGATAGTGCTGTTGCGCCCCAGGCTCTGTCTGAAAAACTATTTTGCTGGTTGCAGAGTATCCGTCCCTCACATCCGGTGTACCGTAACCGTAATGTTGTATACCTAGAGCCATACCTACCTAGCCGAAATTCTCGACAATTTGTGTATAGCCAATTATATTTGGATAACCCTAACCCTTGCCTGGGTTTCGAGGGGAGCGTCATGGATGGTATCCGGTCCTGGCACTATTATTCGGCGATCCATACCCAGGCTAGCTTCGTCCTACCTAACGTCGAGACTTTGGGGCATATCGCATATACGACGGCCCTTCGTCAAGTGTCTGTGAATGTGCCTCCCGACGACTTTGATCCCCGTACCAGTTTTATTGTTGGTACGAAATTGGAGGAGCGATCGAGGGACTCTCGTAAGAAAACGAGGAAGGGAAAGAGGAAAGATTCCGATTCTAACTCCGACAGCACGAAGGAGGAGGAAGATAACTCTGAAGATCTCCAACCCTCTACAAGTCCTTTGGCTATGCGTGTGCCTTCCCCTGTGTCGAATCCTCCGTGTAAATGAAGCAGGCCTGAACCTCTTGTCGCTGGTAGACCTCGTTCTCAGAAGTGAGTTGCGGCTAGGTTCCATGGGCTTGCCATCGAGGAAATGGGTAGTAATACCGAAGTCAACATAGGGGTAAGTTCTTTCACGACAAGCCCCAATGTTGTCCTTGGAGTGTTATTTGAAGGCTTTCCTTTGCAGGCATCGGAGGATGCGAACCTTCTATCACAAAATGCCGCACATGCAGTTTCCTCTTTGGGTTCCGACCCTGGAGTTGCGGGGTCCTCACAAACTAGTACTGATATTATTACGTCTCTACCCGGAGCGACAGGGGCTGAGGAGGCAGACATGGATGGTTCGGGTGCCGCTGCTGACCTCACTGGAGTTGTGGAGGCGGCGAGAGAAGCTGAGACTACTCTGACTGAGCCACAGTCTTTGCCCCTCACCTCCGGTAAGCTATGTCGCTTTCTTATCGATGAGGAGATTTTTTGCTTCAACTCCATCTTCTTCGGGTCAAGCTGATTGTTGGTTGTTATGGACCTACAGGACCTGCCTCTCCATTACCGATGGTGGATGTGACCGCGAAGGAAGAGATAAAAGAGGATCCAAGGACTGACCTGGTACAAGCAAGAAGTATTCCTTCTCCCTTTCCAGCTCGAGTTGAGGGGCCTTCTACCGTATTGAGCACAGAAGTCCCGGCTCTTTCAACTTCTTTTGTGGATGCGGGATCGATTGGAATTGCCTTTTCCCCGAAAGTTGAACTTTATGCTATGTCCTGTTTTCAGCTTCTTCGGGCTGCAGAGGAGGAATTGACGCTGCGCGGAGATCTCATCGCTCGGAGTTTGTTTCCCTTTTAACAGGGTCATCAAGCTCAGGTGTGCCTCCTTCCCAGACGCCTTCAGCTTCCCTAGGTGCCGTCCCTTCGACGCCGTCCTCTCTGGAGAATTTAGACAAGTCATTAAGGAACATCGTCGAGAGCTTTTATCGCCATTTGAAACAGGGGGTTGAGGCTGCATTGAGAAAGGGAACATCATTTGCCGTAGCTCGTCATTATGCCTGCGATCAGATTAAACTGTTGAAGACACTCCTAGCTAGAGAAGAGGCGGCCGTCCTTCTGGAGCACAAGCTGGTAGAGGCTGATCAGTGCCTAATCCAGTTGCAGAAATTGCGGCAAGTCGACGTGTCTGCAGTAGTGGAGCAGGAGCGTACTTTCCTTATAAAAGCCGTAGAAAAGGTGAAGGCTATTCAGGAGACGACCGTTCGTGCTATGACCAAAACTAACGAGCAGTTCCTCCAGCTCCAGGCCAGGCTGACATCTCTGGGGACTGAGATCTAAGCCACTCGTCAATAGAGAGAGAAGATCTGCAAAGAGACTTATGAAGTCACACGTGCCTCTGCTGCTCTAGAGGGTGCCCTGAAGAAATTAGAGGAAAATTGGCAGGCACATGCACTTCTTTAGGATACTGAAAAGCTATCTCAGGAAGCTGAACGCCGAGCCAGACTGAGAATTGAGCGCTCAACTGCGCAGCTGAAAGACATTCTCACTAAGCTATGTGTTGCTGATGAATAGTAAATTTCCCCTTCCCCTTTTTTTGAGATGTAATCTTGTGAATGTAACTGATTTTGAATAAGCAGAATGCATTCACTCCACTTTTTATTTGTAGTATCTGAGGTGCTTGTACTAGAGGGCCTAACACAGCATTTGTGTTTGATAAAGGACATCCCACTGGAGGACTTTTTTTGTGTGGACCTATTGCCCTTTTGTACATCTGGAGATGCGAGCAATAGATTTGAATAATAATTGGTGGACCTATTACCCTTTTGTGCATCGATAGTGCGAGTAATAGATTAGGAACAAAACCTAACAAGAGTAATAGGGATGTGATAGGTTCGGATAAATGGCAGATCTTTCCTACTCATAGGTAGTATGGACATGGTAGAAGTGAACCCTTTAGGGATGTATAGAACAACTCAGAGGTAGGGTGGACGTGGATGTTCTAGGATCAATGTACAACCACGTAGGGGTGGTTGTACGGAATATCCTGTAGCGGGACTTTTAGTGGACCTATTACTCTTCCGCGCACTGGTGGTGCGAGTAATAGATTTTGAGACAAAACCCAACAGAGGTAATATGGACGTGATAGGTTTTATGGTCTTAACACCATGTCGTTTATCCTGGATTGGGTACAGGTGTTAAGTTAAGAGACTATCGGGATCAGAGGTAATATAAACGTGACACACAATAATCAAGAATAATTTTTGGTGGACCTATTACCCTTTTCACACTGGTGGTGCGAGTAATAGATTTGAGACAAAACCCAACAGAGGTAATATGGACGTGATAGGTTTTATGGTCTTAACACCATGTCTTTTATCCCAGGTTGGGTACAGGTGTTAAGTTAGGAGATTGTCTATATCAGAGGTAATATGGACGTGATATATGACAATCGAAACATTAGAGCGAAAGTTTAGAGGTATCAATATACATGACTTGTCACTCGAAGAGATGCAATGTGAGTCCCCTCGGAGGGAACAATATGTAAGTTCAGAGGTACCTGATGTACATTACTCGACACTCTAGGCAGTATTCTTTCTTTTTTTAGTCCAACGGCAGCCTCTTATTGATGAAATAAGGAATTTTGTCCACAGGGATTACATCATCAGGAGAGGGGCTATCCACCTGTGTAAGGAGGTTGGGGCACTGTCTTGGGCAACTTGACCACCAAGGGTTCAGCTTGTGGTATTGGCTTGCCTGAGGGTGTCTGATCGATACTTGGTTGCCGACTCGTCTTGTGAAGACGGATGACAATTGGCTCGACAGGGGACTCTGTGTCATCCGGTTGCCTTTGAGTGGATTTTGGCAATCAGATCACCATTGGCGTCCCAGAGGGCCTCGCATCTTCCTGTTGCCTTTGATTGGATTTCGACAATCGGATCACCATCGGCCCTATGACGGGTTTTGGCTCCTGGCTGGATCTCGGGATCCCGATGACCATTGGTTCGAACTGTGGAGGTGAGGCAGGAGAACCGGGCACATTTTTATGCAAAGTTGCGACGAGGGGTACGGCTTTGCCCGATTTACGGGCCTGGAGATGAATTCTCAAGGGTTCCTCTGGTCCTGTGATAGCCTCCAGTTCGTCAGTTATGTGTTTCTTGGATTCTTCGTATAGACAAGCCTCCGAAGTGTAATAAGATTCAACCCCTTTGAACGGATCGATGTCGACGAATTCAGTTTTCACGAAGCCGTACTTACTGACATACTTGAAGCACTGGTGAAGGGTGGATGGTAGGATCATATAGTCATGTATCCACGGACGTCCCAGGAGGATGTTATAGGACGTATCTGCATCTATGACGTAGCAGATAACCTCCATCTTCAGGTCAACAATCTGACATTTCAATCGGATCTTCCCTAGGGGGTAGCTCTTTTCCGAGTTGAAACCGCTAATGGCAGTATTGGTCGCCGCTAGCCGGTACATAAGGTTGTCCAAAAGTTGGAGCAAGCTTTTCGGGATGATGCTTATCGACGAGCCAGGGTCGATATGCATCCGATCCACCTTGATATCGCCTATGTATCCAGTGTAGTACAAGGGACGATCATGCAAGTTGGACTTGATCAACATGTCATGTGGGGTAAATACGATGTTGGGCATTGTATCTTCGCCATTGCTACCCTGTAAATATGCTGACAGGTCTTCCCTTGGAGGCTTGACCTGGGCTAAGTAGGCGTCAGCATTTTGGAGTGCTTCGCTCAATGCGACACGAAGATCCTTGGAGAGCCTTAGGAGCTCATATCACTACACCAAAATAGCCATTTTGGAACGGAGGAATTCTGTTCCCAATAATTTTTGGAACACCTATATTCCGTACCTATTTATGGGCTACCAAATTGCTTGGAACGGAATAAAGTGTTCCAAGTATCATATATTGGAACGGAATTAAAGTGTTCCAAGTATCATATATTGGAACGGAATTAAAGTGTTCCAAGTATCATATATTGGAACGGTTTAAAGTCGTTCCAGATTTGGAACATCAATAAAGCGTGCCTAACAAAGTGTTAAAGATTTGTTTTGTGTTTTACATGCTGTAAGCCTGTAACGGCTAAAATGTGTTCCAATTTTGGAACACCATAAATGCATTCCTAACAAAGTGTTTTAGATTTTTTTTGGCCTATTTATTGTAACGATTAAAAGTGTTCCAATAGGAAAGCGTTCCTAACAAAGAGTTTCGAATTATTTTTTGCACCAATTAGTGTTGGAGCAGCTAAAAAATGTTCGAGTATGTGAAGAACATAAATTTTGTTCCCATTTCGTTGTCCACATCGTAAATAATATATAGACAATATATTACAACATAAGTTGTTATGCTATGAATTACACAACCTGTAACATTTCAAGAAAATCTAAAGAAGTTTGTAACAAAATGGCAGTTGACAATATCTTGTAATCATAAGATTTTATGAATGTAACTCATTAAAATTTAAATGAAAGTAAACAACTTAGCACAAGTACATGGAAAATAGTTCATATTAAAGCTACATAGACTAATAAAATCAAAATGTCTTACATAATATTGTTAATACAAATTTACTAAACTAACTATAATGCTAAAATAATATCTAAGAGCTGTGAAAACAATTCCTCTTCCATTCCTCTGACACGTGACGTTCTTGTTAGTAACTGGAGGCCTAGAGCGTTGATTACCGAGGAAGCAAAAAATGTGACAACCTGTAGACATTTCAAAGATTATTTAGAACCATGGCAAAATAATTTGACCACAAAGCCATCCTTTTACTTTTCTCTTATATATACAACATGCTTTTGGCAGTGGGTGATAAATAGTTTTGTTTAAGAATATGCAATAAGAAAGAGGGAGCGAGCAAAGCATACATATGGCCATCAACAACATCTCCCATAATAAGATCCTATACTATTACTGTTGTCATTGGCGGTGGGCAATATAAAGTCAAAACAAAGGGAGGGAGCATTATCCACATCAATATCACAAAATGAAAAAAGAAGAAAAGCATGCATATGGTAGTCTCTCTTTTGTCCCCAAATCACCATCAGCTCCATGTCTCCTCTTAAAATTGACAATATAATTTTAATGCACCCAATGAAAGCAACACCATATAAAAAAACATTGCAACACAAAGAGGAAGGCACTTTACCTGGGATATAAGGAATTTTTGTATGTCCCAATTTCTCTTAAAGCAATCATAATTTAAGTCACTACAGGTCCTACAAAGCAAAATAGCTATATTAGTAGACATGTCTAAAAAAATGACATTCAAAATAAATTCTATCTGAGTGATCAGTCAATGTACCCAAAAAATGTCATTCAAAATGAATTCAAAAACATATTCGAAGACAGTCAAAGGCAGAAAGTAAAGATCTTTACCCAAAAGCCATACTGAAATTAAAACATGTAGCATTAAAAAAACTGATTATTCCCCTCAATAAATAAATGCCACCTAAACTCACTAAAGTAATGATATATGTACTGCAATTAAGAAACATAGTTGAGATATGATACACAACAATTATAATTAAATTTAGTTGAGAAGAAAAGGAACAATTGATGGCATTTCTTTTCTTCCTTTGTCCACTTTGCTCACTGGTCACTTATTCCTCAATCTCACTTTGCTCGTGTCTTCACCAAATAACTAGTTTAATTACAATATCCCCTTGTGCCTGCATCCCAGATGACAGCAGAGTTGGAATCATCTAATCAAGGAAATCTGTCTGTTGGTATGTGCCATACTGGAGTTTGAAATCAAATAATATTCTATAGACCTGATGTTCAAACCTGTTATATTGGACTCTAGGAAATATTATGTACAAATAAATCAACAATAGGCAAAAATAGAATGCTGACTACGCTTGTTGAAGAGGAATCATTTGATGCAAAACATAGAATGCTTATCTTGGACACTGTAACAAAAAGTACATTAATAACATGATCTCATTCAAACTGCAAAGTTAAATGGAAAGCTTTACATACCTTCAGTAAAAGCCTTACAGTGCCCATGACAAAACCTGCATCAGTATTGCCAATTCCACTAGCAAACTCACCAAAAGCTCCAGCATTTCATGCGTGAAAATATGTGCCAAAAAAATCTAAAGACAGGTTTTAGAATGATACAACTACAGATACCATTACGCAGAAACAAGGTATCATATTATGCACCTCCCCAGGTCTGCAATGACCTTCTTAGGCCAAAGCAATGTGACAAACACCGTTATAATCTGGATTAGCCTACAAGTTTGTACAAATACTAGTGAAACAGAAATTTGTCCAAAAACTTAAACCTGATAAAGATAAGATAATCAATATAACAGATCACATCATCTTTCGTTGCATCAGATACCAGAAAAGTACAAAATTACAAGCCATATCTTGAAATTTCCAAGATCCTTGATGTCATAGAAGGACTTGATATTTTCTTCCATACAGAAGTCCCTCAAGATATCGACATTCCTATTAGCATGCTCGTTACTGGTGAAAATGTGGTGATCTGGTATTATAACAACCTTTTCATGGTCCCAAACTTGTATTTAAAAATAACCAATAAGTTTACAAGCGTAAAAACCTGATGAGCATTATTTCAACAAGCAGACAAGTGGATGCTTTTGAATTGTATTCCTTTGACCTTGCTTATAATCAACAAATGTATACTCACTGTCAGGCGGCCAATACCTTTCCTCAAAATAACAAATAATTTGCTCCTTGTTTTAATTTTAATTAGAATTTAGAAGTTCAAATAAATGGAATCTTAGCACGAATAGATCAATAAATAGAAAAATACGGAGCAATACAAATATTTGTACAATTTGTCACTTGATGACGGTTTGCACCCAGGACTGCAAGCATTTCCAGTTACTGACGTTTATGCCCTGTGTAAAACACATTGGCCCACATGTAAGTGAAAGTTAACGAAAACTCTTGTAGGGCCTGAGCACTAGCAGAAGGTATTGCTCTATGTAGTATAGGTGGAAGTTAGAGGTGAAGGGTTCATGTTGGCAGTATATATACAACTATCGATACAGGTGCAGTTTGTTAATTGAGCATTCTCCACTCACCTACTTAACATAATAACTTTCCACGGAGCAGTTTGATAAAACACCTTGGCCCGCATGTCACCAACATGACTCCTTTTGGCAATGAAGTAGAGGTTCAAGTTGCAATCCTGTGTTAAATTACCAAAACAAAGACTACCAGATTGGCCAAAAATAATCTGAAGGTGCTAAATTAAATAATTGCTTACCGATCATCGTCATAATTAGCAATTCCGTGCCCTTAATCATGTCAAGATTATATATATATATATATATATATATATATATATATATATATATATATATATATTGGATGTGATTCTCATTTATAAATAATTCAGTACATCTCAGCCAGTATTACTGGCAACCCCAGGAACCTTCAAGTGTGTAGTACGCTCTCTTGCATGAATGCCATAGTCCCCGCTTGGTTGAAGGTGTAGTACGCTCTCTTGCATCTGCCATATCCATTTGGTGACAGAGTGGTGAGGCTCGAGTGTGTTTAAGCATTATGTATGTGAAGTGTCGACGCAAAGGCCTTGGAAATAAAGGAGTCATCAACAAATTAAGCCAAGTGCAGATTGATCATGTTCGAAAAGTTCTCAACTATAGTGAATGAAAGGGGTCTCAGGATTATGAGGTTCAAGTTAAGGACTTGAAGGTTCAGGTATGAACATGAACCTACTAGGCAGAAAAGGAAGGGTTTAATTGATACTTGAATGAAGGACCTGAACAAGTTCATATATGAAACGAAATAAAGGGTGATATCTACATTGGTTGAGTGAGGGAGGGACTGGACTCAAGATGATCAGCCAACATGAGCCCCCCTTCACTACCTCCACTGATACGCAAGAGTATCAATATCTGATACTATAATGGACAGAGCAGTTGGTATGGACAGGGCATCATCAAATGTTTAACTGCACCTTCAAGGATGCAGGACAATGTCTAATATGCAGGGCAGAAGCTAACATATGCAGGTTATCAAGAGAGAGATACAGTGGACAAAATGTTCTAAACAGATTTAAACTTAATTAATATGCAGGGAAATCTAGTTGACAGTGGACAGGTTATCAGGAGAGAGATACAGTGGACAGGGCATCATCAATTGTTTAACTGCACCTTCAAGGATGCAGGACAATGTCTAATATGTAGGGCAGAAGCTAACATATGCAGGTTATCAAGAGAGATATACAGTGGAAGAGAGAGGTGTTCGTTGTACTCTGTGGAAGCTGACATATGCAGGTTATCAAGAGAGATATACAATGGACCAAGCCAGTTAGGTTAACTCACCTTGTTGGACCCAGTCCCCATCATTCAGTTCTAAACAGATTTAAACTTAATTATTACAGTTGAACCTGGTATGTAGTCAGCTAACAGCTTGTTAGTCATAGGATTTACAATAGCTAACCCCACAGATAAATAGGTCTTAACATTAGCAGTTGTGTTCTACGAGTTCTCCAAGAATCCAATTAATGTTACAATCAAAGGGGTAATCGAACAGAAAAGATCATCACTCAAGGATCTATATCAACAACCATAAACCTTGAATAGATGTAGCACACTGAATGGCAATAATCTAATACGCAAACTGCATGTTGTGAGTTTTATTATATACAGTTCCAGTATCAAGGAATGGAAACTTGCAGTACAAAATGGAGGACATTAAAGATGGGAATGCAGGACATGTCATCTGAACCAGAAGGAAATGTAGTGAACTAAAGGCTATGTAGTGTTCAGACCTAAATGAATATCTATCATCATGACAGATATCATGGATGTAGGTAGCATGGTTTAGTGCAATCATGGCTGCACAGAACATGAAAGGGGATACACAACTTCTACATCCTAACTGATACAATACAGTGGCTATGTGGTTACATCTGACAGTAAAATAATGAAAGGACAGAACCATTTTTTTAAAGCATTGCATGATAAATATCATCTCTTCCTAAAACGGTTTTGTAGGGAAATTTTTTTTAAAGCTTAATGGTTTCTCTCTCTCTCTCCCATCCTCACCCACATTTCAATTGCTCGTTTCACTCGAGCAGTCAGGTTCAAATTTGTTGGATTATTTGGTCAGGCAAAGTACATTTTCGGTAGCATAGCAATATTTATGTGTTTCAAACAACATATATGATAAAAGAAAATATTAACTCAAATATGTTTGTGTTGGGCATAATGGAACAATACTCAATCTACAAACATAAGTTTATTGGCAAGCAAAAAAACACGAAGAACACGTAATTAGCCTCTGTCAAAGTGTCTCTACCGATTTGATTACAACAAACAACAACAAAAATACTGTTCAAAACAACCTCTTAATAACCTGATAAAGCAATTCTATCGAGTAATGGCAGTAAGTGATTGAGTTGATCAATTCCTCCTAGAAATGTATTTGGAAATAGGAAAAAGAGAAAATAAAAGTTTTTCCCCTTCGTATCATTATAAGTTATTAATAAGAAACTATGTTTCTGAAGAATACAAACACAGACCTTAAACTTTTCTAAAGCTCGAGTAATTTCAGACACCATGGTTGCAAGTTTTTTTTTCTGTAATTCATCAACCAGAACTAAATACCCACGTATCATAAATCGTTCTCTTCGAAACATACCACAAGTAGGACAGTCCAAAATTGGTGATTATAAGCGCTTTCACATTGTATAAATCAACTATTAAGACCAATCACTTGAAACCTCAAGTACCATGAAATCATCAGTGGCCTTAATCGTGTCAAGATTATCTATCGATATGCCGATCATGTCATAATTAGCAATTCGTGCCCTTAATCATGTCAGATATAATATATATATATATATATATATATATATATATATATTGGAAAATGTGATTCTCATTTATAAATAATTCAGTACATTCAGCCAGTATTACTGGCAACCCCAGGAACCTTCAAGTGTGTAGTACGCTCTCTTGCATGAATGCCATAGTCCCCGCGTTGAAGGTGTAGTACGCTCTTACATCTGCCATATCCATTTGGTGACAAGTGGTGAGGCTCGAGTGTGTTTCAAGCATTATGTATGTGAAGTGTCGACGCAAAGGCCTTGGGAAACAAAGGAGTCATCAACAAATTAAGCCAAGTGCAGATTGATCATGTTCGAACAAGTTCTCAACTATAGTGAATGAAAGGGGTCTCAGGATTATGAGGTTCAAGTTAAGGACTTGAAGGTTCAGGTATGAACATGAACCTACTAGGCAGAAAAGGAAGGGTTTAATTGATACTTGAAGGAAGGACCTGAACAAGTTCAGATATGAAATGAAATCAAGGGTGATATTACATAGGTTGAGTGAGGGAGGGACTGGACTCAAGATGATCAGCCAACATGAGCCCCCTTCACTACCTCCACTGATACGCAAGAGTATCAATATCTGATACTATAATGGACAGAGCAGTTGGTATGGACAGGGCATCATCAAATGTTTAACTGCACCTTCAAGGATGCAGGACAATCTAATATGCAGGGCAGAAGCTAACATATGCAGGTTATCAAGAGAGAGATACAGTGGACAAATGTTCTAAACAGATTTAAACTTAATTAATACAGGGCAATATCTAGTTGATAGTGGACAGGTTATCAGGAGAGAGATACAGTGGACAGGGCATCATCAATTGTTTAACTGCACCTTCAAGGATGCAGGACAATGTCTAATATGCAGGCAGAAGCTAACATATGCAGGTTATCAAGAGAGAGATACAGTGGAAGAGAGAGGTGTCGTTGTACTCTGTGGAAGTTGACATATGCAGGTTATCAAGAGGGATATACAATGGACCAAGCCAGTTAGGTTAACTCCACCTTGTTGGACCCAGTCCCCATCATTCAGTTCTAAACAGATTTAAACTTAATTATTACAGTTCAGACCTGGTATGTAGTCAGCTAACAGCTTGTTAGTCATAGGATTTACAATAGAACCCCACAGATAAATAGGTCTTAACATTAGCAGTTGTGTTCTACGAGTTCTCCATGAATCCAATTAATGTTACAATCAAAGGGGTAATCGAACAGAAAAGATCATCACTCAAGGATCTATATCAATAACCAAAACCTTGAATAGATGTAGCACACTGAATGGCAACAATCTAATACGCAAACTACATGTTGTGAGTTTATTATTTTTAGGATGACTGTTGCCATTCAGTTCAGATAAATTGGCTTATAAGTTACAAACTTATTAGTTTAGATGAAATTGGCTTATAAGTTACAAACTTATCAGATGAAAATGGCAGCCAGAGAATCTGATAAATCTTAGTCTGACTGAATTGCTATGTATATATGCATGCTAGGACGCACTACGAGCTTGCTCACCCACAAAGAGAGGAGTCTCCATGTTGTCTTGCATGTCGCAATATTTTGTCCATGAAACACGCACAGACAATTAATACAATTCATTGAACAATACGAGGGCAAGTTATCTTATGATAGACTTTATGTATCCTTCAATACGATGCATATCAGCTGATAAATTGTCATCTGATACGGAAATTACCAAGTTAACCTGAATTTTAATAGCTAAAGACGACTCTTAAGTGGTTTAGAAATTAATATTTGTATACCCCGACTACAATTCGAGAACTCAACATGACACCTAATTCTTCCATTAACTCCTTCCTGACTAGATGCTACTCCAATAAATGAAGCAATTCCTTCTCTATATTCAGTAGACACTCTGTTATCACTTTTTATCCACTCTCTGTTCATCATCGTTCCTCTGTATTATCAGTAGTAAAAAAAACAATCATAAGTAAATCACAAACTTCAAAAAAAGAAATGCAGGTGTTGTATCAAAGTTGGTGTCATGAAAGACTGATACAATTAATAGATAGAAACGGTGAATCATGAGAAATTATCATTAGTCAATGTCACAATAAAAATAGGGTATGATGCCATAGGAGCTCCTTGGCCTGGAAGGTTTGACCTTACATGTTTCAATCGTGCAAGTGTTGAGTTAGACCTTTTTGGGCCAGCCCACAGGCCATCTGGTTTGAGAGTACGTCACTTCATCCGTTGACGATAGTGGTTCTGAATATTTACTGTTTAATTGTAACATTTGCAGTGTCTGACAAAGAGATAATCTCAGTACCTACTGTTGAGATTTCTAAAAAAGCCTCTTATCTGCATCACTTTTACTTGCAGATGTGAGAATCATGTACTTTTTTCTTTGTGTATTGTTAGTCCAAATGGAGGTTAATTGCTTACTATGAAGCGCATTATGTACTGAATGACTAGTTAATATTCTTTTGGTCGATTCAGACTTGATCCATTTATTCATCACAATAACGATGCTGAAATGCTACTTTCTTTCGTGCTTCTTTTTAATCTAAGAAATAGTGAGAAATTAATAAAGCGAAAGGTTAGATGAATCTAAGAAATAGTGAGATAACTCTTATCTCTCTTAATAGTTCTATTTTTAGTTTTAGTTATTGATATATGTTGCTGTCTACCAAATGTGACAATTGACATGCAAATTTGTATCCTAACGTATATGATACGCCATAGCATTCAATACATTTGGATACATCCAGGATACATGTTTGTTTGTATCCCGATCTTTAAATATATTTTTTTCTATCCGAATAAAAACAATGCACTAGCATCCAATATTTGGGGAGAATATATCTATGAATGTCGATAATTGATGCATACATAATTAACTACCAATTCAATTATACAAATCTGTGGTTTTACTGTTTATTTATGTAAGACAATTGTCAAAATAAACACCATGTGATAGCCCTACTTGTATCCTTTTATGCTTTCTAGACTACTATGTATATAGATGTTATTTTTTAATTAATTATTGACTATGAATGCCGATGTTTAAGGGTCATTCATTGACCTTTTAATTTAGATTTACTTAGGGTCCAGTCTAGTTTTGGGAATTTGTGGTTTGTTGTGTTATTTTGTCGGATTTGGTAAAGTATAGAGAACATTAAGTTCAGTTTCACGCTAGCTATTATATCACTCCCTCTAATAATTAATAGCGCTTTAATCATAAATATGAGAAATTAGGAAAATCCAAGTAGATCTAATTTCTTAATTCTACGAGAATATTGATAGGATTTGCAATAATTCTTAATTATATTTCTTAATTCTGTTTCTATCTGGGAGTATAAGGCTTCCATGAATCTCCAATAATTCTATTATATGTCCTATATGTCGTAGTGCTTATTGAACAAGGTTTTTTTAAAGGACACTATGCTGCTGTCTTTGTGTTGATTCCTTCTCAATACAGAACGTAATTGCAAAGGTCGCATTTTATGTGGTAGGTTATTTTCTAAGTTGTCTAGGATTACTATTCCTAGTTAATACAATACTTTCCTGACCTAATCAAACTTCAACATCAATTTACTATAACAGTTTGGGCCTTTAATGAGATTAATAAAATACTATCCTGACCTAATCAAATCCAAGTGTGGATTTAATCTAACAACTTGGGCCTTTGACTGCTAGCTAATACATGAACAAAAAAAAACACATGTAATATAAATTTATAAAGAGAATA